>CM022754.1:1666043-1738543 GCA_012411365.1 Ameiurus melas | reverse complement strand
GTGGCTACAAATGGATAAAAAGTCGAAGGTGTTGTCGAGTAATAACTAAACTATTGTAAGAGGAACGCTTTGCGGACGTGCTGTCACGGCAAAACAATCAACTTCAGGCTGATGACGGCGACTCGGCGTCATCACACCACCCTGTCGTTGATTCTTTTATTTCAGCGGGTTCTTGACCCAATCTTCCGATGCTGAACTTGAGCCACTCGGGTTTTTTTTTTTACTTCTTTTTCTTCTGTCTCCGGGGAACAGAATGAGACGTCGACGGCCGGTGAGAAGAGCGTGTAAGAAAGAGCGCGGCCCATTTTAGCGACGGAGTCTTTAGCGGCTACGCGACGGTCTGATAATCTCCAAGGGCATATGTGCGGTCGTTAGTGCCAAGGATCACCTTATTCCCCTGAAAAAGACAGACCAGGCCAATAAGTTATTCCGCCCACCACCGGGCGAGATGCTAATGGTCTCTCTCTCACTCTTTTCTTCGCCTGAGGATGAATGCTTGCCTAGCGACGAGTCTCTTCTATCGCTTTATCTCTCCTCCTCCTCCTCAGCTCATTCGGCTTTATGACCTCCGTCACGACGAAGGCTGGTTTTCAGAGAGCATACGCCGATGTCCAAGAACTCCGATTTTACTGCCTTGTCATTTAGAGTCATTTAATGATCTGAATATATTGCATTAGCATAGATCCACGGATCTCACCGTGGGCTCCGTGGAGGCACAGGGGTCAGTGAAGCATAGGCAGGGCTCTGTGAGATATATTTTGAAATCAATTTTTACTATTTTACTATTTTACTATTTTACTATTTTAATATTATTATTATTATTATTATTATTATTATTATTATTACCCGTTTTACTGGTCAGTAAATAAACCGGGTTTACTCCAAACTCACAAAACGATTCATCTACAGATAATTTCAGCGTAAATCCAATATCTCAATTAGATTTAGTTCAAGTTTATTTGAATAAAAAAATACATTTCAGGAATAAAAAGCTCTTTAGCTTTAATAAATACCCTGAAAATGGATTGACGTACGTATTTAAGAAAGAGCGCCTAATGTTTGTATGATACGATCGTGTTTTTTTTCCCCTTTTTTCTTTGAATTCAAGTTAATAAACCCCCCCCCAAAAAAAAAAAACAAAAAAAAAAAAAAAAACACAACTTGCCATGCTACTGCGAAAAGTATTGTCTGAAGATGTCAGAAAAATTCCTGACACTGGAGACTCCTTCCATAAACGTTCCATAAACACATTTCTCCCTATTGAAAAGGTCACCATATCACCAGTATTGATATTGTGATGAAATGGTAATGAACACAGTGCACGTGTGTCTGCTGTGCTAAAGATCCCTAACTTCACGTGTTTGATTTTTTATCTCATTCACCAACAATTCTGACCAAAATAAGACGACCAGTGAGCTGGTTATTAGCGTTATACGTCCCTATGAAAAGAACCTTTCAGTCTGCGCTTGTCCTCGTCTCTCGTCCGCGTGCCCTTGAGTCGTTGCCCTTTTCTTTTTTTTTTCTTTTCCCTGATGATTTTTGAATAACGATCCTCGATAATGACCTCGTTTCAGCTCCAGAACCCGAACCGACGAGCGGCAGGAGGACTTCTTTCAAATGATCCGCTTTTTAAAATAACAATAATAATAAAAAAAATAATAAAAAAATCATTTAAAAATAAACATCTTCATGCACGGCTTTACCGTTCCACCCAGCACCGTACCCAGTACAATGCACCTCGCACGGCGAAGCCCTGTTAATAAAATGTCACTTTATGAAAATCTTTTTAAGGTCCTGGGTTTTGAGAAAGTAATCCAGCGAAGCTATGGTGTGTAAAATTGGATTTTGTGGCGCAGTTGTGTTGAGGAACATCTGTCGATAGATGTTATACCCTGTCTGTTCCAATCTTATTACACTATCTTGAGATCTATAAGGCTGTTCTATAAAGCAAATGAGTTTTCATTACGTCCAACACGGTTTACCACGTAATAAAAAACGCTGAGAGCATCAATTACAGCCCGTTCTAATAATTCCGCAATGATGAGGCTCACATATTCTTTGTTGACCAAGCAAAGTGCCTCGGAGAGGAACGTTTTCAGCCGAATGTAGGAGGAACGCTGTGCTTTAGCGCATTAATATATTTATTTAGACAGTGTACCACCCAGCAGAGTTTCCAGTCGTAGCGCGGTATTGATTTTGCTAGCTTGCATTATATTCAACTTGCAAACAGCATGTTTAGCGAGTCTGCTCTTCTCCGTTTTTTGGCGGAAATAGTACGTGGACAAACACCGCAGATTCGATTTGAATTGTTGTAAGCGGTAGAACGACGCTGATCTATCCAGCGCTTTGATTCTGGCTTTTATCTCTGCGCGTAATGAGGCGGATACTGCTGATTCGGAGACTAGTTTGGATAACGAGGCCAGTGCTGCTGCTGTCCTTCCTTGTTCCCGCAGTATGAGGAAAAAAAAAACCAAAAAAAAACCCTGCAGCATTAACTAGATCGTGACCTCGGGGGTTATGCGAACGTTAAGTAATTGGACCGAGTCTAGAGGGATTAAAGAGCAAAACAAACCGGGAGTAATGTAGCCGGGTCGGACTGCTGCTCTCAGCTCTTCTTCTTGCCCTTTCGGTACCAGGTCCGACACTCTTGCCCTAATTGGTCTCACAGTGTTAATCTGGCCTCTTTACACAAAATGCAGAGGAGAACAATGCAATAATAAAACAGCAAACATCTGAGGAAAATCTGCATGGGTGGCAACTAACGCCGACCAACACCGCGCTACTGTAATTAAGCAGCACTAAAAACGCACAAAGAAAACTATTGTTCCGCAATTAAGACGTATTCACAGTTGCTGAGAGAAGCATTTGCCTTTGAGCCTGAAATGTTGTCCCAGAGAACCATTTTTTCCCCCCTTGCAGTGAAATGTAGTATAAAGTAACATAAAAGAACTTTATACATTGAAAATACATGTAAAACCATACAGTGCTGTGATAAAGTATTTGCCCCCCCCCCATTCTGATTTCCTCTGTTTTTGTGCATCTCTCATAGTAAATTGTTTCAGAAATGAAAACAGATTGTAAGATAAAAACAAAAGCAACCCGAGTAAACACAAAATACAGTTTTTAAGTGATGATGTTATTTACTGAAGCTTTAAAAAAAAAAAAAAAAAGTCCTATCTAATATTAACTGGGCCTGTGTGAAAATGTATTTGCCCCCGTAGTGACTAATTCCCCATATCTATGAAAGTGCATACATAACGGGGTTCAGCTGGACTAGATGCAACCAGGCCTGATTACTGCAAACCCTGTTCAATCAAATGAACACTTAAGAAGGTCTTACCCAGTAACACACTGTGCCAACGTGTAAAGAAATTCCAGAAATGATGATGAAGGTGGTGATTGATATACATCAGTCTGGGAAGGGTTTTAAAGCTATTTCAAAGGTTCTGGGACTCCAGAGAACCACTGTGAGAGCCGTTTTCTCCAAATGGAAAAACTCGGCACTATAGTGAACCTTCCCAGAAGTGGCCGACCTTCCGAAATTCCTCTAATAGCACAGCAAGTACTCATCCAGGAAGTCACAAAAGAGCCAAGGACAACATCAAAGCACCTACAGTCCTCTCTTGTATCAATAAAGGTCACTGTTCATGACTCCACGATCAGCAAGACACTGGTGGAAATGGCATCCATGGCAGAGTGGTGAAGTGAAAACCACTGCTAACACAGAACAACTTTAATACTCGTCTGAATTTGGCCAAAACACACCTTGATGATCCTCAAAGCTTTTGGGAGAATGTTCTGTGGACTGATGAGTCGAAAGTGGAACTGTTTGGAAGACAGGGGTCCCGTTACAAAAACCAAACCAAAATTCCACAAAAAAGAAAACCATACCTACAGTCAAACATGGTGGAGGAAGTGTGATGGTGTGGGGATGCTTTACTGCTTCAGGGCCTGGGAAACTTGCAGTAGTTCAGAGAAACATGAATTCTGCTTTCTACCAGAATATCCTAAAGGAGAATGTCCGGTCTTCAGTCCGCAAGTTGAAACTCAAGCGCAACTGTATATGACTGTGAAGATGATGAGCACCGGAATAAATCTGTAATAGGCAAGCTGAGTTTATTTGTATTGCACATGTCGTACACAAAGGCCATTCCAAGTGCTTCAGGTGAAAGAAGAGATGATAAAATGAAATATTATTGTATACCAAATATTTTATATATATATATATATATGTATAAATGAAAGATTGAAAAAAATAAATAAATAATAAAAGAACAAAGAATAGAATAAATAAAACAGAATATAATATCATCAATAGACATTAAAAGTAGAATACTAAACAAAGTACTTGCAAAGATCAATTTCAGGCACACTGAAATAGGAATGTTTTTAAGCTGGATTTAAAAATAACACATTTTAGAAGTTCTGGGAGTTGGTTCCAGTTAGCATAAAAGGCTGCTCCACCATGTTTATTTTAGATTAAAGGCTTTATTAGCTGACCATGGATCCAAGAGACCTACTAGGTTTTTTTTTTATATATATATATATATAGATAGATAGATAGATAGATAGATAGATAGATAGATAGATAGATAGATAGATAGATAGATAGATAGATAGATAGATGGATGTGTAGATAGATAGATAGATAGATAGATAGATAGATAGATAGATAGATAGATAGATAGATAGATAGATAGATAGATAGATAAGCAGATGTATTCTGGGTCTAATCCATTCAGTGATTTAAAGACTAAAAGCAGCACTTGGAAAGCTATTCTGTAACCATCAGGTCACCAGTGTGGAGATTTTAGAGCTGTTCTGATGTGTTCTTTTATCCTGGTTAAAACTCTTACAGTGGCATTTTAAATGAGTTGCAGCTGTTTAATGGTCTTTTTGGGAAGTCCATTGAAAAGTCTGTTACATTAGTCTACTCTAAGAGTCGAGTATATCGCCAATATATTACTGCATGAATAGTCTTGGTCGTAATTATCGCGTTTTTCACTGGTTTAATTGAACATAAAGGTTTCCAGGCTCATTATTCAGCAGCCAAATAGAATAGCACTTGATCCAGATCTTTTATTTGAAGAAGGCTGAGGTTTTCAGGACACAGGCTCTATTTCAACCGCAACAGAAGACAAATATGAATAAACGGCAATGTCTTGTTTACATAGTCCTCCAATGAGAGTCTGTAATGCGCCCCACAGCTGACGAGCATCACGATGATTGGGAGCGAAGTATTGACTGGTTCATACACGGGGGTGAAATTTAAGCCGGTTCTGCATGCGTCAGTTAATTGAACTTAATGGAGCCAAGAGATGTTAAATCAAGGGCATGAAATGACGTGTGTGCATTATTATTCATTTTTTGTCAGTGTATTTACAGCCTTAACCTACAGCAGGACTTATTGTCGTTACAGCGTGCCTCAGCAAACTCGGACTCTGTGTGAGTTCGTAACTATTGAATACAGCGTAACTCTGTAGTTACTTTAGGTCTGACTACCGCCCATGACTTTACTCATTATTTTACAGAACTATAACAACATGTTAACGGAAGGCAGACAGATGTTTAATAAAACCCTGTCGACTATACCGCAAAAGAAGAAAAACTTTGGTGACGTTAACGTAGACATTTTATCCAATGTTTACACAGTAGACCAACTCATTAGGAAGCAATCACAGCTTTCACGTAGCTTAGATTTTACAGATAAACTAAGCTTCTCTGAGTGGTTTAGTAATACCCCCCCAATACTCACTGTTTTATCCAGATGACCGTCTATTAATCCTGTCAAAAACCCAAAAAACAGAACACCCAACCAATCTGCAAAACTCTGTCCACGGTGAACAACTGATGAGACTCCAGCACATTTTAGAAACCTGAACCCAAAAAGAAGTCGACTTTCCTCCAGTTTGACACGTCTCCTTATTCTCAGGAGCGGCAGTTGGACGTCAGAATCGTCTCTCTGAGGGGACGTGAGTTTTAATTGGTGTGAAGACATAAATAGCAGAGTGGAGCTGAAAAACGCTGTTCTTGGCGTTAAAACATTGTGAAATCGCGTGACTTGCCGAGTAGACTTCCTTCACTTTGCCGTTTGCTATATCGTCTTTCTTTCTTTCCTTTTTTTTTTTTTTTTTTTTTTTACTCTTCACCTTCGTCACACGTTTTCCCTTGTGCCCCGGTGATGTCTTTCTTTCTCCGTCTTGGTAATACATTGGCCTGCGAATTATGCAGGATGGATTTTTTTCATGACACTGAAATGTCAAAAAAAGTAATAAGTTATCAATCTTCGGGTGATGCTTTAAATGTAAATGAGATGGAGAACAGCGGATGGATGAACGTGTGAGCTCGTATGATGGGTAATTTGTGAGAAATTCTTGAGAATCAACTGAACCGGACAGATCGAGGTAATATTGTGCAGACTTTCGGCAGACGAGTAACTAGTATAATAATTATTTGAAGTATAAATGGAGATATTTAGATAACTTTCAGTTTATATATATGTTATAATGTTTGTGTTAGCCTAGTTATAGCATGCTCATGTGTTAGGGGGTTTATGGTAGCTCCAAGAGTTATGGTAGTTTTCCGGCTTCAAGTGCTTTCACAAGGTTGTGTAATTCTACTTAATCCTTAAGCGTTGAAAGCAGTTCTGAAAAACACTCCAATCATGAAAATAGCATAAATGGTTACAGTGTGTGCTTTGCATGAAGGTGTTGTTTTTATTTATTTATTTTTATATCAGCACAAAAAGTGGTCCATGTGAAAATTATTTGAAAATGCTCACTTGAGCATGCGAGCCCAGTAGGTGGCGATATTTTGACATAAACCGCTACATCAAACACCTCGGAAATAACGTTAAATGCTTCGTATTGAGGGTTATCCATCCATCCATCCATCTTCAACCGCTTATTCCTGCTTCAGGGTCGCGGGGAACCTGGAGCCTATCCCAGGAAGCATCGGGCACAAGGCGGGGTACACCCTGGACAGGGTGCCAGTCCATCACAGGGCACAATCACATACACACTCACACACCCATTCATACACTACGGACAATTTACCAAGCTGCCAATCGACCTACCATGCATGTCTTTGGACTGGGGGAGGAAACCGGAGTACCCGGAGGAAATATTGAGGGTTAGAGAATGTTAAATACAGAAAAAAAACCCTAAAAAACAGTAACATGTTCAAATGTAGAACAAAAAAAGTACACGTAAATAGTTCTCGCTGTGATGTCAGCGTTTTCAAAAATGTACTTTTTTTTTTTCGGACAACAATAAACAGCCTTGTTATGGATACAGTGCACCCATACAGTGCATGAAGGTTTTCCTTTTTCATATCAGCACAACAAGTGGTCCTGCCAGCAGTTACAAAAAAAAAAAGAAAGAAGATTTCTAAGTTTTTGATTTCTTGAAAATATCATGAAATAATCCTAATATTCACACCTAATGCGTCGTTTTGAATGCACATCAAACACAAGCTGTTTAAAACGATTATTTAGTCGACCCGGTAAAGTGCAATAAGACTTTTTTTTCCATGTAAACCAACGTCACAACGATGTCAACAAAAACAGGGTTTTTCACAACAACAACAAAAAAAAAGAGAGAAGAAAATTGGAGTTAGAGTAGGTTTCTCTTTACTTAGCAATCATCAGACTCGAAATGTCAGCGTGTACAAACAGCGCTTGTCCCGGTTTGTTATGAAATGTCAACGCAGATTTTATTTACTTATATCTGTTCCTCTGTGATGGAGGGACGCAGAACGCGACATACAGGTAAGTGTCAAAAAAACGGAAAAATGAGAAAACATGGATATTTCCCTGCAGAGCTGATGATGGACGGAGAAACACTCACCTTCTTACTTTTTTTAATTCAAATTGTCTTCGAGCATCACAAAACCGGCCGAGTCTAAAGAAACACGAAGGTGAGCAGATTCGCTTTATAAATATTCATACCCAAGAGGTTTTGTTGCAAAAAAAAAACCCAATAATAATAAAAAAAAAAAAAAAATTGCCCTGCTGTAAATAATTCATAATTTGATTATTATTATTCACCGGTGCAAGACTGGAGAAATTAAATTTCCTGAATCAAAAGTGTTTCTTTCCGTTAGAATAATTTCAGTCTTGATGCGAAATCGACCGATCGACTGTCAGAAAAGGCTTCGTCACCGGACGTCCGCTCCGTATCAGTCCGAATGGTAATTATTCCCTGATCTGCCTCCCAAGTGGCAGGTCACGGGGGTCAAACAAAACCCATTAGTGCACTCCTGAGCAATACACACTCCTCCGATTCACACACACACACACACACACGACCTCTCGATCGCTTAACTGACTGCCATTCAGAAAATCCGCCAACAGCTAATCAATCAAATCAATCGAAGCTTCTGTATTCAGGCGTCCCTTTTGTACGGTGGCCTGTAAGTGAAAAACACACTAACAAACCTTTACTTTTTTCTTTTTCTTGCTGGCTTTTTACGTTTTGCAGTGGTTCTCCACATATATAGGCACACATGCAGTTCTGTAAATCAGCCAATCATGTGGCAGCAGCACAATACAAGTAATCACGCAGATCCAGGTCAAGAGCTTCACATCAAATGTGAGAACGAATGTGAAAGCTGTTCTAATGAGTTGCTTCCTAATGAGTTGGTCTGCCGTGTAAACATTGGGTAATTTGTACGTTTCCTATGTCTACATTTTCTTGTCAACATTTTCTTCTAATTAAAGAACCGAAGGAATCCGATCAGCTACTAACGCTCTATACCCAGAGAGCTTGAGAAACTGGCCTACAGAAGGTTCTAACATGACCCTTGGGGTCATGGCTCACATCGTGTCTGGACATGGTATACATCCGTCTGGTTTAAGAATACGTCCGGGTCGTGATGTCACTCCAGCACATCCACTTGGAACATCATCGTTGACTGTGTGAAGCACGAGTTAGTTTTATGCAAAGAGGAATTTTCAAAGGTCGATGAGGGACTATCGGCTTCGACATGACTCGAAAAAGGCAGAGATGCTGAATCACTACAGCAAGCATCGGCCACGGGAAGAAAGTTGGCCGATAGGAACAAATTACGGTGAGCTACTTTTTCCTGTCCAGTGACAGTTTGACGAATTCTGAATGTGCTTGTGGCTTGGAATTTTGTCAACCACGGTATACACAGTTGATTCCCAACCACCAGCGACTTTTTTTCTTCCCCCTCTCAGCACGGTTTGCCAGAAGTATGTGATCAGACAGTTCTATATTTTCATTCTTTTGCCTGTCTGTTGTACATCACGGCATGGTAGTGTTGCTCCTAAAAGCAAGTTTTTGAGCTATGTTCATAGCTTCAGGAAGATCCTTTGACAGGGAGGACACATACCTAGAGTAATTTGATGATGTTGAATCACTCAAAACACTGCGAAACATCATGTCTACAGGCAGACGGGGAACCCTCCGAAACATGAGATAAAAGGGTGCAAACCCCATAGTCTCATGCACCGTAAAATTATACATGAAAGTAAGAGTCTGTAAACGTCCCGGGTAATCATGCTTCTCGCCAGGAGGAAAAGCGTGAATCATGCCACCAAGCGTCCTGTTGAAATCTTCAACAGCACCATTCCCCATTGGGTGGTATGGGGTTGTATTTGATTTCATCACATCTGAAACTCTGAGAAATTCACTGATGAGGTTGCTTTCAAAACTAGCCCCTTGATCAGAGTGAATTCTCTCCAGAAACAAAAGTATTTATCCCACTGGCTACCTCCCTGGCTTTCTGTTTTTTACATGGGAAAGCCTGTGCCAGTCTAGTGAAATGATGAGTCACAACAAGAACATTAACAGATTTGTTCTTCGAATTTTCTGCCGACCAGAGATCAATGCAGACAATCTGTAGAGGCCTGCAGGACCTTATATCCACTAGAGGGGTTTTACCATCAGGTTCAGCAGTCGATACATTGCTGGCAATGACGTATATATTCATGCACATCGCTGTATAGAAAAATTGTCTGACCCTGATGACCTGCATGGTCATGCGTGCCTTTCATCACCTCAGATCTGAGAGAATCAGGCTGATCACTGTGTGCCAGAATCACACTATTAGGCAGAGATGACTTCAGCATCTCAAGGGCTCGGACAAGGTCATCAGTGCTCATGACTTGTGAAGATCGCTCCAACCTCAAGCCACCCTTAGACTTTCTTGTCTGCCCTGCAAGCAATTCAAAGAGGTCTAGCAATGGAGGATTACTTGGGTATGAAATGTTGGTAATAATTTACCATGCCAAGAAATGACCTTGGATGTTTTTGACTTGGAGTCACGCCATCCTGTTCCATCACATCAGCACAAGTTATTCTTGCAATACTCTCAACTTTACAAGGGTCAGTAGAGACACCTATCTCATCAACTATGTGCCCAAGAAACTTCATTGGCTTTCTGAGAAAATAGAATTTCTTTAGTGACAGCTTCAAGTTGTGTCCATGCAAACTGCTAAAGACCATTTCCAGTCACTCCAAAGCAGTATTCTCATTTGGGGAAAAAATGAGAAGATCGTCAAGCTAACAGAGAGGGCTCAAGAAGTTCTGATCACCAAAAAGTGGTGTCATCATTCTCATAAAACTACTAGGATTATTACGTATACCCCGTGGAAGGAAGTTATATTTGTACAGTACCATTGGAATTGTGAAAGCTGAGTATTTCCTGTCATCATGATCATGACATGCAAGGACATATTGTAAAACCCTGATGTGAGATCCATGGTGCGGAACAAACAGTTACCACCAAGTGCAGCCAAGCAATTAGCTTGGTGGGGGAGCGGGTATGCACCGTTTGACGTTCTTTTATTCAGCCACCGAAAATCATTGCAGATGTGTAGGTCCCCATTTTTTTTCCAAACCAGCACCAGTGGAGTAGCAAATTTGCTGGTTGACTTCTGAATTATATCGCTCATCTCTATCTCACTAAGTACTTTGCTAAGTACTAAGAAGCTGATAATGACTCTGGGACATACTCTGGTATGGCAAAAGAAAAGGTCTAGACTCAGTAAGGTGAATTCTGTGGATGAATCCCTCAGCCTCACCACAATCAAGGTGATGGTGGGAGAAAATATCCTTATACTGCAAAACAAGGTCCAGATAATGTTTCCTACAACCTTCAGAACATCACATGAGTCAATGTCCAGCCCACCCAGACCAACACGCAGCTGCTCATTGAACTCATTCTCACCTCCGCCCTGGCTTAATGTGAAGTCAGTCACCTGAGAACAGTTCAACAGAGGAACATCTTCCATATCTTCAAGTTGCACACATGCAAACACATCAGCAATCTTTGCATTGCGTCTCAACAAAATTTGCTGGTGGCACATGTTAACGAGCTTCAGTGGTAGCCACGCATCACCTCACAAAGGTGTGACAAGTCTAGCCACTAACACATGTCTGAGAGCTGGTCTGGAAGTAGCAGGTTCAGTTATCACAGTACTACCTGGGGAAATGGCTCAAGACGTATCCAACTTTCCCTACAACCAGTATTCATGGCCTGGTTCCAGACACAATGCTGAAGTGCATCTTACTGTACCAATCTTGTCTGGAATTTCCCCACCCTTCCAACATTCCACTCCTGCCAACATGGAAAGAAACTGTTCAGGCTCTAAATCAGTATTCAAACATGGATAAGACAATGCTTTCCAGTACGCAGCACAATGTTCGGACTGATGGATAACATGTTTGATTACATATGTCCCCATCATAAGGTCATCCAGTTGACCTTGAACACCCAGGGTAGTCACAGTCATAAGCAGATTTAGGCTTCACTCGACTACCGGCACAGCCTACAAACACTAGATCAAAATTGGATTCATTCTCTTTTGCCAACACACCAGCATCGAGGAGTTTGTCCTCTGCCCTTTCACTCATTGTCTAAGCCATTGACCCGCTATCGAGAATGCCCCCAAGACGCAGCATCAACATCAACACCAGTCATATGAGAGTTGTCACCTAGACCCACAATACAATGAGCACCACATGGCTAGCTTTGTGCAAGTAGAGGAACATTGGAACAGCTTGTCTGTGCATTAGATCGACAATGTTCAAATGGCTGTGACAGGTCATCGCACTGAACGACAGCATCAAGGTTTCAGAGACGAGGACTACCCTGTCTCAATGGTGCTCTTTTTTTCTCTCTGGTAATCGTTCAGCCTCCGCTGAATGTCTCTGCATTCCACTCTTCAATCAGCTTGCATGTAAAAAGGCACGACAACTCAGTGTCAGGGCATTGTTTCACGTACATACGTGCTACTTCCATGCTACATTTACATTTTACGGCATTTGGCAGATGCTCTTATAAGAGTGACTTACATTTATCTCATCTCATACAACTGAGCGATTGAGGGTTAAGGGCCTTGCCCAAGGGCCCAACAGTGGTAGCTTAGCACTGCTGGGGCTTGAACTCCTGACCTTCTGGTCAGTAACCCAGAGCCTTTAAGCATTGAGACACCGCTGCCCCAGCCACATGCTAATATTATCCATAACTCTACCCTGTCTGCGCAACCCTTCCTCGGCCAAATCAACTGCTTTGTTAAGTCTGATCCAGGAACTGACTGGATTTTCTTTTGGTTCTGGACATGTGGAATAAAAATCTACCAGAGGCAAACAAGAAGAAGAATCGCTGAAGTACTTGAGCAGTATGGAACAGATAATGTCACTCCTCAACTCAATTTTCACAATGTCCCCTGCTTTACCCATTAATCTTGACACTATCTCATCAGATTGATCGGATAAAAGACAATTTAGTTGAGATTTTTTGTCAACTCAATCCTATCACAGAGAGAGTATTTATCTGAACCGTCACCATTAAATATCACTCATTCTCTGTCTTCTTTAACATGAACTGTGACTTGAGGTGTCTCTTGTCTGACGCCATCAGAGCCTGCATCTCTGCCATTTTGTGAGTTAAAATTTGCATTCATAACTCCAGTTTCAACGAGTTTTCAACGAGATCGAATCACATATTTGGATTCCGAGCCTACCCATCATAGCTGTCAACTGTTGCAATGCGTGATCAGTATTATCAGCTCTTGGAGTGGAAACAAAACGCTGACCCCCCAAAATTGTCTCATTGTTGGATTTGTTGTGGTATGTCCACGTCCTACACCCCTCTCATTTGACAGAGTCCATGATGCCATGTATCCTAACAAATTGTCCAGGTCCTCTGGCAGAAAAACATTCCCAAAACAATAAAGATCCACCTCCATATTTAACCGTGGGCATGAGGTACTCTTCCATATGGCTACCTCTCTGTGTGCTCTAAACCCACCTCTGGTGTTTATCACCAAAAAGCTCTATTCTGGTTTCATCTGACCATAGAACCTGATCCCATCTGAAGTTCCAGTCGTGTCTGACACACTGAAGACACTCGAGTGTGTTTTTGGATGAGAGTAGAGGATTTTTTCTTGAAACCCTTCCAAACAACTTGTGGTGATGTCGGTGACTTCAGATTGTAGTTTTGGAGACGTTCTGACCCCAAGACACGACTAACTTCTGCAGTTCTCCAGCTGTGATCCTTGGAGATTTTTTGTCCACTCGAACCGTCCTCTTCACAGTGTGTTGAGACGATACAGACACGTCCAATTCCAGGTCGATTCATAACATTTCCAGTCGACTGGAACGTCTTCATTATCGCCCTGATGGTGGAGATGGACATTTTCAATGCTTCTGCTATTTTCTTATAGACACGCCCCATTGTGTGAAGCTCAACAACCTTTTGCTGCACATCACAGCTACATTCCTCTCTCTTACCCATTGTTATGAATGACTAAGGGAATTTGGCCTGTGTGTTACCTCATATTTATACCCTTGTGAAACAGGATGTCGTGGTAGAACAATTTCCTGTTCCTAGTCACCCAGATGTACTAAAAAAAAAGTTAAATATCAATAGGAATATTATATTATATATATATATATATGGGTGGAAATAATTGCTTCACACCTATATGTAACAAATACTTTTTTTTGGATAAACTTGTATTTTGTTTGCAATTGTTTGATATCCATAAGAGCAGAGTATTTTTGTGAATATTTTGAAAGGTAAACAATAAAAATCTACATTTTTCACAGACGTCTAAGCTCATATTTAACAAGGGTGCCAATATTAGTGGAGGGCACTGTAGAAATAGCGCAGAAAGTTGAATATTAAATATTTAAGCTAATGAATATTTACTTTCTTTGTTTTAAATGATAAAACCTTACGGTTATTTCCAATTTTAAATGAAAAAATTTAAACCCACCCACATTTCAGGGGTGGATTCAGACTTTAAGAGCCCGATGTGGATATATTCTGTGTATGAACATGTGGGCGGGGCCTGAGAGATAGCGGAAACCAGAGAGCTGGAGCCTAAATAAATCTCCTGAAGTTTTTCTTTCCGTTTATTGATATCAAGGATATTCATATGATGTTATTTTAGATATGCTGTCCACTTTCACACTTATGGACCGCGTGAATTATTATTATTAAATTTTTTTGTACAACTCATCCTCATTTTTTATAACGGACAGCAGCTCGGATGCTGGCTTCGACAATAAACTTCCTGAGGGTTGCCAAATTCCCCAGGAACCTGCGTGTGTTTATTGGTTTTTGAGCCGCCCCTGTAAAGAGAGTTATTGGCTCGGCCGGTATGAAAAGCACTCGAGAGCTATTTTGATTCCTCTCTTGGTTATGTGCTGTCTGCTCGGCTGTTATTAAGGACACCGGGTTATTGGATTTATCTCCACACAAGTTCATATTTGGTTAAAGGCCAAGCCGATCACAAACAGCAGCCGGTTTACCAAAATACCGACCGTCAGTGCGGCCGACCTCACTTCCCGAGGACCGCATCAAAGCCCTTTCTCTCTCGGCGAACACTCTGGACTGGACTGAAAAAAAAAATATAAAGTCCACGATCGTCTCGAAACGTCTCCAAAGTGATTCGTTAGTTTGATTCGTGCACTCAGCGATTAGCAATCTCATCCACGGCGTTGTGTGTCGCTGAAGAAGAAACATTTTCACATGCGAACAGTGAAGACATTCAAAAACTCACGTGGATGCGTGGAAAAAAAAAAAAAAACGTGTCGTAAAACTGCTTTTGAAAACCCGTGTGCGCCCATTGCGTTTATAAAAAAATCGAACTATTTTTGCGCGTCTACTCGACGAGGCCTGGATCTTCTTAAACTGCAGCCTCATACATGATCGACCCAGCCTGCACCAGTGCTTGGATCTTTTCTAAAGGCCCCTGTTCACGCGTTATTATTTTTTGTCCTGCTGCCACGAGCCAGATGAGAGCATATGGGGGCCTAAAAATAAAAATCCATAAAAGTCAGTCAGACGGTTTTGGTGACCTCAAACAAAACACAACGCGTGTCTGACTGCCAGAACGGAGACGTAGCGAGACGAGTTCACTTGACCAAACTGAACTTGCGCTGCACTCTCACTGCTCCTTCCACTACACAGACTGGTTCTGCGGAGCGCTCCAAACAGACTCTGGGAATTCCGATGGCTGAGGAGAATGAGAAGAAGAAGAGCTTGGCTTGTCATGTACGGTTGAGTGGATGGTCGGCTCGGCGTATACGAAGGTCTTTTTTTTCCCCTCGAAAACAGAGCTGTCAGTCGCTCCTAAAAAGAAAAAAACCCACCCTTTATCTTTACCATCGACATCTTCAACAGCATCAAGTATTTATTTTGCCAGGAAAGTTTTTTTTTTTTTTTTTAGCAATTACCCACAAATCTGTTCGACTACCTGTCTACAGTGGTGTAGTGGGATTTTCGCCCTCTCTTCATCTCTACCTAACGAGAGCAATGCACTGGTGCTTCAGTCCTTTAGTCTTTCCAGCTCAAAACAGATCAGTTTCTGAAGCGTTAACGTTCACGCCAAGATCACGGGCGACGCCATCGCGCTTGGCATCTCACAGATCGGTAACTAGCCGAGCAGATTCTCCTCTGCGTTGTTCAACCGCACTGAATTCTGGGAATCCAAAGCTTACTAATTGATATGAAAAGATAGAAAAGATGCTCTTATTCTTCGCATCGAACAGCGAAAGCAGATTGCTACTCACGTTTGAGATCGAGGAAATGTTCGAGTTCCGCCATGACCTCAGCGCACGACACAAGCGCTAACATCCCAGTGGGACGACGGAAATCCAGCACCAAGCGACAAATACCACAAAAAAATATCTAATGGGTCTCAGCACGGACATTTCCTTCACACATGCCGTCAGTTCAAAGTGTCAGCTTGGTGCAGGTTAACATATTATTACAGATTAGAAAGAAAGAATAAATCCCCAAAACCCCCCCCAAAAAATCCACTTCAGTCATTTGAGCAGCTTCATGTTTTGCATTAGCGACGAAGGACGGCGAGTTGAAGAGAGACATCAGTGCCAAGCAGCTCTCAAGGCCGAGTGTTTCATGCACGATAAAAGACAAACAGTGATGGATCATGTCCTTCCCTTTCTCTATTAAAAGTAAGTGGACAAAGCTGTGAAGTCTTCCGCAGCGGGATGCAAAAGAGGAAGAACAAAATAATAATTCTTTTTGTGTAGGATCGTTCCTCTATAAATTCTAATGAGTTATACTGATTTTATTATTTTTCCCCAAAAAAAAAAATATATATAAAAATCTTCATTACAGATGGCGGCTTAACACAAAGCAGAATTACGCGTCAATTATGTTCAGAATTATTGACCTAAATTGGCAATTAAATTCCAGACATGGAAAAAAAGACGGAAAGAAAGAAAAAGAGATTGACCAGGCCGTTTCTTTTAATGACACAACCCCCCCCCCACCCACCCACTCCTCATGCATTTTTATGCACGCTTTTGCCTGATGGAAGAAAAAGAAAAGAAAAGAAGAAAAGGAAACCGATTCGGCGTTAAGACAGCCTGCTGATTTCCCTTCCTCTCAAAGCAGGCTAAAAAAGATCTGTGAGTGAGACTTGTGTGCTGTGGTTAAGACTCGGAGTTCTCTCGTCCACCAGGACGCGTCGCAACTTCTAATTACAATTCATGGCTGAGTGACAGAGACACCGGGTGCATCCTTGAAAATGAAAGGCCACATCAGCGGAGGTAATAACTCTGAACCAATCAATATAGCCAGGCTGTTTAAAAGAAAACCCCATCACCACACACACACACACACACACACACACACACACACACACACACACCACACACACACACAATGACCCGCTCTTTTTCTAAAACAAAACAAAACAAAACAGAACTCATGTACGGAAACCCCTATGCTGTGCCGTTAACCTCCTCCGTCTCATCACCTGCTATTCACGAGGGCTGGACCTAATTACTTAATGATAGGAAACAATAATCTGCGACCAGGCCAGACCTTGGCTGATTTAATTAAAAGCTATATTTATTAAGGAACTCAACTCTGCCTCACGTGGTTTGTTGGAGTGTGTTACGGTTATACAGTCGCGTCGTGGGTACACTTCGGCGACAAGAAATTAATTCATCGGGGTTTCAAGAGTTTGGAGGTTTATTCGAATCTGCGCTGTATCGCAACGATTAACCTTTAAATACAGCTTAACCAATCAGCAGGGAGTGTAAACTTTACAGTAAGGCGCTGGCAATTTTAGTGGACTTTAACGTACTGTAAACACATGGACGTTACTAGACTGGAGGCCATTTATTGGGACTTAAACTGAATCTTACTGGACATTTACAGAAACTTCACTTATGGATTATTTATGGAGTCATTTTACAAACGTTTAGTCAGATTTTGCTCTAATTTTAAGTATGAGAGTTAAGTATGATTTCACTGTTATTTTACATACAGTAGAACTTTACAAAGCGTATGCACCATTTTACGATCATTTTCGAAATGTTAACTATGATTGTGCCCTGCGATGGACTGGCAGCCTGTCCAGGGTGTAACCCCGCCTCGTGCCCGATGCTCCCTGGGATAGGCTCCAGGTTCCCCGTGACCCTGAAGAAGGAGTAAGCGGTAGAAGATGGATGGATGGATGACTAAAAATGCAAATAAAAGTTCAATAAAAGTTGCTGTAATTTTATCAGTCACGTATTTTACAGTAATGTTAATGTAAAGGATGAGGATTTCACTGTAAAACATCAGTATTATTCAGCTGAGATTTTTACAGCAGTGCGTATTATGTTTCCGTAAAAATATTACTGTCATTTATGATATCGTGTGATCCTATAAATGAAAGATTTCACAGTCAAGTACTGTAAATTTACGACACTTTACTGGCTGAGATCTGAGTTTCACTCTTGAAACCAAGCTCTCTTCTACCCCCCCCGTCAAATAAGAACGAGAATAACGTCGCTTTCTTACTTTTCAAATTTCGAATCATTTTATCCAGGTTGTGTGACTGA
The DNA here is from genome assembly GCA_012411365.1 of Ameiurus melas. Lineage (NCBI taxonomy): Eukaryota > Metazoa > Chordata > Actinopteri > Siluriformes > Ictaluridae > Ameiurus > Ameiurus melas. The sequence goes on along the minus strand of CM022754.1, from coordinate 1,720,205 downwards.
AGTTCAATGTTTCAACGGTGAAATTTCCTTGAAGTACGGAGGAGATGCTAATGTAGCATTTATGGAAGGAGTCTCCAGTGCCGGATATAAAGCTGGAACTTTGCGTTTTCCGACATCTTCAGGACAGAGGAGTTCATGCTTCTTTTCAGTTTCTCGGTAACGAAACATTTTTCGTCTTATTAAACGTCAAGAGAGAGAAAAATGAGCGCATGTTGAGGGAACGGCTGTTTACAGCTGCTACAACGTACATGAGAACAGGAACTAAGTAGTTTCTGACTATAAACAGATATAAGGTTGTAACTGTTGGCATATCGGTGTTGTGTGCGAGGAATAAAACGCTTCGGGAGGTGCTACTATGGGAAAACAATCAGTTCAGTGTGGAAACAGTAGCTCTACCGCATCGCTGATTATTTTCCCAGAAGAGCACCACACACCGTGTCTTTATTCCTCCGTTGTGGAAATGCTTCATTATTTAATAACACATTTGGATTGTGTAATGGAAACCATTAGGATGCCATTGATAATGGTTGTTTTCCCAGCACTGTAGCTTCTCGGTGTATTATAAACGTAGGAATTGATTGCAGTCTGCTGTAAACCTTAGCTGTCGGACATTTTGCCCTTTTCTTTTCCTCGTTATTGATGAGTAATCGGCCTCCATCGCCACTCAGACTGCGGTCGCTACATTCCTGCGTATTTCAGCGCTGTCGCTCAGAGTCACCCTGCAATCTGATCCTGCCGCTTCTTTAACGGACACCTTTAACCGTCCTCAAACACATATTTGTTCCTGAGAAGCAGCACACAGGAGTCGGCCTTGATGACCGCAGACTGCGCTTCAATACTGCAATGATTTACCAATCAGGATGATCGTTTTCCCGTTGAAGCAATAAAAAGCTGCTTTTTTTTTTTTTTTTTTAAAACGCCCTTACCATGACCCTCACATCCATTTCATACTGAAGAGCAAGAATGACGTATTGTAATGCATCGAAACACCTTTAAAATTTACTCTGGGTTATTCATCAAAATGGCCGCCATTGTTTGTTTACGTGGTGAGACGACGCGAGACACAAGAGACGGAATAGCGATGGATAAACTGATCCACCGGAGACATGCATTCAAAAACAAACAAACAAACAAATAAATAGCTGTTTGCTAATGCTAGCTAGTTTGAGCGAAGTACCTGCTGAAAAATACAACAGTAATCCTCAAAGAATTTCTAATGGGTTTAATGGATATAATAGGAATTGTAATGGTTTTAATGGAAACTCTAATGGTCCCTATGGGTCTCTACTGGTAATTTGTTGCCTTCTACTGGTGGCATGTTATGTCTAGTGGATAATATTAAGAACCAATAACATTAATTCTTATGATTGTAATGCCTTTAGAATTTTTGTGATGGTTTCTATTGTGTGTTTTTTTTTTTTTCCAGCAGGGGTTGCTATGAATGAACCTAGCTAGTGTTACAACCAAAGACTTTTTTTTTTTAGAAGGTATTAGCTAAACATTAAAAGCTAGGTCTTACATTCTACATCATTTTTCATCGGGGAATTTAAGATAACGTGCCATTTTTTTCCAAAAATCTAATTTTTACAAGGTTTCTTTGCTGACATTTCACAAGGTTGTGTTTTAGTGTAGAATTTGACAATATTCTCAAAATGCACTCAACTAGCATCCGTGCTAATGGTATAACAACATTAACTACATCATCAGTCAATAAAATACAATGAAAGGAAAAAAAAAAGAAACAAACAAGAGAGCTTACTTTGAGCTTCAGGAAATTCAGAGGATGTAACTTCCTGTTGAACATGTGACTGGTGTGGAATGTTCCAAATAGTTAATAGGGGCGACCGTGTTCAGGTAACAGGGTTGAGCGAATGTTCATCTACTCGGATAACGCTGCAGGAACATCATGGAAACATCACACGTGAACACATAATACACGGGACATGCAGCTCCAACACTCAGGAAGCTAAGGACTGATGCCTTCTGGGTCATTTTCCGTCCCTCGATCTCATTCGTGTTCACCTGATACATGTACGATACACCTATTTTCTCACACACGGTCATGTGAAACATATGATACGGACATAAAATATGCATGAAAGATAAAACAGCAGCATGACTCCACATAAGAGTCTATCACTCACACCCAACACAACCCAGCTCCCCCCACACAAACACACACACACACACACACACACACACACACACACACACAATGAAGCTTAGGAACGATGCCGAGCATCATGAAAGAGCTGAATTATTTAGTGCACCATGTGGTGTGTGATCTCGTCGGGGCCTCGAGGTTTATTTGAACCCAGACGAGCCACTCAGAGAAGCGTATCGCCTTCACCGCACAGTCCTTTCACTCCAGCACAAATGAATTACGATGATCTTCACGTGACCTTGTGTGATGTTCATCCTCTTCCACGTAGAGAGCGTGGTATGAAGTAGCATCTCTCCTCCGAGCTCTCGACTTTCCTTCCAGAATTCTCTTCTTTTCTTTTCCTCGGTTTGGGATCGGATGTGACTCTTTGCCACTAGGTGTAGCTCAAACACTCAGGTATCAGCACTGGCCTCAGTGACACACACACACACACACACACACACACTAAACACCACACAGGGTCTTAAAGAATGAGAAAGTACACAATGAAATGGTTCACAGTCCTTTTTATTTAACAGCCACCAAACAGCTTGAGGAAGCCAGGATGACGGCGGGAACTTTCCAGAAAGCCTCCATAATGCTTCGTCTTTAAAGCCGGGTTTAAACCACTTATTTATCACATCTACTTTATGACGTTTATCATCTGATGTCATGTGAAATTTCAGGATATAGCATGGATGAAATTCACCCACACGTAGGGCTGTATTCAGATTCGGTGACTCAATATTTACGAGGAAAGTTCCGTCGGGTTGCTCACACACTTAAATGGATTGCTTGTTGTTCACGCCTCTGAGGTTGCCAGATTTGTCTTGAGTAGAAACATCTGAGACTCAAACACAAGCACTCACTTTTACACCCGAAAAATAATAAATCACAGACTGAAAATGAAGAAGGAAATAGTTGTCGGTGCGAACCCTCCCCCGGCCGCCGCCCCCCACCCCAGCTGTCAAATATAAGGTGGCGTAACATAGAAGCAATTTAAAAATGAAAAGTGAAAAAATGAAACACGAATATGGATGAAAAGATGGCAAGCATTAAATTAAATCAAAATGATGAAATAAAAGACTGATACGATGATACGCGAATGAGAAGATGGCGCGTGCATCACCGCACGAGTAGTCCTAGTTGTAATCGTCACATTCAATGAGCGAAATGGCTTCCACACTCGTCATTCAGCAGCACATCGAATAGAATAGCACTCGATCCAGCGCAGACTCTTTCGATCACATTTGCCCTGACAGTTCCTCGTGCGCAGCTTAATGAAGCCATGAGATTCAAACGTTTTCATTCGCCTGTGAGGAAGGATAATCTGAGCGAGCGCTCGTCTGCTACAAACCACTATTAATGTGAGGAAAGTGCTGCGTGCGAGGGTGAACACGGGGTTAAACGACCAGCGCTGAGATTTCTTCTCCTCCTTCCTTGTTGATGCATTATCTCAATCCCGCCCGACGGACGGGAAGGAGAGCGCGAGTGCATGTGTGTATAGTCATTACGAAGATGTCTCTGGTCAGACCTTCCATCATCCGCCGCTCTCTCTCTCTGCTTCTGACAATTATGAGCAAGGAGGAGAAGGAGGCCAGGCACTTGACCTGATTTCTCATAGATCAGTGACCGCTCGTCCGCCTTGTGCATCCTCCAAGTGCGCGTAACGTAAAATGACACTCGCCCGAAGCTGCCTCGCAGTGCCTCGTTCTACGTAACCACACATGACAAGCAGGGGCAAGAGTAGCTCCAAAGGCTAGAGGCTGGTTTTTCATTTAAAATAAATAAAAAAATGTCCGTCTCATCTGTCTCGTCTCTGAACTGCCGATCTCTCTCTTTCTCTTGTGCTCTCTCTCTCTCTCTCTCTCTCTCTCTCTCTCTATCGCTCAGACAGAAGAGCAAAGCCTCCTGGGAAGCACCGAGCACAAGATGATTGCCTTCTGTCGGTTTGTGTGAGCGTGCCACCAGCTCAAAGGTGAAATTACCCACGGCTCAATAGTGCGAAAACGAACCTGCCTCCTCTCCCCATGACGCCGGTGCCCTTTTCCGATGCGATCAACGAGCGTGGACGAACGAAATGCCGCGACACGGGGATAAAAACCGTATGATTTAACTCGTCATTTGCTCCACCACTATATTACTAACATGGCTAGTACAGACATGTCCACAACAGGAGGGCTCTCACATGCGGTTCAGATATGAATAATCACGTGAGAGTTGTACACACGTGGTTATTCGACGTTACTTTTCCACTGTTTTCATATGTAGGGGACGTGGGTTTATTTTCATGCCATATTTATTCCCCATGACACATTTATTTACAATTTTTGTGTATGTTCATTTTGTACATGTAAAAATTTGTTCATACAATCCGCTCCAAAACTACTGGACCGGCAAGGGCAAGTCATTAGTTTGTGCTGCACATCAAAGGGTTTGAGATGATGATGAGAGTTTAGGATTTCAGCTTTTATTTCCTGGTGGTAAACATAAAACATACAACCTTTTGTATCAGACCACTTAATGTTTTGGGTGAGCAAAAGTATAGGAACAGATCAGTCTTGAAGTAAATGAAAGTAAATAACACGTAATATTTGATTGTGTATCCTTTACTTTCAATATCTGCATCAATCCTGTGATTCACTGACACCAAACTGTTTCGTAGATCAGCTTGTATGCTCTGGATCACGAGCAGATCCTTTCTTTCTCCACACTTTGCTAGAGGTTCCACTTAGTTCCAGAACTTCTCTGTATTTCTTTGTGAATTCCAGTCTGACTTTCTGACTCTTACTGCTGATGAGTGGTGTACATCTTGTGGTACGATCTCAATATTTCTTATCTTGAAGTCTAGTTTAAACGGTGGATGTTGAGACCTTAATTTCTGCCCTGTGGAGGATGTTGGTGAGGTCACTGACTGTTGTTGTTGGGTTTTTCTTCGCAGCTCTCACAATGTTTCCATCGTCAGCCGTTGTAGTTTTGCTTGGCCGACCCGTTCGGTGTCTGTTCCTCAGTCCACCATTGGTTTCTTTCTTTTTCAGGACATTCCAAATGGTTGTACTGGCTTTACCCAATGTTTCAGCAATGCCTCTGATGGATATTTTCTCTCTTTTCTCAGCTTCAAAACGGCTCACTTTTCTCCCATCGACGGCTCTCTGATCGTCACGTTGGTTTATCCTTTTTAACAACAAAAGCCGTCTTCACAGGTGAAACCGAAGGATAAAACCAAGAGATGTTCAGAGCTGTTTATTGTATAAACGATCAATCTAACAGGACACACCTGGGAAACAAGAAACACCTGTCAGATTTTTGGAACGTCCTATCGGTTAACACATCTACATATAAACGCCAGAAACAAGCTTAAATTCTAATCTATCTTCTCTTTTGATCTGAAACCTAAATGTCCAGCGAAACCATCGCAAAAGCAAATGAACTGACCTTGCTGTTCCAATAGTTTTGGAGGGGACCGTGTATGTGAGAGTTTTTAAAAACAAACATAATCATTACATATTGCTCACATAATCCTGTTGTAGGTGCATTTCATTTTCTTTCTCTAGGAAGAAATGATTCACGGCTGGACCCTAAGAAAAAAAGAAAAAGACACTCTTTGGTGTCGGAACAGAGCGATTGGCTCCTATTTAATCTTTTATCATAGCAGAAAATGGAGCTGACTTTAAAATAGTTTCTAGTTAAAGTAGGAAACGTTGACAGTGCTGAATTGGTTCATCATCTGTAGATCGGCGAAATGGACAGCCGAAGGCCCGTGGAATGATCCGGATGATTCGCAGCACTCCTATTACACGTCGTGACAGCTTGGAGTTGATGAATTTTATTAACAAAAACGAATACAAAAAAATAAAAAATAAAAAAAACCCCTCTTACATGGATTTGAGCTTTTATCAGCTTTATACTTTAAGTTAAATGAGTTCAAACGAGTTTCATCCGGATCAGAACACATTCTTTTGACTTGTGTTTGAAATGTCACTTTTCAGTAAAAATCGGAAGCAAACCACTTGTCTGGTCTTCGTTTTTTTTTTTTTTTTGTTATACGTGGTTTATTTTTCTTTACACAACCCGTTTGAAGCGTATTCGAACGAAGGATGAATAACACCTGGACACCTGACAAAGATTTTCTTTCTTCGCAAATTAGTCTGCTAGGCTTTAGAAAGCATGAAATTGATCATGACGTTTATTCTCAGAAGAATTAAAAAATAATAATAATTATCCGTGACGTTGAGTCATCAATCGTCAGACTTTTCGATCCGATTAACTCAATCGCATCATTAGGCCAGTCCGAATTTAGATTTTGCTCGGGTTCTGATTTTATAGACACGTTAATGAACTTTGAAAGTGCTATAGATGCTATGCAAACCGACAGAGATTCGGGTGTGAATACAGAAATAAAATACGATACATAGAGAGAAAAGAAAATGCCTCAGTGTCACGACGTACATTCAATTATTGAGTCAATACTTCAAGCTGACAAATTCCTCGTTCTACATCTAACAGCTGGAAGGATTTTCAGCTACATTAATTGTGCAGTAATACGCAGATATCTTCTCATCTGCAGGGTGTTTCCCTGACAAAACAAATTCACACCATGACGTCTGATGGATAAAAACTGTCAACAGAAGAGATATCCGTCGCCACTTCCTTCCTGCGAGTGAACACCGAGCTGAGGTTTTTATTCATTTATTTATTTATTTATTTATTCATTTTTTAAAGACGTGGTCAGATCATGGAGTGTTTGAGAATAAAACACATCACTGTCATGCGAATTCAATTTGGAAATCCCATCTCTCACTCCGTAATGATCTGATGTCTCATATTGATGGACTGGATTCGGGGATTTATGGGCGAAAAAAGTCATATGATTAAAAAAAATTAATAATAATAATCTGTGGCTTAGTGGTTAGCACGTTCGCCTCACGCCTCCAGGGGCCAGGCTTCGATTCCCGCCTGGGCCATGTGTGGGCGGAGTTCGCATGTTCTCCCCGTGCTGCGGGGGTTTCCTCCAGGTACTCCGGTTTCCTCCCCCAGTCCAAACACATGCATGGTAGACTGATTGGCGTGTCTAAAGTGTCCGTAGTGTATGAATGAGTGTGTGAGTGTGTGTGTGATTGTGCCTTGCGATGGACTGGGACCCTGTCCAGGGTGTAACCCCGCCTTGTTCCCCATGCTCCCTGGGATAGGCTCCAGGTTCCCCTGAATAAGGAACAAGCGGTAGAAGATGGACGGATGGGTAATAACCTGTTATCTTATTGTGTATATTATATCCATTTCTAATTCAATCGAATGTGAGGTTAGAATAAGATTATGATGCTGTACTGTGGTTATTACAAATAAATTAGATGACGGATTACTGAAAACGATGAAGCGGAGTTACTGTTACCACGCCAAGTTCATTATTCCCCTGTAACAGCACATCCCGAGTGTTTTATTCCTCTTACACCGCAACAGTTTGCCAGTTCGTTCTAGGATTCGATGTAAAACTTTTATGGTTCCCAACAGAGGAACAGATCAAAGAACCTTTAGAGACTACAGATGTTGCCTGTAGAAATGTGTTCTGTCTTAAAATCGATAGTCTTCACATCCTAAAGGAATTCTTCTTGGACCCTCTTGGACAGGGAAACGTTTTGTCGTAGTTTTCCACCAGAAGGCCAAGCAACCCTTAATTATAAGACAAAAAAAAAAGTGGGTTTAGTCAAAATAAAAGCCACAAGGTCTAACACATAAAATTGAATCCATCCATCCATCCATCCATCCATCCATGTATTTTCTATACCTCTTATCCTACAGAGTCGCGGGGAACCTGGAGCGTATCGCAGGGAGCTTCGGGCACAAGGTGGGGTACATACTGGACTGGGTGCCAATACATCGCAGGGCACAATCACACACATTCACACACTATGGACTATTTGGACACGACAATCAGCCTGATATGCATGTATATTTATAACACTACATGGTACATTACCCTGGAATTAAATTCCAAAAAAAACAACAACAACCTGTTAAACACTGCTGCGAGGGGGTTTCTCATACAGCTGCAGAGGGACTGATGGTAAATTTGAGATCTTTTTCTCTTCTGACTGCCGTAATCCATCTCTCTTTATATTTTTTTCTTTCTTGGAAAGTCATGGGAACGAAATACTGGATTTTTACTATTTTTTTTTTTATTTGTAACGTTCTCCCATATACCTCTATAGACGTTCCCCCTGCTATAGTTTACTTTAACCCAGAAATGGATGTATATGCATGAACACAATCCATCATAGCGGATGTATCGTGTAGCAAGTGACGTGCAAGTCTTCATTTTTTTTTTTTAATATGGTATTAAAAAGTATTAAATTTGAAGTGCTGATACGTGCAGATACCCTAGTCTTGGAAAGTGTCTCTTTACATCCTAAGTAAGTTCTTACTGAACTTTACCCTTAATGCTATGACACAGAAGTGAGTTTTTGGCTCTAAATTATTTAAAAATATGTTTTACTAAACAGTTCAGATGTTGATAAGACGTTTTCCAAGATACACTATATGGCTAAAAGTATTTGCACCCCTCCCAATGATTGAGTTCAGGTGTTTCATCCACACCTGTTGCGTCACAGGTGCATGAAACCAAGCACACAACCGAACGGTACAATCGGCATAGACAAAGACTGGCAGTAGAACGGGTTGTACTGAAGAGCTCAGGGACTGATATTGAATGCCACCTTTATCACAAGTCAATTCATGAAATTTCTGCCCTGCTAGATCTGCCCTGGCTATTATTGTGAAAGGGGAGCTTCTAGAAGCAAAACAAACAAAAGGAAAAAAAAACAGCTCATCCATGAAGAGGTAGACCACACACTCAGAGAGAGAGAGAGTGGATTGCCTATACTTTGTTGCATCTCTAACTACAGTGTTCCAAACCACCTCTGAAAGCAACATCAGCACGAGAACTGTGCATCAGGAGCATCATGAAATGGGCTTCCAGGGCCGAGCAGCCTGAGATCACTACATGCAATGCAGAGTGTGAACTGGAGCGGTGTAATGTGCATCTCCAACTCTTCATTTACACAAATTTCTCTACAACATTTACCTTAAAGTGTCGGCTCGTTCACAAATAATCCATCATGGGACGCAAACCAGGTCGTACAGAGAAAGTGAAATATCCACAAGTGCATTTCATGCCTGAGTTAACAAGTTCTTCAGATGTTTCCACACCTCCACTAGCAGGCCTCCATTTCTCCCGACGCCGGTGATATCATCTCCTTTTAAAACGCAATTTACATTTGAACAGCAATCCTGCACAATACCCGTTCCCGATTCGAGGTGAACGTGTTAAGAAGAACGAGTTTCTAATGAGTTCGATACCTGCTACTGATATACAAATCACGCTAAAAGGTTCAAGTCAAGGTTTCGTGGCCAATGAGCCAGAGCAGGCTCGGTATTCATATACACCTGAACTCATCGATACGTCATTGACTTTAGAGACGAGCTTATAAATCCAAGGTCTAACAGACAAAAGCCAGAGAAGAAAAGGATCCGCAATAAGATTTTTCCATCCTTTTCTCCACTTTCTCTTTCTGTCTGCGCTGCAGGTGGCGATAATTAATCACGCCACCATTAAGTGAATAGGGTGCAGGGGTAATAGATCAATTGACAACTAGATGATAAGAATGGATGGTGCAGATCACCTTGGGCACGGCTGCGAGGATGGATGGAGGCTCGAGAAGCCGTGATCACTCCACGCGCCCCGTGTGCGAAGGAACGAATAAAGTCCGAGGCGAAATTGAAAGTTGAAGGACTTCCCCATTTAAAGACGTATGAATGACTTCTACTATATTTATTCCATGATTGGATTATTTTTGACCCTGTGCTTTCCTCTTTCGGTCAATTAGCGCATGATATGATTAAGTTATGATGGCTAGACTAATAGTAGCTCAGCCACATGATTACAGGGTCGACCTGGAGCATCTCTCCGTCTGAAAGAAGAAAAAAAAAACCAAAAAAAAAAGCCTCAGTGCTAGAATGTCTCAATTAATACAACCATCATTCCTTTCACTTTATTACACGCTCGCAGTCTTGCAGTGAATCCTTTCTTCCAGTGCCATGTGATATCTCTCTGGTCTAAGAAGAACAAAACGTTTCTTCGTGTCCCGTGAAAGGAAAATAATCGACCTCAGGGTTAAATCTGCTTCATCACAACACACGCATACACGATGTCCTTTTAGTCGATTCGTCTTCATAAGACGAGGATGAGAGAAAACAACCACGCCAAAAAACAACAACAACAACAACAACAACAACAACAACAAACAGAACTGCCGTCCTCACTGTGACGTTCTCAAAATATCACCGTGGCGATGCTGACGTTCATGCCGCCCTCTATTCAGATCCTGATTTACATCGGATAAAGCAAGCGTTTTACAAACACGTTTCCATTTGCTTGATTTAGTCTGTTATTTTTATTCCCCTTGTCAAGTCACTCACCAGTCAGGAGTGGGACCGTACGCCTGCCGAGAATGCTGAGGGACCGGCGAAGCTACGCATTATTGTCTGCCGGATTTGAGCAGTAAATTGCATATCCGAGTCTCCAAACACTGTCACTTGAAACACAGATAAATAAGACAACACGATTCAGCGACTCCTTTGAATCGGCGGCCTTTTGGCGCTGTTTAAAATGACAAAAAGGGCTTTTCTTGTCTTAAAATTAAGCCCACTTTTGCACATTTGCCTGAAACACTAAAACCTAATTAGCTCGGCGTATTGGATTTGACGAGGCAGTACAGCGTTCGAATCATGTTTAAGTATGTAAAAATGTCCTTGTTCTTTCTTAAAAAGCTGGGAGAGAAAGAAAGAAAAAAAAAAACCCCAGTAGCATTAATTTGGCTGTAATATAATAAAGAATAATCCACTAGCTTGTTAGATGATCTATTGTGAGTTTAAAAAAGAAAAAAGAAAAAGGATGAGAGGAAAGGAGCTGAACCGTTAAAGACGCGATTACTTGAATCTGTTGCGAGCACGCACACACTGACGTCACCTGAGAGGAACGTGGACATTATACCATGTCGGTCAAATCAGTTGGGTTAAAACCTACTGTAGCCCATGTTGCCAGGTCTCAGCCATGGAGAAACCGGAGAGGCCGGGTGTGTGCAGGGATGGACGACTGACCGGGCCTACTGTGTATTGACCCAGGGCCTTTAACGAGCACAGAATGATTCGTGTCCATCACGCCATCACACACAATATGATGCATAAAAACAAAACCCCCCGATAATCTTAAACCCCCACTAAGTGTGTCAATTGGAAGGGGGGGGGGGTGGAATAAATAAATACATAAATACATGAACTTTAAACTGAATTGTGCAGCAGAACTCCCAACATGCGGTCGTTTCCGGGTGTCATGCTGGAGCTTGTTGCCGAGCCAGACTTTGACGATTTGGTGGACGAGTTTATGAGGTGAAAAGTCTTTAGTGGAGGAGAGCCCTGGTCAGGAACCTAAGCAGAGTCCTCCTCTAAACACTTCAGGATTTACTAATCCACCCCCAGCTTGACCTCTTTAAGTGCTGTCTAAATACATTTAGCCTATTATTCGTTTTGAAAGCTGAAGAAGATAGATAGATAGATAGATAGATAGATAGATAGATAGATAGATAGATAGATAGATAGATAGATAGATAGATAGATAGATAGATAGATAGATAGATATACAGAGAGATAGATAGATAGATGGATAGATAGATAGATAGATATACAGAGAGATAGATAGATAGATAGATAGATACAGTGGTGTAAAAAGTGTTTGCCCCTTCCTCATTTCCTGTTCCTTTGCATGTTTGTCACACTTAAGTGTTTCGAACATCAAACCAATTTAAACAATAGTCAAGGACAACACAAGTAAAACACAAATGCAATTTGTAAATGAAGGTGTTTATTATTAAAGGTGAAAAAAATCCAAACCATCATGGCCCTGCGTGCGAAAAAGTGATTGCCCCTAAACCTAATAACTGGTTGGCCCACCCTTAGCAGCAACAGCTGCAACCACGCGTTGCGCGCATAACGTGCAATGAGGCTTTTACAGCGTCCCGGGAGGAATTTTGGCCCACTCATCTTTGCAGAATTGTCCTAATTCAGTTACATTAGAGGGTTTTCCGTACGAACGGGCCTTTTTAAGGTCATACCACAACATCTCAATAGAATTCAGGTCAGGACTTTGGCTAGGCCACTCCAAAGTCTTCATTTTGTTTTTCTTCAGCCATTCGGTGGTGGACTTGCTGGTGTGTTTAGGATCATTGTCCTGCTGCAGAACCCAAGTTCGTTTCAGCTTGAGTACACAAACAGATGGTCGGACATTCTCCTTCAGGATCTCTTGGTAGACAGCAGAATTCATAGTTCCTTTTATCACGGCAAGTCTTCCAGGTCCTGAAGCAGCACAAACAGCCCCAGACCATCACACTACCACCACCATATTTTACTGTTGGTATAATGTTCTTTTTATGAAATGCAGTGTTCCTTCTACGCCAGATATACTTGGACACACACCTTCCAAAGAGTTCCACTTTTGTCTCATCGGTCCACAGAATGTTGTCCCAAAAGTCTTGGGGATCATCAAGATGTGTTGGGGAGAAATTGAGATGAGCTTTGATGTTCTTTTGCTCAGCAGTGGTTTTCTCCTTGGAACTCTGCCATGCAGGCCATTTTTGCCCAGTCTTTTCCTGATGGTGGAGGCATGAACGCTGACCTTAACTGAGGCAAGTGAGGCCTGCAGTTCTTTGGACGTTGTTGTGGGGTCTTTTGTGATCTCTTGGATGAGTCGTAGCTTGGCGGGGTGTTGGGGTAATTTTGGGCGGCCGGCCACTCCTGGGAAGGTTTACCACTGTTCCATGTCTTCGCCATTTGTGGATAATGGCTCTCACTGTGGTTCGCTGGATTCCCAAAGCTTTGGAAATGGCTTTATAACCCTTTCCAGACTGATAGATCTCAATTATCTTTCCTTTCTCAATTGTTCCTGAATTTCTTTGGGTCTCGGGGGGTGTAGCTTTTAAGGATCTTCTGGTGGACCTTACTGTGTCAGCAGCTCCTATTTAAGTGATGCCTTGATTGTGAACAGGTGTGGCAATAATCAGGCCTGGGTGAGGCTAGAGAAATTGAACTCAGGTGTGGACAACCACAGTTATAGTATGTTTTAACAAGGGGGGCAATCACTTTTTCACACAGGGCCATGATGGTTTGGATTTTTTTTCACCTTTAATAATAAACACCTTCAATTACAAATTGCATTTTGTGTTTACTTGTGTTGTCCTTGACTATTGTTTAAATTGGTTTGATGTTCCGAAACACTTAAGTGTGACAAACATGCAAAGGAACAGGAAATGAGGAAGGGGGCAAACACTTTTTACACCACTGTAGATAGATAGATAGATAGATAGATAGATAGATAGATAGATAGATAGATAGATAGATAGATAGATATACAGAGAGATAGATAGATAGATGGATAGATAGATAGATAGATATACAGAGAGATAGATAGATAGATAGATAGATAGATAGATAGATAGATAGATAGATAGATAGATAGATAGATAGATAGATAGATAGATAGATAGATAGATAGAGAGAGAGATAGAGAGATAGATAGATAGATAGAGAGATAGATAGATAGATAGATAGATAGAGAGACAGATAGATAGATAGATAGATAGATAGATAGATAGATAGATAGATAGATAGATAGAGAGATAGAGAGATAGAGAGATAGATGGATAGATAGATAGATAGATAGATAGATAGATAGATAGATAGATAGATAGATAGATAGATAGATAGATAGATGGATGGATGGATGGATGGATGGATGGAGAAAAAAGATAGATAGATATAGATAGATGATAGAGAAGATGATAGATAGATAGATTAAAGATAGATAGATGAAGAGAGATAAGGATAGATAGATGAGAAGATAGATAGATGGATAGATAGATAGATAGAAGGAGAGTAGATAGAAATATAGAGAGAGAGATAAGATAAGAGATAGAGATAGATAGATGGAGATAGATAGATAGATAAGATAGATAGATAGATAGATAGATAGATAGATAGAGAGATAGATAGATAGATAGATAGATAGATAGATAGATAGATAGATAGAGAGATAGATAGAGAGATAGATAATAGATAGATAGATAGATAGATAGATAGATAGATAGATAGATAGATAGATAGATAGATAGATAGAGAGATAGAGAGATAGATAGATAGATAGATAGATAGATAGATAGATAGATAGATAGATAGATAGATAGATAGATAGAGATAGATAGATAGATAGATAGATAGATAGATAGATAGATAGATAGATAGAGAGATAGATAGATAGATAGATAGATAGATAGATAGATAGATAGATAGACAGATATCTATTAAAATGAAAATCACTCTATTAGTGGAGTATGTACTACTCAGCTAATACAGTGATTTGAATCTAGCATGAATACGTTATAAATGATAAAAGTCACGTACAGTATACATTACAGCAGAGTGAAATTCTTTTCTTCGCATACCCCATCATGTAACGAAGTTGGGGTCAGAGTGCAGAGTCAGCCATGATACAGCGCCCCCTGGAGAAGAGAGGGTTAAGGGCCTTGCTCAAGGGCCCAAAAGTGGCAGCTTGGCAGTGCTGGGGCTCGAACCCCCGACCTTCTGATCAGTAAGCGAGAGCCTTAAATGCCAAGCCAGCACTGCCGCAAGCACAATTTGGCATCACTTCCTGTTGCAGTCACTTCGACCAAAAATACTTCAGCTAGTTTTCCACATGGCCAAGCAGCTCGTTTACTCAAAAAATCCTGGACTAAGCTTTGGAAAAACAAAAACAAAAAAACAACAACAACCACATTTTATAAAACCTTTTTTTTTTTTTTTTTCTTTTTCAACCTTTTAAAGATTTTAACTTCATTAACGACGCCATCTCCCGAGGAGCGCTCCCGATAATCGTCA
The DNA here is from genome assembly GCA_012411365.1 of Ameiurus melas. Taxonomy (NCBI): domain Eukaryota; kingdom Metazoa; phylum Chordata; class Actinopteri; order Siluriformes; family Ictaluridae; genus Ameiurus; species Ameiurus melas. Next base: position 1,705,084 of record CM022754.1, on the reverse strand, counting down.
CCGTCTTTTATCTCTTATTCCAATAGATTTGCTCGAGGCCAGCCTCTGAAGTCCAACAAGTGGTCACTCTGGGTCGCGCCGATCCATTTTGCAGTAAATGAGTCTAAAATACTCCTGATCATTCAGGAGCATAAAGAGGCCATTTTGAGCACATGGTTCTAGCACAATCCAGCGTAATGGAGGCTGTCGGAGACGGAGGCTGAGACCTCGGTACACCTGACGCATATACCGAAATCAGAAAAGCACCATTGTGCTGTAGTGAGGCAAAATCTCTTCATATTGCTCAGCAGCATTTAATATAGGCACCCTAACGGCAGACAGAGCTTGCATAAAACGCAACGTATACCATATTGTCCGGCATAAAATCGCAGAAAAATCCAGAAAAAAAAATCCAGAAAGTCTGATAGAAAATAACAGTCCCGTTTAATTTCTTTGTCCCGTTTTCATTTCTATCCGATATTCACGTTACGACACCTGCTACAAGGTACAAGAAATTGCTTCCTGATTATAACACTCAATGTCCCGCTATTACAGGGAAAGAAAAGAAAACAATAATGTGGTGGAGCTGATTATTTTCCCACAGCAGCGCTTCCAAACGCGGTTTATTTCTCTAACACGACGTCAATTTTGTCAACAATAACACGTTTTTACTCACCGTACTGTTTTTTATCCGAGTCTAGTTACAGTTAATTAGTTCCTGTTCTCACTTACATCGTACCAGTCATTCCCCGATACGCCTCTCTTTCCTCTCTCACACTCCGTAAACACCGTAACGCACGAGCCACGTCGGAAATCTTAAAACTCTCAGCTTTACCTCTGACTGCTACGAAGCGCCGAGACTGGAGACTCCTTCCACGAACGTTAAACATTTCCTTACAGAACATTTCACCACATCAGTGATTACACACACGTTTACTCCGTTTACGTGGAGCGTCCGCCATGCACGTCCGTATGAATACGCTGTTACCGTAGAAACCATAAAGCGCGTAAACATAGACCTGTGATTTCCAGCTGCACTGCTGTCAGAGCTGCTGTTCTAGAACATTCACGAATGCCACCTGGGTAATTCCACCAACTGCGGATGATTACTGCTTTAGCGGCGTGGGGTTAGCGATACACGTTCAGAACAACGGACGCCTGTGCATCTTTAAAGGTAAGTGCTTGGTGTGGCTTTTATCATTTCTTCGTATTATTCGCGTTGTTGAAATCCAGAGAAATCACTCTGAGGGGTAACAGTTGAAAGATCGGGTTCGGTTTAGAGGAGCGGGATGGCCCCCGGCTGCTGTCTTTGTGAGATTGAAATTGCTTGGGACACCACTTTGTCGCTCTGAAATCCCCGACTGTGACTTTAAGGCGGGTTCTAAAAAGCGCTGGCGTTTTAATCTAGCCACAAGATCAATATGTCCGGCTGAAAACCGAGTAAACATAAATTGATTTTTTCCTCCCTCAACTCAACAGTGTCCCAGAATGACATGAGAGAGGAAGAGAGAGAGAGAGAGATCACTTTTAAAATAGCCGCTCTCTCTTTAATCCAAACTGCCACGCAGTCGCGGTGTCCTCCAACAGGAAATGATGCGCTGGTGCGATCCAGAGGCTCGAGTCATTTTTCAGCCGCCGCGTTCTCGTGATTTAGGCCGTGTTTGCAGGATTACAGCTCACCCCCTTTTCCTTTTTCCCTGCGAGTCTCAGCGGAGACAATTAAATTGTGACAGCTCTTCATTTAACAAGAGCCATTTTACCTTGTAGGGACGAACACATGGCAGTCTAATTATCGAAGAACGGCACAAGGCTTCCTTGCCGCTTTAGTGCTGTTCTCCGATGTGGCCTGACGCATCTGACAGCCAAAGAACAGCAGGGCTGAAATTACCAGGATTAATGCTTCTACTGATGAACTTCTCAAATGGGCCTGTGATGATGGGAAGATCCTACTGGGGAACTCTGATTGGTCTTATGCAGAAACGCAATCTCTTCGCTCTCTGAGCTCTTACTCACTCTCAAACCCCCGATGATCACCGTCTGTCACGGCGCACACGCTTGATTGCACTCGAGCAACGTACACTAGAAGACTGGAGGAATGATATGGATGATGGAACCGAGGTAAAGTCTCACAAAGGATTAGATATTAATCATCTTCCGGGGTGGGGTGGGGTGAGGAGGGGGGGGGTGATGTCACATGACACACTGTAGCTAGACACAGTAGAATAATACTAGAACGTTTCGACAGTATTAACGCCAGACTCGAATGAAATCCAACCAAAACATCAGTGATGTCCGAACTGTGTCTAGTATAAGACCATGGAAAAGTCCAGACCATGTACCTGAGCTATTTGGCTCTATATCACTCTGCTTTCGGATTGAATTTGAAAACAGACATATTTTATGGTATTTTATTTTATTCTAACCCTCTGGTACTGCAACCTCTTATGTAAGCCTTATGTAACTAAGAAGAAGGGTCATGAATTATTAACCAACAGATGAAAACAAACTGCAAATTAGATCAAATAAAACTAAATAAATATCACCAGATGGCTGACATGATCCCGTATCCTTAATAACCAGTCTTCACCGTCTGATGTCATCACCGTGCACCAATATGTCATATTTATGGTTTCATTTGGTTCTGGTGCCGTTCCTTCATCTTGTGTTCGTTATTTTTGGCTTCGCCTCTCAAAGCATTTGTTCTCGGCTGAAACATTTTTAAAAGCTGAAAATAAAATTATAAAAATAATAATAAAAAAAAAAAAAGATACACAAACGCCAGAGGAGCTTTGGCCTTAATGTTTCTCTTCGACCGAGACCTGGTTGGAACGATAAATAAATCGTTTTTCAACAACGTGTTTGATCTGACCTTTGGGAAGTGTCAACACTCTTCAGCCAAAGCAGGAACACAAACAGCTCACGGCGGCGTTCTGCGCGATTTTCAAACCTGGGAGATGCACTCACAAAAAGCGAGAGAGAGAGAGAGAGAGAGAGAGAGAGAGAATGAGAGAGAGCAGGTAGAAAAGACGAGAGGTTAGGGAAAAGCACACTGAGTTGGTAAGAAAAAAAAAAAAAAAAGAAGGGAAAAATATGCACTGATGAAGTTAGGTCATGTGGCAGAGGTCCGGGTCGATTCTGATCCGCGTGCGAATGAATAGAAGTGATTATCTGTCCAAAAACCTCGAAGGAAAAGAAAGTGCGGGGGAATTTTTCATCAGTTAATCAAAACCTGAGCCAAAAAAAAAAAAGGGCAAATCATCAAACACTAATTGTTGCCCTTGTGCAATTATCTACTTTTACCAAAAAAAAAAAAAAAAAACGGAACGGTATCGGTTAAACTAGAAACCCAGAGTCCACACTTACAGCATGAGGACGTGCCAGCAAAAAGACTCAAAATATATAAATATATAAAAGCCATTGCGGTTGATTACTCAAAGCCGGAGTGACCTCAAGTTGATTTCGAAGACATTTTCTCAAAAGACGAATTGCAAATGAAATCATAGCGCCGGTGCCGTAATGAAGGTTAACTGGAGTGCACAATCTAATAGGACTACAGCCCCTCTCAACCCCTCACTTAAGATATCGAGCACAGGAAATAGAACATTGTTCAATGTCACAGCTCGAGCAAGGCCTGAAAATTCTATGTACTTTATATTACAAATGCAAATACGCTGCCAACATCCTGATTTTACTCTGTATTAAAGATTCAATGAATAATAATGATGCTTCCCGAAGATTGTACTCTTTGGGATGGAGAAAGATATTTAACTGCAGTTTAGTTTTTAATCCGGTCTCTACATCAGGTCTGAAAGTTGGAGTCCATTAAATAAGGAATAAAACATGGCGCAGAGTTTTTGTTGCCACTCTCATTTGGATGGTGTAAAGGACATTAGACGGTGGATGTTAACTAACTTCCTTTTAATGAATTCTAATAAGACAGAAATACTATTATTAGGCCCACGTGTAGCTAGAAGTAATCTTTCTGATCACATGGTCACTCTGGATGGTCTTTCTGTTTCATCATGTACAGCAGTTAAAGACCTCGGAGTGATTATTGACTCCAGTCTATCATTTGATGCTCATGTAGATAATATTACTAGGATAGCGTTCTTTCATCTCAGAAATATTTCTAAGATAAGAAACATATTGTCACTACATGATGCAGAAATACTGGTTCATGCGTTCGTCACCTCTAGATTAGATTACTGTAATGCCTTACTGTCTGGATGTTCCAGTAGGAATTTAAATAAACTCCAGTGAGTCCAGAATGCAGCTGCTAGAGTCCTAACTAGAACTAGAAGATACGACCACATCACCCCGATCTTATCCACACTGCATTGGCTCCCAGTGAAATCTCACATTGACTATAAAATACTTTTATTAACCTATGAAGCACTAAACGGTCTCGCGCCACAATATCTAAGTGACCTTCAGGTTTTATATGATCCTCCACGCCTACTCAGACCAAAAGATGCAGGCTATTTGACGGTACCTCGAATAGTGAAGGCTACAGGAGGGGGAAGAGCCTTCGCTTATAGAGCCCCACAGTTATGGAACAGTCTTCCTATTAGTGTTCGGGACTCAGACACAGTCTCAGTGTTTAAGTCTAGACTGAAAACGTATTTGTTTACTCAAGCTTACCCCGACTAGACTTTCTATTATACTACTTCATAGTCCTCATAATCTTTTTTCTCCCTCTCTCCTTCTGCCGAGCCACACACGAATTCATGGAGATACTAGAGCTCCAGATCCTTTCTGCTCTCCGGACCTGCCTGATCCATTCCGGATGTCCTACCTCTGGATGGAGCCCTAATCTTCTCCAATTCCAGACTGCTGGGACTACGGCTGCTCCTAAAGCCAAACAGACTTCATATACATCCATAATGAACTATTTCACACTATCTGTTGTTACCCAGATGAGGACGGGTTCCCTTCTGAGTCGGGTTCCTCTCAAGGTTTCTTTCTCTTGAAACATCTTTATCCTCGCCACCGTCGCCACTCAGTGTCTTGCTCAGTTGGGATAAATTCGCACCTTTGATATCTGTACACCGTGTTGATATTTCTGTAAAAGCGATACAAATTGAATTAAACTGTTTATTTTTTTTTAACCCCGTTTTTTTTTCACAAACTTTCCACTTAAACCACATTTACAAACAAACAAACAAGCAAAAAACCAGCTTGTCATGTGGTTTTAACAAGGGGGGGGAGGACTCACTGACGAGAACAATGCACCAGGCTTTTATTCCACTGGATCATGGGCCATACAATATGTGCAAGCCTCCTTAAAGACTCTATACAGAACCCTATAACATATCCGAAACGTTTTCCATATCAGAAAGGGATCCGTTTGGAAGAGGAGAGCCTTTCATTATCCAGAAAACCCTTAAAGATTGTTTAAAGTGTAGCACGGAACCTTAACCACCAAGTTATAAAAGTTCTTCCACTCTTCAATAGTTCATTGATCGTTTGTTCTTTTTATTGTTCCAGCGTATATTAGGTTTGGTTTGATAGATGATGCTGTGCTGCTGTCACTCATTCGAAGTGCAGAACATTGCTATTAAAAATGGATTTCAGGTGTTTGTTTATTCTTCAACTGCTTTTCTTTCCTTTTTTTTTCTTTCTTTTTTTTTAATTTATTTAATTTTTTTAATCTCACGGGAACCGTTGTAAAAAGAAAAAGAAAAAAAAGAATGTGATATGAATAAACAGAACTTTGTTTTAGCTGATTGCATCCTAATGAGGACCCGAGAGCAGTAATGTTTACTTACGGTAATTCTGTAATATATGAACATGATAAGCATATTTGACAGCTGCAACTCCCTTTTCCCTTTTGTAATCACAATAAAAGGTCTCGGGTTAGAGCGCGGCTGGACTCCCTGCGTCGCACTTAAGAGACTTTCGGAGTTTTTATGCTGATTATGCTTCCTCATGCCATCCCTTGTCAGTCAGATCTGAAAGCTTGCGAGCATTTACTGGTGCAATCAATACACGGCCACACACACTCACGATTCAGGTGTGGTTAAGATGATATTAAAGTATATTGAGGCTGGGAGGTTTGACCTGTCAGGGGAAAACACTTTCATTTAGCAAACTGCTTGAGGGTGAGTCACAAAACATTTTTCAGGTAATCAAGAAAACTCTATATAAATGACCAGAGATTGGCGTCAAGCATCTGCAAAGGCAAGTTTACAAAATAAATGATGTTTCCAAACACTTTATTTAGTTTTATCATGCCTAGGATTCTGTTGCAACAAACCAGCGTTCTGTGGATGTTCTGTGGAAACTCTTCAAACATTGGGGAAACTGTTCTAATTGGTCAGAAGGTGATTCATTTTCTATGACGGAAGGAGTCTCCGGTGTCGGTGATTTGTAACATCAGCGGTAAAGCATCTTCAGGATAGAGTAAGTCGTTTTGTTAATAATTTTGTTAACAGTAAATTGGATAAAACCTGTCATTCTTGAATAAATAAATAAGATTAGCATCGACAAATTGCTCATTCGTATAAGGAATAAAACGCTTTCATAGGATCCGTCTTGATTTGTCCCTCTGGGGGAACCTTTAACAGGTCTAGGTAGAACCCTAAAAAAGTGGGTGTCCCTATCAGAAACCCACGGTTTCAAGGTTCATTGCAGAAAGCCAACAACCTTTAACCACCCAAAGTACCCTTTTGTTTGTCTGAGTGTACCATTTCATCCATGTCATCTCCATAAGCAAGAAGTTGCTGCTTTTAGATTATCCTTGTTCCAATATTAAAATATGTTTTTATTTTTTTTTCCATACAAATCACAGAGCACCAGTGGACTGGGCAATATAATAAGTCAGAAACATGGTAAACAAGGTCCATACTACAAAACCATATAGCATTCTGACATTTCTTTCTGTCTGGAAGTTTCCCCCCCTGCTTTGTGGTTTTGTTGCCGGCGTCCCGCCCCCTTCTCCGCTTGTGTTTTTTCATGCTGTGCCTTGTTTGCAGTCCCTTGTATTCTTGACCTTGTTTATCTGTGTTTCTGTCTGAATTATGGAGATGCCTATGTCCAGCTGTGGTCTCAACCCTGCTTTGGGTTTTCACACTGGTTTGCATCAATTCACATTCTTACTCAATTACCTCTGGCTCTTGTGTCACATTTATTTGCAGTACATGTGGATATATATTGTGTTCATGCTATGGATGCTAAGAAGATGCTACTGGAGGATTTAACATTGAGTTAAGTGGTTAGTGAGACTAAAATTTGGCAAGTGAGATGGAGATGTCCATGGAGGTGAAATTTAGAAGTCGAGCCAGAAGATTGTTTCTGCGCACGCCTATGCTGCTATCCTTCTTGTGTACTTTCAGATAGGAAGTATGTGGTGCTGAGTTTGAATTGAACCCTGCATTATTTACCCTTCTCTGTAAAGGGTGGCCCTTTTGGCAGATGTGAAAAGATGTCAAGTGGCCAAGTTTTGGAAAGACTAAGCTGGGTGTGGACCAAAAAATAAAATAAAATGTTGTACCACTGTCAAGAGAACATAATCAAACCCTTCTCCAACCCAAATTCAAGAAGGGTCAAATGATTGAAAGACTTTTTCAAATATGAAGAACATTTCCAGCCATGCACATTGTCCACCTGCAATTTCCAAACCTTTCCTTCAAACATCTTCAGCATCCACTCCATCCTGGTCAGGGTTGAGGTCGCTCCACAGCCCCTTATGAGAAGATTGGAGCTGTTACAACTCTTTTCGTTTATCTCTCAAATCTAACTAACATCAGCCTCACTGTGTCAGTGGGACGTTGTAAAATACAGTACATCAAACCTGATGGAAACCCTGGATTCATTGTTTCAATGCAAATGGATCAAAATGCAAATGATGACTTTCCCCAATATTCCAATGCTTACATTGATTCCAGTTTTCTTTCTTCCTAAAAATCCTGAACCTGTAGTAGCAATAGAGAGGGAGGCATGAAAAGAAAGAGACATGCAAAGAAAGTCAAAACTTATGTCCAGGGACATAACAGAATACACACTAGATGGGACACCAAACCATCTCAGGGCATTGGGGTATCACGGGAGACTCGTTCACACCTAGTAGCAAATTATCTTAGTAAATTCACCTTCAAAAGTTTTTAAGAGGTGGGAGCAAACCAGAGAACCCGGAGATCCCACAAGGATGTGGGAAAACCAACAAAATTCCAAACATACAGTGGCCAAAGCTCAGGAGCTGCCACCACACTGCAGAATTTACCCCATAATCTGCCAATTTAACCATTACCAATTCCTAGCCTCTGGCTAGTTCACCACTATGACACCACAGCTAGCTAACATTGAAGACCAAAAAGCCACACCATGCTTCTTCTTTCAAATTTTCTTCCAAATCTCTGGCTCATGCAGTGTCATCAAAAAAAAAAAAGAAAGGGCAGACTAGTCATATCATTCTGTTTAAGCTTGTTTAATTTGCTTGCATTGCTGTGATTGACAGGGGAGAAATGAATGTCATATTTCACATCCAGGCATCAGGACAATTTATACTCCTTCAGACTCCAGGCATTCAGAACTCACAATCTCCAGTAAATGCAGTGAAACTTTGGGGGTGTCCCACTCAGTAGCTCCTGTTTTCTCATCATTTCCTTCAGGCACTTTCTCACCTATTCGTCTTCTCGCTCAGTTTCCCAAAAGTGTTTTCATTTTAAGATGATCTCAACTGGTAGAGAGACTCACCTGGTTAAACGAGTCGCTCACTCAACCCTTCAACGATGATTTCCGTGCTCCAATACTTCTGGGGAAAACCCAGAGTGAAATTCTTAACTTTGGTTTGTTTGTCTATTTGGTGCAATATCTGGTTGACACTCTGCCCAGTTTTCAACAGAGAAGAAAAACCGAGGGGTGTGTCAAGGGGTGGAGCCGAAAACACACTTCGAAAAGTCTTTCATTCATTGGTTATTTATTGAAATCAGGGTTGACGTGTTTGACAGCAACCAAGCTGCACGGGGCAGTCTGAGACCACCACTCTCTTTCGGCTGGTTGTTTTGGTCGACACCTGAGCATGATTACTGTGTTTACACTTGCCCAAACAAACCACCCTTGACCCAGGGGGCAAGTGCACCCGGGTTCAAGTCAGACACATATCAAGAACATGAAAGAAACCAGCAACAAGCATGATTCAGCACTGCACACTTCCAGCACATTTGGGAACCAACAGCCATTTCCTAAAGTAGCGATTTGCTTATTTTCCTGTAACACCCTGTGCTTTACCAAAACAGTGCTAACGGCCCATTACCTTGCTCTTCCTTTTTTCGTCTGCCAAAGCCAGTGTGACTCTCTGCTTTCCAAATCGACTTTACTACAGAGACGAACTGCGCCACAAACCTCGCGATACACTACACTGCAAAAGCAAAGAAAATAAATCACACTTTTTTCTTGTCCAATTATAACAATTTTTCGTCCAATTGTTACCGCGTTCATTTTACTGTTGTACTTTCATGTTGTGCTTTAAAATAAATCGAACGAGCTCCACCTATTCATTATACATTATACACCCGTCTGCGAAAAACCCCCAGCTCTGCTATGTGCTTCATTTGTATGCGTGTGTGCCTGGTGTCCACTTTCATCTGTAAGCCCAACACTGCGTATTTATAATACATAAACCCTCGTATGGTTGAATTTCAAATCATAACGTTTTCCGGACACCGCAGCTCCGCGTGGCTCCTGTTCGGATTTGCCTCGGTAAAGACGTAGCCTCATAAAGAGATTACATGCCAGAAAAGAAGAATGTTTCAGCGGGTGGCTGAGATCAGGCAAGCAAATGAGTTTAAAGAAAATTGCAACCAGAGCTGTAATACATAAATCTAGGATTTCTCGCGAGGAGGGAGCGCATGCCTGTAGGTGAGATCAAGGAGTTCGTCAGGTGTCTCTGCATCCTGGCATTGAAGGGGGAAAAGTTGCAGCTTTGGGCTTTTTTGCATATTTATGCCACTTATTGCTCCTCGGAGACCCACGATAGATCCCGAGAGCTGCCAGTGGGTGACAGCACGAACTGGGATTTCTGCATCACGTGTCTCCAGGCCTGTCTCCTTCCTGATGTATCTCTCAACACAACTTGCTCAAATTGCCTCATCGATCAAAGCCTCCAGGTAGAGAAATGTAGATCTTGACAAGACATGAGACACGTTACGAACACCATCTGTACGGTCATGGGTTACGTCCTCGGAGACAGAATTTACACGCTGGCACGGAGTAACGACGCTCGGAACGGCCATGATCTTTGGGTTCCTTCCCCCCGCTCCTCAGCTTCACCTGGCAGATGATTGGACTGCATACGTTTCATGTATATATTAGCATATGATCCAAGACGTCGGGATTCTAACGGGCCAGAAGGTGTTGATTCATTTTGTGTAGCCACATTAATATTAATTCACTCGTTCTAATACGTTATCATGTCTATATTCTCTAACAGAAAAGTCACAAGGTCTGGGACGGCGTTGATGTGGTGACGATGTTTGTTTAACATTTATGGAAGGAGTCTCCAGTGTCGGTCGGTGAGGGAATGACTGCTCTAATGTAAGCCAGAACAGGAACGAACTCATTGTTGGTCTAAAAGGAATAAAACTTTCCCGGATGTGCCGTGGGTGCTAGCAGTAATTCCGATTCATCACACCGCCCTTTCGTTGATTATTTTATTTAAAAACGCACAACAAACAAAGGTTTATTCCTTTTTTTAAATTTTTTTTTTCCCCATCACCTCGTACTGTCTCGTGCATTGCGATTTCTACTTGGCCTTCACTCCTATTTGAAGGAAATTCCACTCTAAAACAAATGAAAACAACATCTTAACACACTCCCACCTGCTCCGCAGCAGAAACAAATCCGTCGAGGATTTACCCAGCAAGCCACAGCTGCTCGCCGAACACAGAGCCAAAGTTTTCCGGCACGGTTTTAATCATTAATGAAAATCAGAGCACCTCGATTGAAGAGATTAAAGCCGAGGCTTCTGCGCGCACTTTAGAAAGAGGAGATGCCGTTTTAACGGCACTTTTTGAAGTCCTAATGGGCAAAAGCGCTTGATGAAATCGGCATCACGTGACCAGTTTACTATTAAGATAATCTTAAGTTTCTTTAATGGAGTGTAATCAGGGCTGCACGCTGTCAATACGGCCGCTACTCTCAGCAGAAATTACTTGTGCCGCAGGCGTCCCATTACATGAAATGCTATGATTAAATCTACATACTTTCCCTTCACACATAAACAGAAGCTCTCACCGGCGGCACAAAAGCACCCGTACTCCCGCGCCGCATGACTCCGACCCCCTTCCTTACATTTCCTCCAGTGCATTTTCCACATCTGTCTGCTTTTATGTAGCTCACTGACACGGTGGTGAGAAGCATAAACATGCAATCAATAGGGATCCAGAATGCAACACCTAATTAGAGTCAGCGTGGAGTTCATTGAAGAGACACGTCTCAGTCTCTTTTTTTTTTTTTTTTTAAAGAACCGTTTTCTCGAAAAAAAAGGAACGAAAGGTGAGTATGTGTCTCTGACAGTGATAGATCAGCATGTCCTTAACATTTTCCCTCCACTGACTGGAGGTTCCTGGTAAAATCGGACCTCTCTGGGATAATGACTGCACTTTTAGCTGTGCCTCGGATGTATAACGCCTTCTAAGCGCCCTTCCCCCCCCCACTTTTTTCCTTTTTCCCAAAAAAAAGTTCATAATCAGCTTAAAATGCTTTTCCGACTCCATTACAGTGCAGTGAGAGGATGTGTGTGTGTGTGTGTGTGTGTGTGTGTGTGTGTGTGTGTGTGTGTGTGTGTGTGTGTGTGCAAGTGCTGTAGAAAAGAAAAGAGAAAGGAAGATTAAACAGAGAGAATGAAAAAAGGAATAAAAGTAGAAGAGAAAACAAAATAAGAAACGTGCGAGAGAGAGAGAGAGAGAGAGAGAGTAACAAAAATAAAATTAGAAGAAGAAAATAAAGAAGGGAAAAAGGGAGAGATTAAAAGAAGAAAAAGGAAATTGGATGACAAGAAATAAGAATTGAGAGAACAAAAAAATAAAAAAGTAACAAAGTAAGAAAAAAAAAAATCAAGAAAAAACCTATAAATACTATAAAAAGATTTCTTTTATTTATTTATTCATTTTAAAGAGAGAGACTAAGACTAATTAATTTTTATTAATTTTAGAACTTGTATTGTATTGTATAGTATTCTGAGTAGAGAGAGAGAGAGAAAGAGAGAGAGAGAGAGAGAGAGAGAGAGGGGGGGTGTGTATAGGAGAGGGGGAACTTTCAAAGTCTGGTTCTCAGCAGGTACATAGAGAACAGTGTGTTCCTGTTTGAATGGAAATGAAGGGAAAGAGCTCCTCCTCAGCAGATGAAGAACAGATTAAAGCAGTGCTTAAAAAGACACACTGATCTCCAGTGGGCATCGTAACAAGCCTCATCAGTAACCAGCGCCATGTTGGGGGGAGAGAGAGAGAAAAAAAGGAGAAAGAGAAAAAAAAGGGAGAGAGAGAACGAGAGAGGACGAGAGAAAGAATGAGAGAGAATGAGAGAGAGAGAGAACAAAAGAGAGAGAGGACGAGAGAAAGAATGAGAGAGAATGAAAGAGAGAGAGAGAGGGGGGGAGAGAAAGAGAGAGAACGAGAGAACGAGAGAGGACAAGAGAAAGAATGAGAGAGAATGAAAGAGAGAGAGAGAACAAAAGAGAGAGAGAGAGAGAGAGAGAGAGAGAGAGAGAGAAGAGAGAGAGAGAGAGAGAGACAAGAGAGAGGAGAGAGAGAGAGGGAGAGACAACAAGAGAGAGAGCGAGAGAATACGAGGGAAAGAATGAGAGAGAATGAGAGAAAATGAGAGAGAGAACAAGAGAGAGAGAGAGACATTATTTGGTCAAATTAAATGTCATCAAGAAGTATTTGATTCTTACAAAACATTGAAAAAAAAATACATTTTCTCTTTATTATAGAAGGTAAACAACTGAAGGAAAAAAACACCACCAATAACAACAACAACAACAACAACATCAAAACATCACCTACTGATGAAATCCATCAAGGAACAGCTTATGTATGTGACTGCATTGTGCAAAAACAAAGATTTCATTTTGGGACAAATGTCCTGACCCTACACCGTCAGTAGGGGGAGGTGCACCTGATATCTGTTTGTTTATGTCTCTTACCCTGCATACTATTCTCTACTGGAAATCAGCTCTCGGGGATGGCCAGCAGACTTTAGAGGAAGAGTCAGTGCCAAAAAACTTGAGGGACCTCCCTGGAAGATGTAAGCCTGGCACACCTTCACACAGGTTATGGAGAGCGTGTTTTCCCAGTTGATTTAAAAGGACCCAGTTCTGGAGTAGTACATCATTAGAGATACCGCTCATCCTCATTCCATTCCTCTACTTCAGCAGCGATATGCACATGGTCTACTTGTATAGTGGGACTGCACATGGTTGCTTGCTGTATATACTGCTCATATGTGTGTGTGTGTGTGTGTGTAAAATGTATATAGAGTTTGCGCTTCTATACATATTTATACAACTTCTATATACTCTTTATATATCCCTGTATTGTTCTCCTTACTATCTCTTTTGACCCTTCTTTCTTTTTTTTTTTTTGGCTGCTGGTGTGACACCCTAATTTCTCCATCTAAGGGATTAATAAAGTATTATCTTATCTTATCTTATTTTATCCGTCCATCTTGCACATGTGGAATGGTCATTTTGGAAACGCCCACAGTCTCCTGACAGTGAGCTCCACTTGTTTCCACTACCAAACGGTTTAGAAGGTGCACAGGCTTGATCCCAGTCCTTTCACACACAGCTGCCATATCAGTTTGTCAGGTAATGTACACTATATGGGCAAAAGTATGTGCACCCCTGACCATCACACCCATAAGTGTTTCTTTCCCAAACTGTTACCACAACAACTGTTAGAAGCACACAGCTGTATAGGATGTCTTTGTATGTTGCAGCATTACGATTGCCCTTCACTGGAACTAAGAGGAACCAAACCCATTCCAGCATGACGATGTCCCTGTGCACAAGCGAGCTCTATAATGAAATAGTTTGCCAAGGTTGATTTGGAAGAACTCAAATGGCCAAAGCCCTGACCTCAGCCCCACGGAACACCTTTGGGATGAACTGAAACGCTGACTGCACACCAGGTCTTCTCATTTGACATCAGTGCTTGACCTCACTAATACTCTTGTGGCTGAGTGAGCAGAAATTCCAATAGCCCCATTCCAAGATCTAGTGGAAAGCCTTTCCAAAAGAGTAGAGGCTGTTACAACAAACAAAGAGTGAACTTTGTGCTAATGTGAGTAGTTTTGGAATGGGTTCATACGGTTACGATGGTCAGGCTTCATACGGTCATGATGATGTCAGGCTTCATACGGGCGTGATGATCAGGCTTCATATGGCCATGATGGTCAGGCTTCATACGGGCATGATGGTCAGGCTTCATATGGCCATGATGGTCAGGCTTCATATGGCCATGATGGTCAGGCTTCATATGGCCATGATGGTCAGGCTTCATATGGCCATGATGGTCAGGCTTCATATGGCCATGATGGTCAGGCTTCATATGGCCATGATGGTCAGGCTTCATACGGGCATGATGGTCAGGCTTCATATGGCCATGATGGTCAGGCTTCATACGGGCATGATGGTCAGGCTTCATACGGCCATGATGGTCAGGCTTCATACGGCCATGATGGTCAGTCTTCATATGGCCATGATGGTCAGGCTTCATACGGCCATGATGGTCAGGTTTCATGCGGGCGTGATGGTCAGGCTTCATACGGGCATGATGGTCAGGCTCTCCACATCAAGAATTCCTTCCATGCCTCAAACACTGACCAATTAAAATATCTGAGATCCATCAGCCTCTTGTTGTTTTATTAGAAATAGATGCTTATGAAGTCCCATTCCACCAGCTCTCCTTAATAATGAGGTCTCAGTATGTTCCCGAGTGATTGACCTGTTGTATAGCAGTCTCAGAGTAGCTTGTGAATGAAAATTCATTATTCTGGACCTGATATCCACTAAGCCTTGTCCCCTTTCTACATCCCCTTTTTGGGTCCCTTGTGGAAGGTACAATATGGCTGATTGGACCCAGTGTTGGCCCAACCAAAAACAACAACAACAAAAAAAACTACAGCGCATAGTTGTAGTACATTAAAGTCTGTGCAAGCGAACACAGGCAATCAAGTTACTGGCAACCAAAACTCTTCCCTTGTAGGACAGCTGAGGTAGCAACCATTTCCATGGAGACAGTTTCATACACACGCTCTCTACAGCACCCTCCTAGTTTGGTTTCTTCTCTCCCTAAGAAAAGAAATAAAGTCATCAACCCCTCTCTGTCCCACCTCAGATTCCCAGATAAATGTGGACGTCCCTCTACTTGAACCTGCCTTGCTCCTGAAACTTTACTTTTGTCCCAGTAAATTTTAGCTGAAACATGCCTTCTGCTAAATCTCCACAGCCTCAGATAATACTCTTATGTCCTCACCATTATTAAAAAGAACCGAAGCATCGTTACCCTTGGAAACCGAAAACCTGCTAGTCTCCCAGGAGTGGTTCAGGAGTGGCTACTGTACAATTGGCCCAATACTGGACTTTGCTGGTGGATTCTTCATGTGATGGCAGTTGGCTGGCTCAGACCAGCTCGAGTTTAATAAATAAATAATAAATAAAATAAAACATTGTCAAAAGCATCGATTCTCCTGAAATCAAACAAACAGCCATGTCAGAAACATTACAGAGATCCAGGATCTCATGGAGGTAGTTTTTAAGCCTTCTGGCTAAAAACAACATTTGTCATATTCAATAGAGGAACAAATTTTATTTGTTATATTCAGTAGAGAAACTAATTTATGTTGTTTTATTCATTTTTTTTTTCCTGTATACAAATGACAACAAATACCTTCTTACTTATTAGAATTAATGCAATTGCTGTTGTGTGTAGCAGTTGCCTCAAAATTATAATAACTGTTTGATTCATATGATTATGAATTCATCGAAATAAAATGTTCATTAAAATAAAAATAAATAACAGATAATATCCATCCATCTTCAACCGCTTATTCCTGCTTCAGGGTCGCAGGGATCCTGGAGCCTATCCCAGGAAGCATCGGGAACAAGGCAGGGTACACCCTGGACAGGGTGCCAGTCCATCACAGGGCACAATCACACTCAATCACAATCAAACTATGGACAATTTACCAAGCTGCCAAATCAACCTACCATGCATGTCTCCTGAGTACCCGGAGGAAACCCCCACAGTACGGGGAGAACATGCAAACTCCACACACACGGCAGGAATCGAACCCCGGACTCTGGCGGTGTGAGGCGAACGTGCTAACCACTAAGCCACAATTATTTACATTCAATTGATCATTTTAATAGAGATTAAGTAAATTTTTTTTAACTAAATCTGTTTTTTTCTGTTAATCTCGACACAATACACAATACATAAAAAAAAAAAAAAAACGTGTTAACAAAACTTAGATTCACTTGGTGAATGTTTCATGTTTCACATTTCATGTCAATTTTGCTGCTTTTCCAGCAATAACATTTGCGATATGCATCATAATTCACTTCCTGTTGTTTTGAGGGGTTTTTTTCAGGGTAGCTTGAGTTATGAAGCGTGGAGAGTGAACCTGAAAGCCAGCAGCTGTAGAGAGAAAGGTCCGACCCGGGTGATGAAGTAGCACGGATTGTTAGCGTTCGGAGGGTAAAATTTGCTATTAATTAAATCGGTATTCATTAATTCGAGAAAAATACATGACAAGCTGGGCTGTTTTAGGAAAATAATCCACACCTGGTGTTACTGTTTCTACCATGACGTTGATTATTTTTGTCGCGATCTCGCCGGCAGAGGTCGCTGTGGAGACAACGTGCTCGAAAGCGTAGGCATGTGCTCGAAGTGCGCATGGACGCTACGACTATTTCCTACGGACTTTTGTTTTGGTTGGTTCTCTTCCAGTTCAGGTATTGGCTGATATTCGAGGGTGTGTCATGATTGGTCCCAGCTGTCTGTATTCAGGGGTAATTGTGACTGATTATTTAAACCTCTCGTGTTGCTGCGCATGTCGGGTGGTATTAAAGTAATGCAGAGACTAATAGAGACTGATGGGTTTAATGATGCCACGCGGTAAAGTCCCAGGTCCTGTCTTGTTCCTTAGTTCATGCCAACCCATGGTTAAGAGTGTTCATGCCTTAGTTTAGAGAGTGTTCATGCCTTAGTTGAAGAAGTGTTCATGCCTTAGTTTAGAGAGTGTTCATGCCTTAGTTGAAGAAGTGTTCATGCCTGAGGTAAATGAATGTCACTCCTGCGCTTACTTCCTGTCTTGAGTCCCGTTTCGTAACAATTTTCCACTAACAGCGCTCCCTGAAGTGTTTTATTCCTCTTATACGACAGCAATTTGCTGACAGTTGCACAGTTTTTAGTTATTAATTAATGACAGTATATGTTTTTATCCAATTATAGGTACAATTGATGTTGATGAAACACGTTGGTTCCTGTTCTCAACATCTCTCTCTCTCTCTCTCTCTCTCTCTCTCTCAAAGTTATTACGACGAATAAAAAGCACCACAAAAACTGTAAAGTCCTGTGTCCTTAAGATGTCAGAAAACTTGACGTGACAGCTTTACCTCTGACTGGAGACTCCTTCCGTAAACATTTTCCTTACAATAAAGAAAACTTCCCCATGTAAACGATTCCACACGCCCGTGACTCCTTCACACGTCCCTGTGATCGAGCTGTTACTATAGAAACGATAACCTATTCGAGCGAGCACATTAATATAAACCTGCGATTTATGTTTCCGAGCCATGCTGTTATAGAAAATTAATCAACGCCTTCTGATTCAAGTGTTCTGCGGTATAAGGAGATATATCATGCTGAAATGAGCTGATACCGATGCTTTTACAATAAAAAAACAACAACAACGTGTGCCATATTTTATTTATTATGCTCCTGCCAGAAGCATTTTACGACGTGATTGATGGTCTCAATTGTTTCCTGAGAGTGAATGTCGTGCCTTCCTTCCTTCAGATGCAGATGACGCCCCGAGAATGAGCTGAAAACCGCCGAGATTAAACAGCATGCACTCCTGCTTTCGCTCCAGACCAAATGTATCGGAACTTTCTTCCCAAGGCATAAATATGCTGGTAAACTCGTCAAGTTATCGGTTACCACTTTCATTTCTCTCTGTCTTTTTTTTTTTTTTGTTGTTGTTGTTTTCTTGGTGTGTGTCATGACAGCTCACAGTGTGATGCTCTGCCGCAGTCCCCTGTGGATTCCGTTCATTTTCTGTTGACATTCTTCTCATCTTCTGCTCAATTTCCGCCGAGAGAGGTCGAACGTTTCACTCTTCAGCATGTTCATGACTCATGACAAACGTACCAATTAAAAACAAAAACAAAAATCAAGAGAGAGAAAAAATGATTCCAACACGAGGTAATATAGAGTGGGAATTGGTGAATTTCAAGAGATTATGATTTTTGGATGGACGGATGGATGAAGGAATGAGTGATGGACAGACAGAACGGGACAAGGGAGTGAGTTAAAGGAACAGAAAGAGGGAGAAGAGGATGAAGTTTCAAAGAAACATGGATTTAAAGAAATTTTTAAAGAAAAAGTAAGAAAGAAGAAAAGAGGAATAGACAGGTGAACAAAGGGATGAAAAAAGAAAGAAAGAAAGAATGAAAGAAAGAAGGATGGGGAATATAGAAAGTTTGATAGAGAAAGAAAAGATCAAATAGAAAAAAAGTGAAAAGAAAGAAAGGAAAGAGGGATAGATAGATAGATAGATAGATAGATAGATAGATAGATAGATAGATAGATAGAATAAAGACAAGTTAAAGAAAGAGGAAAGAAAAAGTGAAAATCTGAAAGGAAAAAGGAACAAAAGAAAAAATAAATGAATATTTATATAAAAAATAATAAAGAAAACGTGAGCAGGTAAGAAGGAAAGAGAGAGAGAGAGAGAGAGAGAGAGAGAGAGAGAGAGAACATGGGATGACAGGAAAGGTCACACCCCATGCTGATTTCCACATTGTCCTTCAGAAACACAAATCTCTATCCATCAGTTCAAGGCGTTATTCCAGTCGCTTGGCAGAAACACACAGATCAATCACGCAGCATTGGAATTTCATCAGGCTTTCTCCGGCCCATCTCTGCAGTATGGAAGCTTATCCATCCATCATCCCGAGTTTTACACATCCGTGTTTAAATGAGTCTGGAAATACATCGATTATTATCCATGAGGGAGGAGAGTCAATGGATCTGTAACGGCACTGAACACTCATCCGTCTTCTTCTGTAGGTCTGACTGTGGACCCGAGCAAATCATGTTTGTCTAACGTCCTCTACGCATCATTATTCCCAGTGATCTCATTATTCCTGACAATGATTCCTACATATCATTTTCCCAACAATAACTTGGGCGTATCATTATTCCTAATGATGATTCCCCATGTTTTATTTTTCCAAGATATTATTTGGACATATCAATAAACCAAACAATATGGGCACGGCAATATGTCAATAATCCTGACGATGCTTCCATTAATCCTGATAGTGCTTCCAGCATATAAATATTACTGTTGATACTTCCATCATATTATTATTCCCAATGACGATCCTGACATATTATTCCCAATGATGATTCCGACATATTAGTATTCCCAATGATGATTTCGGGATTTTATTCCGAATGATGATTCCGACATATTATTATTCCCAATAAAGATCCCGACATATTATTCCCAATAAAGATCCCGACATATTATTATTCAAAATAAAGATCCCGACATATTATTCCCAATAAAGATCCCGACATATTATTCCCAATAAAGATCCCAACATATTATTATTCCCAATAAAGATCTCGACTTAGTATTATTCCTAATGATGATTCTGATATATGATTATTCCCAATAAAGATCCCGACATATTATTCCCAATAAAGATCCCGACATATTATTCCCAATAAAGATCCCGACATAGTATTATTCCCAATGATGATTCCGACATATTATTATTCCCAATAAAGATCCCGACATATTATTATTCCCAATAAAGATCCCGACATATTATTCCCAATAAAGATCCCAACATAGTATTATTCCCAATGATGATTCCGACATATTATTATTCCCAATAAAGATCCCGACATATTATTATTCCCAATAAAGATCCCGACATATTATTCCCAATAAAGATCCCAACATATTATTCCCAATAAAGATCCCAACATATTATTATTCCCAATAAAGATCTCGACACATATTATTATTCCTAATGATGATTCTGATATATGATTATTCCCAATAAAGATCCCGACATAGTATTATTCCCAATGATGATTCCGATATATGATTATTCCCAATGATGATTCTGACATATTATTATTCCCAATAAAGATCCCGACATATTATTATTCCCAATAAAGATCTTGACATAGTATTATTCCTAATGATGATTCTGATATATGATTATTCCCAATAAAGATCCCGACATATTATTATTCCCAATAAAGATCCCAACATATTATTATTCCCAATAAAGATCTTGACATAGTATTATTCCTAATGATGATTCTGATATATGATTATTCCCAATAAAGATCCCGACATATTATTATTCCCAATAAAGATCCCAACATATTATTATTCCCAATAAAGATCTTGACATAGTATTATTCCTAATGATGATTCTGATATATGATTATTCCCAACAAAGATCCCGACATATTATTCCCAATAAAGATCCCGACATAGTATTATTCCCAATGATGATTCCGATATATGATTATTCCCAATGATGATTCTGACATATTATTATTCCCAATAAAGATCCCGACATATTATTATACCCAATGCTGATTCCAACATATTAAATGTTATTAAATGCCCTTATATAGTGCTTTTTTCCCCCAAAGCACTTTACACTGTGTCCCATTCACACTCCAGTGGTAGTAGAGCTGCCATGCTAGGCACTAGCTTGGTTCAGTGTCTTGCCCAAGGACACTTTGGCAAGTGGAGTCACCCGGGCCGGGAATCGAACCGCCAACCCTATGATTAGTGGAAACCCACTCTACCACGTGCGCCACAGCCGCTCCAATATTAGCATTCCTAATGATGATTCCGACATATTATTCCCAATGAAAATTGCAACATATTATTATTCCTAATGAAAATTCAGACATCCTAATCCTACATACCATTATACTTAAAGATGGTCTGGATATAGCCTTATACCTGATAATGATGATGATGATGATGATGATGGCATTATGTCCAACAATTCTCTCAAATCTGGTGTTATACTACATTTGTGCATGTGTATCTTTGTCTCTGTCTCTCCTCACTCCTTTCGTTTCTTAATTTCAGAAATAAAACGTCGAACATTTTAATATCTAAAAATTTGGAGATTGATATTTATCATTTTAAAAAAAGGAAAGGAAAAAAATTGGGTGTAAAAACCCTGGGGCTTTTTTTTTAGCCTCTGTTGAAGAATGTGTTTTCACGCTGAGAGAAATTATGCTGATTTTGTTGTGCCTTTGTTTTGCTTGCTCCGGGTCTCCTTCCTGCGTCTCGTATGAAGCATGGCGTGTCGGTGTGTTTACTAATGACGGATAGGGGACGGCTCTTGGCTCTTTGGAGAGCGGGAAGAGGAATCAGGTGCACAAAACTCTGGCACGGTTAAACCCAGGGGCCACCGGGGGAGGAAACGAGGAGAAGACCGGGCTACAAATTAATACGTTCACTTGGGAGATGGAGAGACCAGAGTCATTTTTCCTGCCTGCTGTCGCATCGCGATGCACAAATCCCCAGCGTCCTCTTCACAGGAACGCTGCTGTGGAGGAGATGCCAGATGCACAGGAGCAGAATCACTCACTGCCCTACACCACACTAGCAGCAAACTACGGTTTAGCTTTTAAAATTCACTCCATGAACTAAGCAAAAAAAAAAAAAGAAAAGAAAAGAAAAGAAATGCACCAAAGAGCTCAAGGCTCAAAAGTAACATTTTCCAAAAAAATAATTTATCTAAAAATCCATCAGGAAAGATGTTAATATGGATTGCTGATTTCCTGTAGGCGTGTTTGGTGTAGTGGATATCGATTTCCTGTTGTACATTAGTGTTTATTTCATCAGAAACTCAATTTATCTTCTGTAGAGTTATTTACAGATTGCCATGCTTTCATGCGTTTCTGTCATGTTCTATCAGACTTTCATGCGCTCTCTCTCTCACGCTCTCTCATATGTATATTATATATATATATATATACACATACATACAAACATACATATGTCAAGAAGTGGGATATCTTAGGCAGCAAGTGAACAGTCAGTTCTCGAAGCAGGAAAAATGGGCACGCGTAAGTATCTGCGCCAAATTGTGATGGCCAGATGACTGGGTCAGAGCGTCTCCAAAAACAACACGTCTTATGGGGTGTTCCTACCAAAAGTAGAAGGACAACCGGTCCAGAAGAAGGACAACCGGTGAACCGGCGACAGGGTCATGGACGCCAAAGGCTCACTGATGTGTGTGACGGGAGAAGGCTAGCCCGTCTGGTCCGATCCCACAGAAGAGCTACTGCAGCACAAACTGCTGAAAAAGTTCATACTGGCTCTGATAGAAAGGATATATATAAATGTGTGTATATATATATATATATATAAACAGGCAAATAAATCAACAGACAAAACAAATACATAAATAGAAGAAAGAATAAAAGAGAAAAAATAGAGCAAGAAGGAAATAAATCTAAAACAGTAGTGCTTTAATATAATAATAAAGAAAGAAAGAGAAGGACAGAGGAGAAGTGCTGTGAAGTAACTGAGGTTCAGGTTTGTCCCCCCAGTGTTTCCACTTTTAGGCCACGCCCATTTTCCTTTGAACTATTTGGATTAATAACCAGATTCGGTCTCATTCCACCTCTAATATATAATTCAGTAGAGTATATGAACTTCCAGAGCCAGAAGAACGCAGTAGATCAGCTTTGAGCGTGTATTTAACACGCTCACCTTCGCATCCATCTAACTGTCTAACTGTGAGTGAAACCACCAGATCTTCTCTTCCACATCATATAATAAACATGCTGCATGTATGAAACTCATTTCCCGTGTACGCAGTGACACATCAGATCTAAAGATTAATGATAGGCAGATATTATTACAAACTCCAGCTCAGTTTCTTAATAAATGCAAAAATGACGCGATCATTTCCAATCTAGAGCGGCCATTTATTTGGAGCCGTAATGAACTTATAAATCATGAGTCAGGAATATGATTTTCTCTCATCAGGGAATAAACATCCGAGATGGGAGGATGATTAATGTTGGAGGTTTTGGGCCGGGATTGGAAAATTGCTTTCCATTGAGCGAGGAGATTTGGTTTTGCCACACGCTAGTTCTGCCTCTCCGGAGTACGAACCAAGTTTCACAGCTTTAATACCAGCTCCAGCTTTTATCGTTAGTTGTTTTTTTTGTTTTTTTTGTCATTATTGTAAACGAAGAGAACTCAAACTCAGTACTCGACTTGACTTCACTCAGACTTTTAAAACTTTTTGAGGAGCAAAAGTCGTGATTAGATCGCAATTCTGTCACGTTACCATCACACCAGGGTCCAAAACTCTACACGCGGGACAGGAAACTTCACAGTTTCAGTCCAAAATCTTTCTGAATTGGTTTTTTATTTCTTTCTTTCTTTTTTGAGCAATCAGAAGCTACACCGACCACTTGGCTGAGGAATGTTATGAATTTTCTTTCATTCTTCTGAATTTTTTTATTTGCAGTTTTTTTTTTTTCTGAATTTTATACAAAAACAGAAGAAGGCTATCGTACACGGACAAGGAATGATACTTTAAATTGCTTTTTCATGATATTTTCGATATATTTCTTTGCATAATCTGTTTAATGTATTAAATCCTAGATTAAAATTCTACATTATATAACTTCTTTAATGTATTTTCCCCCATGCAATTAACGCAAGAGCTTGATGGAGGCCTACAAAAAATTCCCACTTCATCACTTTTTCACGAAGAAACATCATCGATAGCAGATTTTTTTTTATTATTATTACTCTTTACTTGCGCAGTTGTTAAAATTGAGAGGAGAAAGCTCTCCATTTTTTTTTTCTGAATGAATTGATTCAAAGTGAGAGTAAAAACAGAAAGAACTTTTTTTCTATAAAAATAAAAACCATCCAACCAATCAAATAACGTTCCTGTTCCTTTCTTCATGAAATCATAAAAAATAAAAAAATAAATAGTTAAAATAAAGAATTATTTGTTGTGTTTGTTGTGTTTTCTTGGTGAAATCGTTAAAAACGAGACAAAAAGGAATGAAAAAATAAAAAATCCTCCATACTGGCGCATGTGCACGTGCAGGCAGTCGTGTATTTTTGTTACTACATTTTTCATGTGTTGTACCGGGAAGCTTTATATATTTCCCGTTTGGTTCGTATGGATTTATGCATAGAACACGTCGCGCGTGATGTGTGTGCTCCGCAAACGTGATTCTCAATCCGGCCGTACAGCGTGTCGCTCCGCAGGCTCCGGCGGTTAGCACTGTCGATCCTGACTCGACGGAGCTCTCACCATGTAAATACACACCTCCAGTCCCAGCTGATCGAGCCACGGACAACCCGTGAACTCCACACCGGAGGTGAACCCCCCAAATAAACGTCAAACCCCACGGCGGAGCTTCCAAATCGTCCATTTTTAGAAAATAACAGCCGTGAGGAAGAGTGAGCGTCACTCCGTCTCCGGGGCTTCGGCATCCCTGAAATTGGTGCCACCAGCAAGACGAGGCGGAGGGAGACCCCAATATGAGAACTTCACTCCAGAGAAAATGAAGAGAGAAAAAAAATAATATTCTATACATTTTCAGGCTGCCTGTGGCATTTGAGTCCCAGTTGATAACATGATATGAGAGGACTGAGGCGGTGAAATTGCTTCTAGCATGGAGAAGTAGTAAAGGTTGTGTGCGCTTTTTCCTCCGTTTTGTTTTTGTGAACGTGTCAGGAGTTAATAAATGGGAATTCTAACCATTAACGGATGAAATTTCCAGTAATAATAGAAGTACCATTAGGTCTGGTGATACACGCATTGTCTTTTATTTATTTATTTATTTATTTATTTATTCATTCTAATCTCTTCAACATAAGTGATGTTTTCTGTGTCACTATATCGTTAGCTCTAGGATCAGATTTCCAATACTGAAATCCTCATCAAACTCCTCCCGCCTCCTCAGACAGCCATTATCCAATCCACTGTAACCAGGAACCCAGAACCGCGACCTCAGACTTTCAGATTTACGGTCTTCCCCTGCTTTCATGCTCCGACGTCGTGCGTCTGGTTAATCTGAGATTAATCGGATATCCGATATCCCAGACGTTTGGAGTAGGAAGTGAAATTTGAGTCACGTCCTGAAGCTGAGACACACGAGGAGAGGTGGAGGATCCGAGTAATTAACTACAGATCAGATGCTGAAGATGAGGAAACGAAATGAGCTGTCCCGGCTGCATAGCGAGAGACCAGACAAACTCTCTATAAACTGATTATTACATCCCGAATGATTAAAACACAAAGAAAAATCGGCGAACGTTTACAAATATGGGTTCCAGAGAACCCATGTGAATGTCCGTAGCCAACTTTATGAAATATCAATATATTAATCAAGAAGAAAAAAAAACCGTAAACAAAATCATTTATCAGAAACATTTATAAAATGAATTTAGCCCCTCCCATCCCCCAACATCCCCCCCCCCCCCCCCCGGAACTACACTGAAGCGTAAACGCCTCTGTCCTGAAGATGTGAAAAAAATGGGGCTTTTTTTTATATAAGTATTTAATATTTTTTCTTACAGAAAACTTCACCATAGCAACAATTATGCATTTTATTTATTTATTTATTTATTTATTTCTCGCTACATATTAACCCGGGTTATTTTTGTACGAACACCACTGCACTGGGATCGCTGGGCAACTAATCAGTCAGTCGTTATTGATAGTCATTTCCGTGAATCTGGCCAATCAGGATCCAGAGCTAAATAGAGTTAAATGCGCGTCCATTTTTTGAGCTCCTCACTTTAACCGAAAAAACTCGTTTCCAGTTTGATTTCCATAAGGTAACACACACACGTGATTCCTTTTGAAATGCGATTTTCGCCATAAAACAAAGCAACGCGGCTCTCAGGCACATCATTTCATCCGTATTACATCGACCTCAAACTCCAATGAATTCCACACTCGGGCCCGACAGGAGACTTCGCAAAGACTCAATTACGGTTGTTCTCTTTCAAAGCCATGCGCCTCCTTATTTAAACTCCTGCTGAAAGTCTTGATGAGTCTCAGGGACGTGTTATTCCGCAGTGTGATTGAGATCTGAGCGAATAGCTGAAGTCCATAATTAAATCTCGGTGTGATGCGTGACACATTATGTCATTCACCGAGGAGCTGGCTGAGCTTCTTTCTCTTCTCTTCTTTCCGCGCAGATATTTTTTTTTCCCCTTTCTGATATCGTGTCATTGCACACAGTGATAATTCTTTCCGACATGTTGATGACTCAGTATCTCACTAATCCTCTTACAGTATATCACAGATTATGTTTGTCCATGCTTCAGTGGTTTAGCATTGCAGCTCAAAAATCCTCACTGAAAATCTTCCTCACACAGCAGTGATGAATAGGTAAAAAAAAAACAAACAAAAAAAAACGATCTTCTGTTCAATTCCTCAAACTCAAAGTACACCAAGCGTGAAGTATGGCCTCTTTTTTTCCACTCTTCCTGTAACTGCAGAAAGAAGATTTTTGCAACACGAGGCCAAAAAGCCAGGATGTAGTTGTAAGAGTTGAGGAAACAAAACAAGGAATACGCATAATTCATTAAATGAGAAGTATAGTGTGTATCGATGCCAATGTCCAAGATGGCCGCCTCCTAATGTTTCAGTGGGTGCATTCTCATACTCGATGAATGGATGCCTTCGTGGCTGTGTCCACAACACTCTGCTTGAAGTGAGACGTCTGCTTTTCTGCCTTAATGTGACACAGATCTGATTTCTTTTCAATCTTTTCGAATCAGAGCATCTGAACTGGACCATGGAGCAATGGAAGAAGGTGACCTGGTGTGAAGAATCACATTTTCTTTTACACCATGTGGACGGCCTAGCTTCCATGGGGGGGTACGTGCCTAGCTTCCATGGGGATGCACTAGGTGATGCCTTATGGGAAGAAGGAGAGCTGGTGGAGGAAGTGTGATGCTCTAGGCAATGTTCTGCTGGGAAACCTTGCATCCTGGCATTAATGTGGATGCTTCTTTGAGACGTACCACCTACCTAAGCATCGTTGCAGACCGAGTACACTCCTTCATGGTAACGGTGTTCCCTAACATCAGTGGCCTCTTCCAGCAGGATAACGCTCCCTGACACACTGCAAAAAACTGTTCAGGAACGGTTTGAGGGAAATGACAGAAGGTGTTGACGCGGCCTTCAAATTCCCCAGATCTCCATCCGATCGAGCGTCTGTGGGATGTTCTGGACTAACAAGTCCGATCCATGGAGGTCCGATCTCACAAGTTACGTTACTTAAAGGATCTGCTGCTGATGTCTCAGAGCCAGATCCCACAGCACACCTTCAGAGGTCTTGTGGAGTCCACGCCTCGACGCCTCGACGGGTCAGAGCTGTTTCGGCAGCACAAGGAGAGCGGGACCTACACGATATTACGCAGGCGGTTTTAATGTTATGGCTGATCGGTGTATAATATTTGCATATCATTGTCATCGTTATCATCCAGTCTTCTCAGTGCGCCAAAGCATCAATGAAGAACAGCAGCAGTAATGACCATGTTGACTGGACGGAAATTTGGGATTTAGTTAATAATTCAGAAATCGTTTCAAGCTAGAATGGATGGAACCTACTGAAACACCACCACTGTCAGGTCCAAGACCAGGACTAGCCGAGATCGAGTCAAGAGGAAGTCTTAAAAAGAGATAAAAAATAAATAACTTGAGATCAGTCAAGACTGAGATGAAATCCTTTTCAAAGCCTTTACTTCAATTAGTCAGTGACCATTTTCAGTCTGTAATTGTTCTGCGTTCTGCGATTAACAAGCATGGTTGTAATACCAAAGAGCCTTAAGGCTAGTGTAAGTTCAAGGAGGCAGAAGACCTGAATCAACCTTGTGCTCATGGTCACTCAACGTGCCTCTTTTATGAATAACTGGAGCGTGCTTTAAGCGGTACATCCCCTCACAGCACAAAACAGCAAAAACTAGTCATCTGGCCCTGTTTTTCTCACCTCTTTGACCTGATCATGCACCACTGAGGCGCTACCTCTGACAGCAGTGCAGCTGTAAATCACAGGTTCGTACCAATGCGCTCGTCCTAATACATCATCATTTCTGTAGAAACAGCTCAATCACAGGGACTTGTAACACTGTGTAAAATTTACGTAAGGAGTCTCCAGTGTCAGTGACATCAGTGTCGCAGATGTTCCTCACCATTAAATATATATAAAAATCTTGCTAAATTGCTGTCGTGTGCATGACGAATAGAACACGTGACGTGCTGTAATGGGAAAATAACCGAGCACAGGATCGTAACCGTGACTCCGCCTCAACACGCCAACCTGTTAGTCATTATTTTACTGCAACAGCATGACACGTGTTTTATTCCTCATACAATGTCATCGATATGTCAAATCACATCAGGATGATGGATCATCTGTCCTCCATTCCTTCTGTCCCTGTTTTCTTTCCCTGTGTCCTCAAGGGGAGGAGCTAAAAAGCAAGGATGAGCAGTTTAGGAAATAAGAAGCATGTTTACGAGATGAAATCTAGAACCATGAAAGGCTTTACCTTGGATGATCCATCGAACGCTTTTAGGATGCTAACACGTTTAACTATATCCTGCACTCGAGATTTTAAATAGCATGAAAGCAGGACATAACATGCATCCGATTTTTAATTCCCTCCGTTAAAGTAAAAGACTGAGTTTGTCTGCGCATTTATCTGTACGCTCGCGTTTCCTCTCAGAGGTGCTGTGTCATGGAAGACAGAACAATGATGAACAGCGTTCATATGGATGAATAATGGAGGATATTATGTAGATACGGAACCTTTTAGTAAATAAGAAAACTTCAATCTTATTATGGCTTTATTAAGCCGCGAGTGTTCGAGCTTATTCACAGACCCGGCTTGCTAGAGGACGAGTGGAGCGACACACTTCATTAAATGTGAATTAAAACTTTAGTATAACCCTCGAAAAGCGTTGTGGCTCGTTGTGTGTGTGTGTGTGTGTGTGTGAGAGAGAGAGAGAGAGAGAGAGACAGAGAGAGGGATCACATCTCCCCAAGCTCACTTCAAAATGCCTAACACATTGAAGTTGGAGCTCAGCAGGTGGAGAGATGGAGATGAGAGGCGTGAACTCTGTGCCCCCGTGCCAGCGAAGCAGAGGAAGCTGGCAGAGTTTTAATTCCCCAGCGGCGCAGCTCTGACCCTGGAGAGACGGACGGATAGATAGAGAGAGAGAGCGAAAGAGAAAGGGTGAGAGAAGAGAGCCGCCTCAGAAACCCAGGAACAGCTGGGCTCGCCATCTGCCCGCTCTTTAGGCTGGATACCTGTGAGTGAGCCGGTGCCTTTTCCGATTTCGCGCTGGGAATAGAGAGGAAGGCTTTTGGCCTCTGGGGCTCCGACGCTGCCGAGCTTAAACAGGCACTGATCGATCACAGCTCTGGGTAAAAGCAGAAACACACACAAGGCACGAGGAGGAAAGACGACGTGCGTGGAAGAAGTGATAGAATGCAGGGAATGTACAGCATTGAGAAATGATCTGAAGCACGGCGTCGATGAAAAAGATGGACGTGAAGGAAAGTCCAACACGTAATAAGACACAAGAATAACCGTATAAAAAAGAGACAACACGGAGACGTCGAGTAAAGCCGACCCTAGTCTCCGCCGTGGGGATCTTGACTAGTCAGGTGGACAAACCAGTGAGAAAGGTGGTTGAGAAAGCAAGCTGAAGGTAGCACATTAAGCTGAAATGCTTCAGCTAAGAAAAGCAGCTCACTGAGATATAAATACAGCTCTGTTGACGGACACGAGCTTCCATGCTGCGCACTCTCAGTTCCAGAGTCAGCCAACTGTTCATCCCATTACTTATTTATACAACAATATCACTTACCGGACTTAAAACGAAGCAAATAAACAATCAAACTATAGTTAGAGTTTGAAGGCTAGTCATACTATAATCTCAAAAGAAAGAATACTAACGAAATCAAACCAAACTACCAGAGAAACAATCAGAAATTAGTAAACAAACGACTAAACCAACAACGCATTCCCATCCCTCCGTCCACTTGTTCAGTCATTTATTCATTTGTTTGTGTGTTTGTTTGTTCGTGGGTGGTAATATTCCGTCTGTCGTTTTTTGCTCAAAGAAATCGTCACTCCGCCGGTGGTGTAACTGGTTTTTAAATGATTTAATTTTTACATTTTTTCCTGATCGATTCGACTCGTCGTTATTCTTGTTCTTTCCATCTCTCTGGTAACAAGAAGATAAATAAATAAATAAATAAATTAATAAATAAATAAACCCCACCTGTTCTTGTGAGACGATCCACAAACGACTAATCGCCATTCATCAAAAGTCGCTGTGTCATTACTCGCCCAAATGAGATGCGGCTAATTGCAATAAATTACAGCTGTGTTGGACACATTAGTGCAGCTCCAGTGAACACAGAAGACCAGTGTGTGTGTGTGTGTGTGTTCTGAGAGAGAGAGAGAGAGAGAGAGAGAGAGAGAGTAGGAGGAGTTTTCGTGAACATGTTTGTTGTAACTAATGTTGTAACTGACTTTTCCGACACTTTCAGGACAGAGGGGTTTACACTGTATGGCGGCTGTGGTGCAGGTGGTAGAGCGGGTTGTCCATCAATCGTAGGGTTGGAGGTTCGATTCCCGGACCACGTTACTCCACATACCAAAGTGTCCTTGGGCAAGACGCTGAACCCCAAGTTGCTCCCGACGCTAAGTTAGCACCTTGCGTAGCATGTCTGTAGCCATTGGAGTGTGTGTGAGAGGTGAGAGTGGGAGAATGAGACACAGTGTATAGCTCTTTAAAGAACCTAAAGTAAAATAAATAAATAAATAAACTCTATATAAGTGCCGACCATTTACTTTGCGGTTTCTCAGTAACACGACGAGCTGCACTTTAACTTCAAGAGAGAGAATAAAGAAAGGGAATAAAGCTGCTATGACGTAAGTGACAACAGGAAGTAACTTTCCGCAACATTTAATATGGATGTGCGTCATCTGTATCTGACGTTACAATCTATTTCATTCGCACTCACCCGAACATTTACACGTTTAAACCTCGCAGTTTGTAGATGTTTCTTCAACTTAACGTGTGTATTAATAACATTAATTTTAATAACATTCATCTGTGCATAGTGCATTCTGGGTAAAGTCCACGGCCAATGAGAAGTGTTGAAACTTCACTGATGACATTTTAATAATACATTTTGTCCGAGTTTGTGTTACTTTACTGAAATGAATCCATTTGAGAATTTTCGGTAGTAAATTATTTTGTATACTGATTTACGTGAGTGTTATTTTGATTTCTTCATATTTATGCTATACCGGTTGGACGCACTTGTACGCGAATGTAAAATTCTTGGTATTTGTCCATTTATAAAATGTTTGTTCTCTCGCCCACAAACTTTCCTATCTAACAGAACTCGGCTTCGCCGACTGACAGGCGAAGTGAAGCGGTGTGTCCGGGTCTTCCGGATCACGACAGAACCTCGACGGCTGCCTGAAATGGCTGTTCTGTCTCCCAGAGCCTGAAATTCGATATTGTTGTATGACTTTTTGAGCACTCTAGCTGAATTTCAGTGATCTTTGGCTGCGTTGGCTCAACACGGTGAAGGAGATCAGTGAAGCATGGCCGAGAGACAGAGAGAGACACAGAGAGAGAGAGAGAGAGAGAGAGAGAGGGTCCACTCGGTGAAGATTTCAGCACGGTGACATCATCAGTGAGAGAATAAAGCAGCGCAGACGTGTGCAAGCGGCGTGTAAAACTTCATACAGTGGAAACCAAGAGTCTAGGTTCACAGTTTTTAATTTCTAAAAACGATTCGAAATTCCTTAAATGCTCATTTAAACATTATTATTATTATTAATAATATAGTATATAATGTGTGTTCTTATTAAGGCATAAACACAGAGGACTAAACTGAGCCAATAGCATATGTTATATAAATAAATAAATAAATAAATAAATACCATGTGAACAGATTCCTCAGACTTAAACGATTGATTTTTTTTTTTGGTATAATAATTATCCACTGAGGTGAAGACCTCACCCTTCAGTAGTACTTTACTAATTTCCCAAATAAACTGCAGTAATATTGACGTTTTACTTTTTGTTTAATGTTTAATTACTGATACAATATTTACACAATATGAGTATATGTGATTGTGCCCTGCGATGGACTGGTTATGTCCAGGGTGTACCCCGCCTTGAGCCTGATGCCCCCTGGGATAGGCTCCAGGTTCCCCGCGACCCTGAAGAAGGAATAGCGGTAGAAGATGGATGGATGGATGGATTATATGTGAACATATCCTTTTTCAAATAGTCCATTTATTATTACTTTTAGATGACATGGAGCGTTACTTCATACAAGACCTCGTGAACGAGCCGTTACTATAGAAACGATAACACTACTAGAACCAGTGCATTATAGTATCATATTATTTATTAGTTGTTCACGCTACAGACTCAGACAGACATCACGCATGCTTCTGACTTCTGACCAATCAGATTCGGGCATTCAACCGTGTTGTGGTACAAACGCTTTTATTCTACCTTCGTACAATTTTAGACGGAGAACGACTGTAAGAGAACGACGCAGTTTCTCGGCGTCATCACTGCCCCGTGTGGTGTAGATTTGGATTACGATTATGTCCTTGTCCATCTATTTTCACCTGCGCTGGGTCTGATTGTCTCGAGAGTCTGATTGAAGGACGTGACAGTCAGAATAAACCAATTAGAAACAAACAACTAATCAGAAGCCAGACCGTCCGTCATAACGGTCTGTTTAATATTTACAGATTTATTTGTGTGTGACGGACACTAGAGTCTAAAACTTCGGTGGAAGAGGCAGAGAAATTTCGAGAAATCGTCTCCAAACTGTTTATATGTCACATGTATATCTGACTCGTGTGAGACCTCGGAGTCCTGACAGGAAGCCGAGGTAATGCGCTTAGATACAGTAGACTCTAACGTTTCTGCATTTAATGCTTTTATTTTATTTTATTTTTAAACACGAATACAAATTCCTTAAATGATATTTTTGCTTCCTCATTATTATAAACGCTGCGTGTTGTCTTATTGGCTGAAGACATGGCTAAAACTAATCCCCGTTCCATAGAGACATATACATTTCTCAGATGTCATAGCATTATTCTCGAGAACAGACGTTTCTGTTATTATTAGCTGCGAGCCGAGAGTATTTGTGTACTCTCTGTGTGTACACGCGATGAACTCCGAGGTCTAAAGCTGCAACTTCAGCTGGAAAAGCAGAGAAATTCCGAGAATGTCACAGACAAACTATTTAAATGTCGCTCGTGTTAAACCTCCGAGTCCTGACAGGAAGCTCAGGTAATGCGCTTAAACGTTTATGCTGCGTTCTCGCAAACAGAAACGGATCAGAAGAGACGGGATTTGCTGTCATCGCTAATCATATTGAGGTAATGAGGCACCGAACACGCCAAAAAATCTGCTCTCTGGGCCTCAAACTCAAAGCCCTCGGCGACTTCATTTAGTATTTATTAGTATTTTTTAATGCCCTTTGCACTTGCCGATGTGTGACCAGCGCTCTTTAAACCTCCATCGCTCGAGTCGTACGAATCACCAAACAGCCGCCGCAGCAAACTTCATGACCGGGAGCTTATCGAGGCTCTTCTGATGAAGTCAGCATCAGCAAGTTTTTTTTTTTTTTAAGGAAGAGGACACAAACCTATTCACATAACCCCCTTCCTCCCCCCCTCAACCACACACACGCACACACACATATACACACTACTACTACAGAATTCCACTCCAAAAATGTCCATCATTCAGTAAACTCAGCTAAAATGAATTCGTCCCCAAACGTATCAGAGCTGACAGAAATCAGACACGAAAACCAGCACAGCCTCGGAATAAACACTCGACAGGAGACGGAACATTCTGGATGTTCGCATTTTATCACCAATAG
The DNA here is from genome assembly GCA_012411365.1 of Ameiurus melas. Taxonomy (NCBI): domain Eukaryota; kingdom Metazoa; phylum Chordata; class Actinopteri; order Siluriformes; family Ictaluridae; genus Ameiurus; species Ameiurus melas. Next base: position 1,670,876 of record CM022754.1, on the reverse strand, counting down.
CTCGAAACTTCACAATAATACTAATATGAATGCTTGGACATGAACGGTTTAGTGTTGTGTTGGCTTCTGTCCAGAAAACGGCATTTTAATTACTAGCGTGTTGCTAGTTAGGAAGACGCAAACGTTTTTGGACACCTGACCATCACACCCATATGTGCTTGGTGAACGTCCCATTCAAGATTTATTCCACCTTTACTGTTATAATAAGCTCTACTCTTCTGGGAAGGCTCTCCATTAGATTTCAGGGCGTGGCTGTGGGGATTTTAGGGCGTGGCTGTGGGGATTTTAGGGCGTGGCTTTGGGGATTTTCAGGTGTCGCTGTGGGGATTTGTGTTCATTCAGCTACAAGAGTGTTAGTGAGGTTGAGGTTAGGCGCTGATGTTGGGATTGTGAGGAGGCTCCAGTTCCAGTTCATCCCAAAGGTGTTTAGTGGTGTTGAGATCAGGACACTCGAGTTCTTCCACTCCATCCTTAACATACCAGAGGTCAGGGGTGCACATAATTTTATCTACTTTTAGTTAGATAGATAGATAGATAGATAGATAGATAGATAGATAGATAGATAGATAGATAGATAGATAGATAGATAGATAGATAGATAGATAGATAGATACTGTTATCGTTACGATGAATAAAATAACCATCGTGATTAAAACGCTTGTAAATATGAATTTTTCTCCTTTAATGGAATGAACGAGTGGAGGAAAAGAGAAGTGAGAGGAAAAAGAGGACAGAGGAGATGGACAGACTTTTGTTCATGGGACGGGGGGACCAAAAAAAAAAACTTGAGAAGTAAGTGTTGGTAAAAAGAAACAGCTGGAGGTTAATTGGGAACGGGTCAGTAAGATGATTGGGTATAAAAAGAGGATCTTAGAGAGGCGGAGTCTTTCAGAAATGAATATGGGCAGAGGTTCACCAATCAGTGAAAAACTGCGTCTACAACGTAAAATTGTGAAGACTGTGAATATCTCATCATCTACAGTACATAATATCAAAAGATTCAGAGAATGCTGGAGAAATCTCTGTGCGTAAGGGACGAGGGTGAAAATCAGTACTGCATGCCCGTGATCTTCGTCCCTCAGGCGGCACTGCATTAAAAACAGGCCTGATTCTGTAATGGAAATCACTGCATGGGCTCAGAAACACCTGCAGAACTCGCCGTCTGTGAACACAGTTCTCCGAGCCGTCCACAAACGCTGGTTAAAGCTCCATCATGCAGAGAAGAAGCCATATGTGAACATGATCCTGAAACACCGCCGTCTTCTCTGGGCCAAAGCTCATTTAAAATGGACCGAGACAGAGTGGAAAACTGTTCTGTGGTCAGAGGAACCCAAATCTGAAATTCTTTTTGGAAAGCATGGACGTCGCGTCGTCTAAACTAAAGAGGACTAAAGAAGAGAGGGACCATCCGGTTTTTGATCAGCGCGCTCGCTTCAAAAAGCTCGTGTGTTCGCTGGTATGGTTGTGCATTAGTGCCTATGTAATGGACAGCTTGCACATCTGGAAAGGCACCATCAATGCTGAAAGGTATGTACAGGTTTTAGAGCAACATCTGCTTCCATCCAGATTCCATCCCATCTTTACTTCTGAAAGACTCCACCTCTCCAAGATCCTCTTGTTATACCCGATCATCTTACTGACCTGCAGCCAAGTAACCTCCAGCTGTTTCTTTTTACTAACATGTACTTTTCCGAGCCTATTGTTTCCCCGGCCCAACTTTTTTGAGACGCGACCATTCAAAATGACCTTCTTTTTTCCTTAAAGCGACACTCTTCCTCAGTTTGAACATGTGATGTGTTTTCTAAGTTCTGTTGTGAATAACATACGGCTTCATGAGATCCGCAAATCATCGCGTTCTGTGTTTATTTACATTTTACACAGCGTCCCAACTTTTTTGGAATTGGGGTCGTATCTACCTTTAATCCACCTCTACTGTTCAGGGAGCCGCAGTCTCCATGGCAACAGCACCAATTCAGAGTGTGTGACAGATGACTGGCTCTGGACATCCAGAGAGGATCCCCAAGGACCTGCTGTCAGAATGAGGAGACACACACACACACACACACACACACACACACACACACACACACACACACACTCACACACACACACACACACACACACACACACACACACACACACACCTCACACACACACACACACACAACCACACACACACACACACACAACACACACACACACACACACTACACATACACACACACACACACACACACACTCTACTCAGATACACACTCTGCACACTTTCCAAACTTAACACACAACCACTGCAAAACACAAATCAACACACACACTCATCACAATTCACATCTCTACACACACACACACACAACACAACTCACAACTCAACACACACTCCTCACAACTCAACACACACTCCTCACAAATCACAGCTCAACACACACCTCACAACTCAAACCTTACTAACACAACTCAACACACACTCTACAACTCAACACACACTCCTCACAACTCAACACACACACCTCACAAATCACAGCTCAACACACACTCCTCACAACTCACAGCTCAACACACACACTCACTCAATAAACACACACTCTCACAACTCAACACACACCCCTCACAACTCAACACACACCCTCACAACTCAACACACACACCTCACAACTCAACACACACTACTCACAACTAAACACTCACAACTCAAAACACACTCCTCACAACTAACACACACCCTCACAACTCAACACACACTCCTACAACTCAACACAAACTCAACACACACTACTCACAACTCAACACACACTCCTCACAACTCAACACACACTACTCACAACTCAACACACACTACTCACAGCTCAACACACACTCCTCACAAATCACAGCTCAACACACACTCCTCACAAATCACAGCTCAACACACACTACTCACAACTCAACACACACTCCTCACAAATCACAGCTCAACACACACTCCTCACAACTCAACACACACTCCTCACAACTCAACACACACCTCACAACTCAACACACACCCCTCACAGCTCAACAAACACTCCACACAACTCGACACACACACCTCACAACTCAACACACACCCTCACAAATCACAGCTCAACACACACTCCTCACAACTCAACACACACCTCACAACTCAACACACACCTCACAGCTCAACAAACACTCCTCACAACTCGACACACACACTCCTCACAACTCAACACACACTCCTCACAAATCACAGCTCAACACACACTCCTCACAACTCAACACACACTACTCACAACTCAACACACACCTCACAGCTCAACACACACTCCTCACAACTCAACACACACTCCTCACAGCTCAACACACACTACTCACAGCTCAGCACAACCTCACAGGTCAACACACACCCTCACAAATCACAGCTCAACACACACCCTCACAACTCACAGCTCAACACACACCTCACAACTCAACACACACTACTCACAGCTCAGCACACACTCCTCACAGCTCAACACACACTCCTCACAAATCACAGCTCAACACACACTCCTCACAACTCACAGCTCAACACACACTCCTCACAACTCAACACACACTCCTCACAACTCAACACACACTACTCACAACTCAACACACACTCCTCACAACTCAACACACACTACTCACAACTCAACACACACTCCTCACAACTCAACACACACTCCTCACAAATCACAGCTCAACACACACTCCTCACAACTCAACACACACTCCTCACAACTCAACACACACTCCTCACAACTCAACACACACTCCTCACAAATCACAGCTCAACACACACTCCTCACAACTCACAGCTCAACACACACTCCTCACAGCTCAACACACACTCCTCACAACTCAACACACACTCCTCACAACTCAACACACACTCCTCACAACTCAACACACACTCCTCACAACTCAACACACACTACTCACAACTCAACACACACTCCTCACAACTCAACACACACTCCTCACAACTCAACACACACTCCTCACAACTCGCACACACACTCCTCACAACTCAACACACACTACTCACAACTCAACACACACTCCTCACAGCTCAACACACACTCCTCACAAATCACAGCTCAACACACACTCTCACAAACACAGCTAACACACACTACTCACAACTCAACACACACACCCTCACAAATCACAGCTCAACACACACTCCTACAACTCTACAACACAACACACATTCACAGCTCAACAAACACTCCTCACAACCCGACACACACACTCTACAACTCAACACACACACCTCACAAATCACAGCTCAACACACAACCTCACAACTCAACACACAACCTCACAATCTCAACACACACTCCTCAGCTCAACAAACACTCATCATTACAACTCACACACACACTCATGCACAAATCACAGCTAACACACACTCCCACAATCTCAACACACACTTACACACACCTCACAGCTCAACACACACTCACACTCAACACACTCTACACCTCAACACACACTACTCACAGCTCAGCACACACTCCTCACAGCTCAACACACACTCCTCACAAATCACAGCTCAACACACACTCCTCACAACTCAACACACACTCCTCACAACTCAACACACACTACTCACAACTCAACACACACTCCTCACAACTCAACACACTTACTACAAATCACAGCTCAACACACACTCATCGCAGCGTGCGTGGGCTTGTGTGTCCGAGTGTGCGTCGGCTTGTGTGTCGTAGCGCGTGTCAGTGACCACAGGCTGGGTTTGTGTATGTTTGTTCCCCTCTTAGCCATTTAATCTCCTCTCAGAGGCTTCATTAGTGTGGAGGAGAGCGAACT
>CM022754.1:1598543-1661043 GCA_012411365.1 Ameiurus melas | reverse complement strand
CAAACAAACCGTCTCCATGTGAGTTCCTGTTCAGCGCAAGGTGAACCTCAGCGACATCAAACACACTTTCATGTTTCTTTTATTTCTGTAAGAGTCTGACTTCTGAAACATTTCAAGGATTACACATATCCTCTTCCCGGTATCTTATCCGTATCACTTCACCTTGTCCTGAAGGTGATACTCCATAGATTTGAGGATGACATTCCCGACCGAGCGTCTGGAATTCCCGTGAGATCTAGCTGGTGAAAAGGCAACAGAGCAGATGATGAGAGGTCATGAGTCCTTAGTTTCCATCTTCAGATGTTACTTGTCTTTCCCTAGGCCCATGCTTGAGAAGGAACCTGTGCTTGAAGTGCTTTCACAGGTGGTCGAGCCCTCAGGCGAATCTCTGATGCTGCTTCCCTTTTTATTATGTACTTCCTGAAGTAATGGAAAGAGACTCGGATCATAGAGGAGCAGCGTGAAGCTCCGGAGTGATGAAGCAGGTCTGAGGCAGGAGCGTTCACCTAAAATCTGTTGCTTACAAAATGTCTGGAAAAACAGCTCACGTGATGGAACGGTGACGCTAGTTAGTACCTTGTAACATTGGCCCATAGTTTAAAGCTATAGTATAAATAAAACAATTTGAAGGAAGGAATGATTATGTATGATACTGTACTTCTCGGTCCAATCACCTTTAAACATCCTGTTTACATCAGTGCTTTTATTTTTTTTTCCAACAATCCACATCATTCGTTCGGTAATCAGACCTTGGAAGTTCTACTCCTCAGCTCCGAGTTGAAGCAAGTGACATCAAATCAATATGGCTGCTCACAGAATGAACAGAACACAGAAATATGATCGTGCCCCCCCCAATTTGAGCATCGCTCCATCAGTTTTTAAAACGCTTAATGATCAAGCTCCTTCTTATCTCAAAGATCTTCTCACACCACATTCATCTAGCAGATTTTTAAGATCTTCTGATCTCTGTTTTTTTTCTCTAAGTCCCTCGATCCCGTTTAAAAACCAAGGCGGATGGATCCTTTTCAGTCTCCGCCCCTCGTTTATGGAATCAATCGCCACCGGAGATCCACCTTATACCTTCTATTATCATTTTGAAAAAGAGGCTGAAAGCGTATCTCTTCTCCCAGGTGCTGTAATCGCATTATCACTACTGTCTATTTCCATTTGCTTTTATTTTGCTTTCGATTTGACTTTTTCTCACTCTGTTCAGCACTTTGGTCAGCTTTGCTGTGTTTAAATGTGCTATATAAATACAATTTACTTACTTACTTACAGAGTCACTTTTCTCATCTTTAAATGGTTTATTCTGTAAATACAAGCATTTCTTTTAGAAAAAAAACAACAAAAAAAACAACAAAACAATTCCACAGAACCCTTACATGAACATTACGAAAATCGTTCTATTCCTGAACACATTAGGTCTGGGTTGATTTTGGTGCTTGGACCCCTTAATAGAATAACTTTGATACTGTGAGTTGAGATCTATACCTCTGTATCTTCATAGACCCCTGTGGTTCCCGGACCCCACACCGATCCATAAACATACAGACGTATTCGCTTTGTTAAATCTACTCTACATATAGACGCGAATGTACATCACTCATCACAGTTAGCTCTCTAGCTCGTTAGCTAGCAAAAGACGAATACATGTAATATATACTTGTAGCTCACGTATCCAAATAAAGAAGCAAACTTTGGACAATGAACCATGACTCTGATTATTCATCAGACTATATTATGTGTAGAAAGGAAACATTTATAAGTAAATCATTTGCAGGGGGATTTATTCAAGGATTTTTTTTGCCTTTTATGGGGTTTTGTAGGTGTGGCTAAATGTAACTTACACGAATGTGTTTGCTAATTTTACGGCTGATCGATGGTTATCGGCATACGCGCATGAACAATGTTTTGTTCAGCAAACAACATGACAAAACTATTTTGCTGACGTGGCGCGGTTGGAAGCTTTAAGCTCTCTCAGCTCAATTCCAGTGAAATTCCAGCTCTCGGTTGTAAAACCTTCCCATGGCAAGCGAGAGGAGAATACTCTCCCCAGGAGAAGTATTGTGTCCACACTTTGTTCATTCTGTCCACAGTTCTTTTGGCCTCCTTATAGAGAGAATAAAACAGAAGAGTAAAAGCAGTGGACATGCGTAGGCAGCTCAGCAGTAAGAGGCCTTTTGGAGCCGTGTCCCCCTGATGGTTGCCCCCTCTCACTAAAGGGGAGTTATCTTCCTCCTAACAAGCTTGATGCCATCCTCTCTGGCTGTGTGACACAGAAAGTGTCGACTCTCCAGAGTGACAAAGGCTACGCGGCACCAATCAGGACGGAGCCGAGTCGGAGCTCGCGATGCAGCCGCTGTGATTATGATTAATGTTTGGGGTGGATGGCAGAAGCCTGGACTTCTTTAGCTTCGGGGGGGAAGACATCAGCGCCGCTGTCGCATTAGATTGTGAGACATTCATTTTTTTATGTCTGGGCTCTAATACTACATATTCATCACCAGAATGTGAGAAACAAATAGGTTCTTGTTCTTCTGGGGAACGAGAGAAAAAAGCTACTTGAATGTTAAAATATATATATATATATACACATACACACACACACTTTCTCTGCTATCGCATACACACAGAGCCCTGGAGAGGCCATACAAAAGTTTTCTTTTTTTATTTTATATACACAATTTAATTGCACATGGCAGTGAGATGCTGAATTGAGGTCATGAAATTCTCTACGAAATTACTTTTGAATATTTTGACCGTTTTTCGGTGAACAACCGTGCCCACGTTTGTGGTACATTTAAAAATTCACGGCCCGATTTATCTACTGAAAGAATAAAACAACCAGGTTCCAGCTCTCACGATTAACAATAACGCTTCCAATAAGAACCAAAAAAGGGTTTTTCATTCCTGATGCCATCGGAGAACCCCTTTTAAGTTGCACAAATAACCTCATACTCTCAGGTTGTGTAGAGAATTTACTGGTGCTCTAAAGAACCCAGAAATGGTTCTACACAACAGTGGCACAACGAACCATGTTATCATAAAGTTCTCTAAAAATAACCTTTTAGTTAATGCTTTGTTCAATCAAAGTCAGGTTCTTAAGAGTGATGCCAGGAGAACCTTTTCCAGTCCCAGAAAGAACCTTATAGGGTTCATTTTTAACCTGTTACAGGATGATAGCTTGAAGAACCAATACACTGCTCTGAAGAACCTATAATGAAGCATAAAGAACTTCTTTAATCTCCAAAGAACCATAGAGCTCAACTCAATCTTATAGGATGAAAAATGGGTCGTGACAAGAAGAAGGTTCTTTACAGAACCTATGGTGTTATAAAGAACCGTTTGAGAACCTTTATTTTTAAGTGTGCTGTTTAAGTATCTTTAATTCATTTTCTACAAAACACAGATTTCCAAAATGATCAGCAACGTATAATGAATATTTTTGTGGCACGTACAGCATTGCGGAAAAAACATCTCTACGTCTCTTCAGGTTGGAGGAACTTGTAGAGGATCTTTTATTGTTCAGTTAAGTAATCCTAGAACACCCTCATCCTCTGGGTGTTTGATTCCTCTTATACCAACTTATACCAAATTACAATCTCATTTCATTAATTAAAGAACAATTTTACATTTGATCGATCACATTTAATTTAATGTCGTGGAACGTCAGTGAAAGAGGTTAGTTCCTGTTGTCGCCGACGTTATAGCAGCTCTAAACCCTTCACCAGTCTCTCTTTGTTTTCTCTCTTGAAGTCAATAAAACAATTAATTTAGCTTGTTTGTTTGTTTGTTTGTTTGCTTGCTTGCTTCTGTTACGTGAAATTCGTGAAACCATACGTGAAATTCGTGAACTCCTGTGAACTGTCCTGAAGATGTCGGACACTGGAGACTTCCATAAGTCTGGGGACTCTGATAAGTGTGGAGACTTCCATAAGTCTGGGGACTCCCATAAGTCTGGGGACTCTCATAAGTCTGGAGACTTCCATAAGTCTGGGGACTCTCATAAGTCTGGAGACTCCCATAAGTCTGGAGACTCCCATAAGTCTGGGGACTCTCATAAGTCTGGAGACTCCCATAAGTCTGGGGACTCCCATAAGTCTGGAGACTTCCATAAGTCTGGAGACTCCCATAATTCTGGGGACTCCCGTAAATCTGAAGACTTCGATAACTCTGGAGACACTCATAAGTGTGGAGACTTCCATAAGTCTGGAGACTTCCATAAGTCTTGGGACTCCCATAAGTCTGGGGACTCCCATAAGTCTGGAGACTTCCATAAGTGTGGAGACTTCCATAAGTCTGGGGACTCCCATAAATCTGAAGACTTCGATAACTCTGGAGACACTCATAAGTCTGGAGACTTCCATAAGTCTGGGGACTCTGATAAGTGTGGAGACTTCCATAAGTGTGGAGACTTCCATAAGTCTGGGGACTCCCATAAATCTGAAGACTTCGATAACTCTGGAGACACTCATAAGTCTGGAGACTTCCATAAGTCTGGGGACTCTGATAAGTGTGGAGACTTCCATAAGTGTGGAGACTTCCATAAGTCTGGGGACTCTCATAAGTCTGGAGACTCCCATAAGTCTGGGGACTCTCATAAGTCTGGAGACTCCCATAAGTCTGGAGACTCCCATAATTCTGGGGACTCCCATAATTCTGGGGACTCCCATAAATCTGAAGACTTCGATAACTCTGGAGACACTCATAAGTCTGGAGACTTCCATAAGTCTGGGGACTCCCATAAGTCTGGGGACTTCCATAAGTCTGGGGACTCTCATAATTCTGGGGACTCCCATAAATCTGAAGACTTCGATAACTCTGGAGACACTCATAAGTCTGGAGAGTCCCATAAGTCTGGGGACTTCCATAAGTCTGGGGACTCCCATAATTCTGGGGACTCCCATAAATCTGAAGACTTCGATAACTCTGGAGACACTCATAAGTCTGGAGACTTCCATAAGTCTGGGGACTCCCATAAGTCTGGAGACTTCCATAAGTCTGGGGACTCTGATAAGTCTGGAGACTTCCATAAGTGTGGAGACTTCCATAAGTCTGGGGACTCTCATAAGTCTGGAGACTCCCATAAGTCTGGGGACTCTCATAAGTCTGGAGACTCCCATAAGTCTGGGGACTCCCATAAGTCTGGAGACTTCCATAAGTCTGGAGACTCCCATAATTCTGGGGACTCCCATAAATCTGAAGACTTCGATAACTCTGGAGACACTCATAAGTCTGGAGACTTACATAAGTCTGGGGACTCTGATAAGTCTGGAGACTTCCATAAGTCTGGGGACTCTCATAAGTCTGGAGACTTCCATAAGTCTGGGGACTCTGATAAGTCTGGAGACTTCCATAAGTCTGGAGACTTCCATAAGTCTGGGGACTCTCATAAGTCTGGAGACTCCCATAAGTCTGGAGACTCCCATAAGTCTGGGGACTCTCATAAGTCTGGAGACTCCCATAAGTCTGGAGACTCCCATAATTCTGGGGACTCCCATAATTCTGGGGACTCCCATAAATCTGAAGACTTCGATAACTCTGGAGACACTCATAAGTCTGGAGACTTCCATAAGTCTGGGGACTCTGATAAGTCTGGAGACTTCCATAAGTGTGGAGACTTCCATAAGTCTGGGGACTCTCATAAGTCTGGAGACTCCCATAAGTCTGGGGACTCTCATAAGTCTGGAGACTCCCATAAGTCTGGGGACTCCCATAAGTCTGGAGACTCCCATAAATCTGAAGACTTCGATAACTCTGGAGACACTCATAAGTGTGGAGACTTCCATAAGTCTGGGGACTCTGATAAGTCTGGAGACTTCCATAAGTGTGGAGACTTCCATAAGTCTGGAGACTCCCATAAATCTGAAGACTTCGATAACTCTGGAGACACTCATAAGTCTGGAGACTTCCATAAGTCTGGGGACTCCCATAAGTCTGGAGACTTCCATAAGTCTGGGGACTCTGATAAGTCTGGAGACTTCCATAAGTGTGGAGACTTCCATAAGTCTGGGGACTCTCATAAGTCTGGAGACTCCCATAAGTCTGGGGACTCTCATAAGTCTGGAGACTCCCATAAGTCTGGGGACTCCCATAAGTCTGGAGACTTCCATAAGTCTGGAGACTCCCATAATTCTGGGGACTCCCATAAATCTGAAGACTTCGATAACTCTGGAGACACTCATAAGTCTGGAGACTTACATAAGTCTGGGGACTCTGATAAGTCTGGAGACTTCCATAAGTCTGGGGACTCTCATAAGTCTGGAGACTTCCATAAGTCTGGGGACTCTGATAAGTGTGGAGACTTCCATAAGTGTGGAGACTTCCATAAGTCTGGGGACTCTCATAAGTCTGGAGACTCCCATAAGTCTGGAGACTCCCATAAGTCTGGGGACTCTCATAAGTCTGGAGACTCCCATAAGTCTGGAGACTCCCATAATTCTGGGGACTCCCATAATTCTGGGGACTCCCATAAATCTGAAGACTTCGATAACTCTGGAGACACTCATAAGTCTGGAGACTTCCATAAGTCTGGGGACTCTGATAAGTCTGGAGACTTCCATAAGTGTGGAGACTTCCATAAGTCTGGGGACTCTCATAAGTCTGGAGACTCCCATAAGTCTGGGGACTCTCATAAGTCTGGAGACTCCCATAAGTCTGGGGACTCCCATAAGTCTGGAGACTCCCATAAATCTGAAGACTTCGATAACTCTGGAGACACTCATAAGTCTGGAGACTTCCATAAGTCTGGGGACTCCCATAAATCTGGAGACTTCTGTAAATGTTAAATAAAAGGTATCCTTAAAGAAGCCCTGAAACTGTCAGAAAACCAGGTATACGGTGGTGTTCAAGTGTTTACAGAAGAATTTCTGTGTTTAAAAAGAAGAAATCTGGTCATTTTTATGGCAAAATGAAGATGGAGTCTTAACAAAACAGAGCTGTGGATTTCTTCTTTTTGTAAAAAAAGACAACACAATTCACCAAAACATGAGCGTGGAGTTCACTGACATACTCAAGGTAGGAAATTAATTGCAAAAAAATTAAAAATGACGCACACTTTCTGTGACATTTATACTACGTTTCAGCCTCACGAGCCAGAGGACCAGAAACAAAATGGCCGCCTCACTACTTCTTCTTTTTCTTTTGTCGGGTAAATGAGTCTCTACTCCTTCACTCGGTGTCTTTCACACACTGTGCACTTCGCTTGAAGCGTTGTTTTGAAGATATACACTCTGCCACAGGAATCGTGCCAAATGCATCTTTGGGAGTAGCGCACCGGCGTCTGATCAAAGCCAAAAACGTGTCAATTTCCCGAGCATTAGAGCAAAATAACGTATGATGAAACTGTCAGAAAGTTGCAGCGACTTTCCTCTGCATCTTACAAGAATTATTCTGCTGCTTTCTCTCTCTCTCTCTCTCTCTCTCTCTCTCTCTCTTTTAACAGTAATACACAATAGATGACACCTCCGGAGCGTCGAGCGTTCACAGTCCTGGCCTTAAAGTAAATGATGTGGGATTAATACGACGCTTTAAATATTCCGCAGAAAAGCAGCTGACGAAGGCGTTCGCTTGCACGCAGGCTGCGCAATTTAACAACACATTAATCCTCGCACCTAATTCATTCAATAACATATTAAACAAGCGGCAGAAGTGCGGTCCTGTCTGTGAGCCCCGTCTTTTTATCTGCTTTTCACCTTTTCCTTCATCATCATCCGTCATTACTTTTAGAAGATGAACACGTTCTAGTGGCGCTGATAAAAAGAAAAAAAGAAAAAAAGAAAAGAAAATGATGGCCGAATGGAGCTTTAAACCCAGTGGTCAAGAAAGTAATCATCAGCTCCAGTGAGAATAAAACTCATATCTAGTAATGACGAGGCAGCGTACGCTAAAATGGACCCTTTATATTTCACTCTGATGCTATTATTCTTTTGGGTTTTTTTTTTAAAAATTGTTTCTTATTTTCTTTTGATAGACTTCAATCATGGTTTGGATTAGAAACGAATATTATACGTAAAACACGTAAACTCATTGAAAACACAAGAATGTGAAGAAGATCAACCGTCACGACAAACAAACAGTGACTTCAAGTCCAGGCACAGGAATATGGGCGTGTCTTTGTCTCCATACGTGGACGTCGTCATGCGGGAACATCGTTAACGTTTATATATGCAAATTTCCCCCATTCCCATAAACCCTTTTTCCATGCATAATGATTGTGTGTTTATATACAGTAGAGACGCGACCATGCATCCTCATTAAAGACACACCCACTGGTCTGAGGTCAGGTTTTATGTTTAATATTTAACTCGTTAGTAAAGAAACTTTAAAACATACAGACTTTAAAATAAAATCATTAATATTTTTTGCTGTCATGGTTACGGCTTGTACCTCCTTCTGTGTTTATTTGGAAGAAAAAAGTTATTATAAGAATGTCAATTTTATTTAAAATACCACACACGTCTTTTTGTTGCTTAAACAGTTGCCACCCGTGTTTTAAATCTTTAACTAAATAACAATAAAATGCTTTATTATTTGATTTTTTTAAAATATAATAAATATATATTTTATATAAAACATTCTGTGTAGTAGCTGCATGCTGTATTCCTGTGTACCTGGATATTTTGTATTATTATTATTATTATTATCATTATGATTATCATTATGATTATTATTATGAGAAACCTGTTTCCTGCTGTGTTATTACAATAATTGCTGACAGGTTGTAAACACACACACACACACACACACACACACACCATGGTACAAGGTCATAGACGGTGTAACTGCATGAATAATAGGATCAGTGAGCAGATGTAACTAATGCAGAAGACGATTCCGGTTAACATCACGACTAAAGTGTGTCGTGTCATTAAAATGTTCTTTAGACTAGATTTAATGTTCTTTTTATTTTATTTCACTAGAGATGGATGTGAACTGATGAGTAAAACTCCAGGCTCTATGCACTTTTACTGGACATCGATCTGTGATAGACAGGTTTAATATACACCACTTACACCAGGTCTCTTTTAGAAAAATGGAACAGTGTGTGTGTGTGTGTGCGTGTGTGTGCGCGTGTGCGTGCGCATGCGTGTGTGTGTGTGTGTGTGTGTGTGTGTGTGTGTGTGTGCGCGCACGTGTGTGTTGATAAACACCAATCAAATGTAAATTACCAAGCGCGTTTCTTGACACAACTCGTTTGCATGCACTGTAGTGACGCCCACAAAAGACCATAAAAGGTAAAGCACAAAGAGTAGGTGTGCTCAGGGTAAAGACTGAACAACTGAAGTGCTGAATCTTCTCTCAGCGTGGACAGACCGACCCGCCCTATGTTTAAACGCCGCCGTTTCTATCTTCATTACTGAATGATTTAAAGTTTTATTTGTCTTAATGGATGAGTTTGTGTTGGCTCACTTTATTTCTGTATTTTTATATTCTTCAAGCAATGCCAGTACAATAAAGTGTTATATATGTACATACATAGCATTTTCACAAAATGGTCTTAAAGGTGCTCTTCGTCCCAGTCCTAGTGAACTAACCTGAGGATGTGTTTTTTCGATAGAGCGCTTCTATAGCGTCTGCTAAATGCTGTCAAGGGTAAAAAAAAAAAAAGGTGTTAGCTCTAGCGTAGTACAGGTGCACTTCTAATGAACTCTCAATTATGACAACTGGCCAATCGGAAGCTTTTAAAAGTCGTTGCATACATTTCTGGAATGCTCTATACTGTTTAAAGAGACTGTCAGCTTGGGGGGTGTAAACTTTTGACCCACTGGAATTGTGGCATAGTGAATTTGAGGCTAAAATAAATCCATCTCGAATCAGTTGTTCTGAACTGCACGAAGTAGATGGCTTAATCGTCTTTGACGCTGCTGTGTATAGCATCGCCGAGTTGTTTAATGTGAACAGGAATAAATCGAATTTATATTTGAATAAAATATCATTCAAGAGACATTTTGCTTGTGCCTGCATGCTTTTTAAAATTGAATATCTTGAACTTTATGAGGATGAAATGCTCTTAGTGTAGTTTATTATAATGAGGTTTAATATATGACTGCGTCCCTGTTGGCCTTCACTGTCCCGTGTGCTGTTCGGGTAGCAAAAAAAATAAATAAATAATACAAAAAAAAAAAACCTGTTTATTAGTTTTTATTAAATGTCAAAGAGTCGAAAAATATATTAGAATGGTACGTGATAATAAAATAAAATGAGTAAAATAAATAATACAAAGGATATTAGCTGAAAGAGGAGCTAACAGGAGGATCTCTGGGAACGAGGAAGGGATTTGGGTTCATTATTTCCATCAATATTGCTAACATCGCTAACTGTCATGTAGATAAGTATATTGGGTCATTTTTATTAAATTGCTGTAAAGTGTAAAGCCATGCCCCGGGTCCATGGCTAAGTGGTGAACTGAAGAAGAGGGTTAGACATTAAGAGTGTAAGAGTCAGAAGCGAAGTCTCTTCTACTGAACGATTCTCAGACTCCCAGGCGAAACCATTCAGCTTAATTGCTTTAACCTTCCTCATCCGGCCCGCGGTAAATACGTTCCTAATTCATCATTTTCTATATTCCATGGTTCACTCGGCCCAAATATGGGAAAATCATTTGAAATTCTCCACTTGATGAGCTTCTACTCAGGAGTAATTACTTCGGCACAATAAATGGGAGTGCAGCGGCGTAGCGTGCAGCAAAGGAGGAGAGGGGAAGAAGAGGAAGAGGCTGTAGGAGGATAAAAATACGCCTCTTTTCATCTCCCTTTTCGCTCCCTCCTCGACGATTTCGCTCCTCACTGCCGTTACGAGTCATAAGCTCATAAAACCAAACTTTAATATGAGGCAGTATGTAAAAGAGAAGCAGATGAACCAAGTGGCTGGGCAAACACATGAGCCACGTATGTTTTAATGGGAGTTTGTTTCTGTTTTAAATGCACGAAGTAGAAGTAAAGCAAGATTATTAAACGGGATCGCAAGTCTAACCATCTCAGTCTGTTTTAATTAGGATTTAGCTCATAACTTAGCAAGGGACAAACCAATCTGTTCAACTGCTAAGGTTCAGGACAACATGTTGAAAGGTTGTTCTGCGTAGAACTTTGAAAGATTCCAACAAAAGCACAAACTGAAGCGGAATGCTGAGACGAAAAACGGAAGATTTCTAAGAACATTGATGTTTGTTCAAAGGCAACTCTCTGAGAACAAGTGGAACTGCAACGGCATGGACACCTCCACCGCCAGCAAGTCCAGTCCTTCTTGGTACTAATTTGTATGCCTGAAATACCATTTTTCAAACAGGAAGGAACCTGTTGAAGAAAGACTATTTCAGACATTTGACCTTGCTATGACCTTGACCCTGTTTAGCTCGATTCCAGAAATAGATCAGTTTATCTGATTGTTAGAATATATAACAGATCCTACAAACATTCAACCACCATCCCATTCATGTAGGTAAGTTAATACTGTAGCTGGGAAAATTGTGAAATCAACCCCACCAAAACCCCCGAAAAACCCTGAAACCGATCCTATATCCTACAGCTATATTAATGCTCATGACTGCAGTCGATCCATCAGACCTGGAGCTGAGCAGAAGATATGCAGGTTAGTATATATAAAACCCAAACTAAACTCATGACCATGGATCATAATGCTCCTTTAGCTTCTTGCATCTTGACTAAACTTAACAATAATGTAAACCAAGGTTTCTGAAAATGGGGCTACTTCAGTTTCAAATGGGGTTATGAGAAAAGTCTCCACTTTTGTTTTATTTGTTTTATTTCAGAATTACTGCTCTAACTGTGGAGAAGGATTTTGTATGCTACTGTTTGGAAATGTTACAGGAAGTCACATTCTAACAAGTTGCCTTCAGACGAAGACGCCTTTCTTTGTCACATGTATCGAACATTACAGCACATTGAAATTCTTTTCTACACATAGTCCAGCTTGTTAGGAAGCTGGGGTCAGAACGCAGAGTCAGGCATGATAGATAGATAGATAGATAGATAGATAGATAGATAGACAGATAGATAGATAGATAGATAGACAGATAGATAGATAGATGAGATATTCGGGCGGCTGTGGTTGCCGGTTGGCGGTTCAATTCCCGGCCCGGGCAAGACACTGAACCCCGAGTTGCTCCCGATGGCAAGTTAGCGCCTTGCATGGCAGCTGTGCTACCACTGGTGTGTGAGTGTGAATGGGTGAATGAGACACAGTGTAAAGCGCTGTATAAGTGCACATTTACCATTTACCATAGATAGATACTTTATTGATCCCCAAGGGGAAATTCAAGAAAAGGGGAAATTCAAGATACAGTGGAACAGAGAGGGTTAAGGGCCTTGCTCAAGGGCCAAACAGTGGCAGTGTGAACTCATGATCTTCTGACCAGTAACCCAGAGTAACCCTGTTAAGCGTTGAGCTACCACTGCTCCTAGATAAACAGGTGAACAATGTATGTTTTTATTTTTATTTTTTTTCTATTTGAAGGTTTTCCATTTCCCTGACATGCTGCACTAGCGTAAGAGTTAAAAATGGACAAATTCTGGCATACGTTTATATTTGCTAGGTCCTCGTCATAATTGGTTGACTGTGACTGAGTGGAACAGCAGAAGTCATGAAAACAAACACAAAAGTATGCCAAAATGTTTAGCGAATACTGATTTACAGTTCATAAATGATTCATCTGAAAAGTTTGGGGTTGCAGAAAATTCATAATCTGAGGTAAACTTACTTAAAATATCTTCTTCATTGTCAGGAAGTCGATATTTATCAACATGCAGTGCTTTCTCCTCCATCTTTCATGTTTTGGGTTTTACAATAGTGTAGAGAGTACGATTCAGAATCAGAACCCGTCATTGAACAGTTTCAATTCATTCCCTTTAGCGGAAAAAGACCGAATCATTTGCAAACAAATCATTTCTAATGTTTCTTACATGAAATGTGGGCTACATTTGGATAATTGGCACTTCCTCTGCCCTCCTGATCCAGCAGCCTCTAATTTCTGGAGACGTGACCTCCAGAGAGGTGACAGGAATGAAGAGGAGGTGGGAAGGATGGAGGGATGGATGGATGATTAAAGCATTCTGTGACACAGCAAGCTCAGCAGGTGAAAGTTAATCGTGTCAACATCACAGATGAGGACATGTTTATCCAATGTCATCCGGAGGAAGACGGGGAAAGGCAGAAAGCAGTGTGTGGGCGTAGAGAGGTACACTCAGCATAATTACCGCTAACATTCTCTGCTGCTACAGAAAGCAGGTGTTTTAAAGGTGAGAGAGAAGAGGACACTGTGGAAACATGAAGAAGGCTTGTTCAGCTGTGAAGAGCAGAGCAGCTATTACACAACCGTTAGAGCAGCACTGTCTTTTTACGTGGCTTTTAATATGAGTCGTTACTCAGGAAATGGCTGATAAAATTAGACTAAATCGGTGATCTCTCCTACCAAGGCAGAATATTTTAAAGACTTTCTCTGGAAAATACTAAGTGGAATCTGAGGGTGTGCGATCAGACTCGTTTGGCCTTCCTGGAATCTTTTCAAACCATTCTACCAGCTTGATTCCAACCTTCTACATTCTCCACTAGTGACTGCCCAAGTCTTCGTTCAGTAACACTTTGCTGTATATCTTTTAACATGATTTGATATTTGATGCAGAACACGAATGACAAAATAAATCTCGATGACCTAAATTCCAGCTTGAATATACTAGGGTTCCTACAATTTTCTCTTCTGTATGGAAATTAGGTTCTGCAACAAGATTACTGGGCTTAATCTCCATGATGGGATGAGGAGCTCATCAATCGGAGAGAGAGAGACTCAGAGTAGAGATACTGCTCCTCCAAAATGAGAGGAGCCAGTTGAGTTGGTTTGGGCATCTTACAAGGATGTCCCCTGGTTGGTTCCCTTTAGACCTGTATCAGACACATGATCTCAAGGTCAACCCAGGATTTTACAGTTGGCTGGGGATACCCGAGTACCCTACAGGAATTGCAATCTGTGTCACTAGATTATACACTATATATGTATGTGGACACCTGGCCATCATACACACATGTGGTTCTTCCCCAAACTGATGCCACAAGGTTTGAAACACTCAATTGTATAGCATGTCTCTGTATGCTGTAGCATTACAGTTTCCCTAATGGCCCAAACACTGTTCCAGCATGACGATGCCCCTGTGAACAAAGTAAGCTCCATGAAGATGTGATGTAAATGTAAAATGGTAAATGTGCACTTATAAAGCACTTTCATCCAAAGTACTTTACACGGTGTCTCATTCACCCATTCACACACACACTCACACACCACTGGTAGCAGAGCTGCCATGCAAGGTGCTAGCTTGCCATCGGGAGCAACTTGGGGTTCAGTGTCTTGCCCAAGGACACTTCAGCGTATGAAGTCACCCCTGGCCGGGAATCAAACCGCCAACCCTACGATTAGTGGGCAACCCACTCTAGCAACTGCGCCACAGCCGCCCATGTGATGTGATGTGTTAAGGTTGGGAGAAGGTGGAAGAACGTGAGTGTCCTGCACAGAGCCCTGATCTCAACTCCACTGAACACCTTTGGGATGAACTGGAGCCGGAGCCTCCTCGACCCGACATCAGAACCTGACCTCAACCTCACTAATGCTCTTGTAGCTGAATGAACACAAATCCCCAACAGCCATGCCCTAAAATCTAATGGAAAGCCTTCCCAGAAGAGTGGAGATTATTCTACCAGCAAAGGGGAAATAAATCTAGAATGGAATAAATCAACAATCACATATGGGTGCACACACTTTTGGCCACATGGTATATCCCATCCCTCAGGAAGAGCCGGGATCTGTATCCAGGGAGAGAAAACTAGTGGATGATCTTCTCAGCTTGTTGGCACTGTGTCCCCACCAGGAACAGCAGAAGGAAAATGAATGAATGTAAGTATTGTGAGTAAGTAAAGCTTTCAGAACCATGCATCTCTAATTTCTGAAACTGTTGATCTGCTTGTTTCTGTATCTACCGAATGTTACATCTTTTTCTTTCATCTACGCAGAGATCTGGAGGTACCACAGGAAAGGATCTCAGCCTTCCACCACTATTTTTGGGTTTGTCCAAATGGTATTCCTTGGTGATGATCCACTATGTGATTCCCGCTACTTGGTGATGCCTGTAAATGTATGATAACGTATTCCTACCTACGTCTTGCACCTCGCACAGTTACCAGGTAGAGTTAAACCCAATGAAGAATCACACATTGAACTTACCTGAAGCACGACTCTCAAACAAATTTGATATGTTTCATTGGAATTTCCATCTCTCCAAATTGCTTTCGCTGGTGTCATTTGGGACCCTTTTTTTATCAACTGAGCTGTTGTAAAAGTTGATGTTTGATTTACAAGGCCATTACCAGTCGCTCTCAAGACATCAGTCCATGTCAAGAAAGTCATATTGTGATGTCACGGCGTGACAAAACAGATCGACAACAGTGGACGAGATTACAGTGGTCTGCTCGAAGCCTCCATTTTCAAACGGGGAATTAAAGCAAATGATCTATGTAGCAGAGCGTCACTCATATTTGACAGATATGTGAAAGAGGTGGGTCATAAAAAGCCATAAAAATGATGGAGTAGGATCCAGAAATTCTGAGTCTAAAACCAAGTACTGTTTTTTTTATGGTCCATATTCAACAATTTCAACAGATTCAACAATCGTGTTTGTTTCTAGTGCTTTCAATCAGAAAGAACACACTGTTTTCGTGAATAATGATGCTGTCAGATCAGTGATGACGAATATTTTGCTAAACGTCCATCCATGCAAAAATGGCAACAGGAAGTGAGCATGGTGGAATATTTATCAGAAGAGTGCACCGTTATTTTTTAAAGCATCCATCTCCGCATCATAGACCTTTCACCTCGACAGGATGAGAATTCTCTGACACGCATGACTGACCGGTTGTCTTTTCTTTCCAAGGCCACTTAATGGAGACTCCAGTGTCCCTCGAGATGCTCTTAGACACATGAGGAACTGAGTGACACTCATTCAACGCAGCATCAGCAGTCAGCAAAAAAGGAAACAAAAAAACGACAAAGAGCCCCCCGTCTACATCCCTGAGCTTGTGAGCCATCAGCTTCCATTTGGAGGACATATTTATGCCCATCTGCTGGGTTGGGTTTACTTATTTATCAGAAAAGGGGGTCGACTCACAAGCGGTTAGCACTTCACCACACATATGCGGCATGAAAGTTGCGAGTCGGACTGTATTTAAGGAGAGCAAAAAGCAGAAAGGTCAATCGTTCAGCCCAGTGAAAGAGAAGTTTAATTAAAATAAAAAATATATATATAAAAACAGGCAGAAAAATGGTGAAGGTTTAGTAAGTAAAAGCTGAACGTTCCAGATACATTTAGTGCCAATTTGAAGCTTGGTTTTTGACTCGAAAGTGAAAGGTGTTTTCTATTTTTACTTCTTTTCATGCTTTTATGTTTGCAGACATGCTTTCCGTTTTCATCTGACATACCATAATGGATCTTGAAGCCATGTTCTTTGACTTAAAAAATAAATAAATAAACGTAGCAGGCCTTCTAAGGTGTTAGTGGCAGGTGATTTAATCCCCTATATGGCAACTCTATACATTTTAAATGAAGTTGAAATACTAATTACATCTCTTGAATGACCATGTAAAAAAACATGCTGCAGTTCGACAGATATAAGCCGATGTGCCGTTGCTTTGCTCACCTTTCTACATGTTAATCTTAGTGTAGTGAGCTCACAGCCCCATTTAGCTCCATAGAGTTATTATTGCACCTTGTGGTCAAAAATAAGAACTGCAACAAGCGCTAATACAGGAATCCTGGGGCAGGATTCATGTTGCCCCACGCTCCTGGGAGGAGCAGCAGATAGGCCAATTAATGACAGGGTTCAAGGTCAAATTAGGCTAGTATAAAAATAGTCCATAGCCACCAAGATATTTCATAGTGGATAAGCAGGATTGAGACTAATGAGTCTCCACAAACATTTACACTCTTGGCATTTGCCAGACATCCTTATCCAGAGCAAATTACATCTATCTCATTTATATATTTGCACAGTTGAGAGTTAAGGGCCTTGCCCAAGGGCCCATTAGTAACAGCTTAGTAATGCTGGGGTTTGAACTCACGAACTTCTGATCAATTACCCAATATCTTAACCACTAAGCTACCACTGGCCAGACAGAGGCGACGTGTAAGTGCAGACAGTGTGTCTATGATGTACAGAACCGTTTCTATTGTAAGAGATATTGTAAAGATATAGGAGAGGGACAGGGGAATTACTGAGTATCTAAACATCAGAAATGCGTGTGCACCACAGTGGCCTGGTTCCCCACGCGGAGAAAAAGAAGAAGCGTTTGTCTCGCTTTTCAAATTTCTACCTTTTGTGTGTGTGTTTTTTTTTTGAGAGAGAAATTTTGTATGAATGCTGGATGACTTTTTTTTGTGTCGTCGAGTCTCAACTGTCTATTACAGGGTCATAAGTATACAGTAGCCTAAAGCAGAAGTTACATGTGATCACCTCTTCACTTCACTTTGTTTCGAGGGTCTGTTGCTATTAATGTAGTTCTGCATCACCAAAATCATGAGCTGCTGCTCGGTGAAAGGATAAAATGGATAAAAAGCTTGAATAAAACTAGGAGTTTTTTTTTTTTTCTCGGTGCAGCTGAGACCTCAGACCTCTGGCTCGAGCATCAGTAGGTTTAGATGATTTGGTTTAAGGTAAATTTAGCGAAAACCGCAGGGACCGTGGATTCAATTCTCTTTGTAATACGATAGCACTCCAGGTAAAAAAAAAAAAAAAAAAAAACCAGGGCATAAATTACCCACAGGTGGGTGGCAGGGGGTCTGCGTCCGTCACACATGTCAAATTAAATAGATTGAGAATTGATTTTCCTTTCAGTAAGCTGAAAATTAATCTGGAACCAAAGTGAAAATCTTTGAATGAAAAGTGGGGAGAGCGGTACAGAACATTAGTCACCATCAAGCCAAGCAGTGAATAATTTCGTACCGATCCACGTACGCTCCGCCATCATGGTGTTATCTGACCAATCATGCCTTTTGCTGATGATAAATAGACCCACATGGCAAGTTTTACAATTGCATTATGGGTACGCCATGACAGCCTGTGTGATTAGGGTGAGACTCATTATGAGGAATTGATTTAAGGCGTGAAGCATGCGTATGACAGCTGCCTGACTGTAACGAATATAAACCCCAACATCCCAGCGACGCGTGTTAAGATGCTGAATTTATGTTTCCTCGCCAGTGCAGACAGACGGAGTGTCAAATAAGGAGAAATTAAACATGCGATATAATGAGCAGATTCATAACATGCCACATGGATTAATTATGATCTAATAAAATACTTTACGACATGTAACAAAGGATTGACGAAAAATAAAAACCCCTGTTGTGTAGGAAATTTCATTTAATTATTTCATTAAACGCGACGTCCTGTCAATCTAATTAGGTTCTTGTTTGGAATCTATGATGAAGTCCCAAAAATGATTTCAAATGTAGAATATGATCCATGTAAAATTGTTGGAAGAAATGTGACAAGAAAATGAGTGAGCTAATTGTTTGTTGTTTAGTTATATAATGTGTACACTCACTCTGCTATTATCCTTTTATGACCTCACCTATGTTTTTATTATTATTATTATTATTGAAAGTGATAAACACTTGGAATTGTGTTACGTTGTGGCAAAAACAAGTTGTAAATATGAAATAAACCGGTGGATTTAAACATCTTTTACGGGCAGTTAGTGAAGGCAAGGTGAAGGGTGAAAACTCAGCGTTTGCTTTATTGATGCACATCCAAGAAACAGACACGCAGCAAAACATGAGGACGTTCAATAAATCAGATCATTGAGAAAACAAACGAAGATAGAAACCAGGATGTACAGCAAGGAAAAAAATACCAGCAAGCATGGGAAAGTAGACAAGTGCATGCGAAAGAAGAACAGACGCACTAGGGCAGAAATAAGCAAACTAATCAAAGTGAAACACAGAACAGGTGAACACAATAAGGTAATCAAACAGTTACAGGATGAGGCGGAGACACGAACAAGACCAAAACACATGGCCAAATGTAAACTAAGACTGTGTGTGCACTGGGGAAAGGGGAAACCGTTACAACAACAACAACAACAACAACAACAATGTAATTATAGTTTTGTAATCATGTTTGTGATTTATTTTCAGAGTATTACTGTACTAATTATTATTTTTGATTTTTCATATTTCCATATTTTAAGTTACGGGGCTGCTATCAGTTAGGAATTGTATTTATATAACATTTAGAACTTTAAAACAATATTTTAAAAATGATCTCATTTTTCCTTTTTCCGTCTAAAAATTATAATAAATAATATATATATATATATATATTTTTTTTAAATAATAAAGAAACAAATAAATAAATAAATAAATAAACAAATAAATAAATACACAGTGAGGGTTAAAACTATAATGGTTGCTGTAGTGACCAATATTGGTCGGTTTTGGTTAGGTAACTATAGCAACCACTATAGTAGAAATGAATCGAAAGTTTTGTCGGTGACATTCTCTAACATGCAGTTGTTGTTTTTTTGTTTTTTTCCCAGCTTCATTATTTTTACTGGATCATTTTAGAGATATTAGATCAAATTTGAAACATGTTTAAACGGTTTAAATTAAATAGTGACATGAATGAATTTCTGTTGTCGCTGGCAGATACGATCATAAAACGAAGCAAAGCATGTCGAGTTAGGAACTTTCGTTTGTGAACGAACACGATTGATATGTACTTGACTTTCCCGTCAAATATCGATGATAATTATGAAGTGTGTGTTTTTCAGCATACGGTGACGGTCCGAAAATGTAAATAGTGTACTGTTACATAGAGGTCTTGTTTGTGATATAAAGGGCAGAGCCATGGAGGTGGAGGCGGGGTTTATTTGATAGATCACACTGTGCCGGCTCGGCACTCGACCTTCACCGCGCGTATGCAATGTCAAAGAGCAAAGCATGCTGGGTCGCCGGCGAGAGACTGCGAGCGGAATGTTAAACACCGCCCAGTCTAAATCAATATCACTTTCACTGGAGTCGGAATGACATTGTCCACATTTCGACACAAACTACAACTCGATATAACGAAGAGGAAATGCTCATCTTTTAAACATTCTAAAAATCAAAATGCACTTAAAGTATGCTTCACAGTGCGCACTACTGAAGCCCCACCCAGCGCTCCGCATGTAAGTAAGTGCACCCCCAAACACATACATGACAGAATTAATAAAATAGTTTTTTGGGTTTTTTTTACCTACACTTCATCTAATAAATCATCACAGCTAGCAAACATATGCAGAGAAAGCTGACTAGCTAACGTATCTAATGACAGACTACAGAAGTTAACATCAGCCACGTCTCTTTTAAACAGCTGGAATAGAGACTTACACAGGAAGCGTCTTACTGTGAACTTAATTGCGTTTTCCTTCCTTCCTTCCTTCCTTCCTTCCTTCCTTCCTTCCTTCAGGTATGTATTTATTTATTTCATTTGTTCATTTTTTGTTTAAAAAAGTTAAAATAAAAATAACCATTGTATGCCACTCGACTACTTAATTCATTCATTTTATGCAGCATTTTTCTCCTTCTTTCATTCTTTCTTTAATTGCTACCACATGGCATTCTAACGCTACAGTATGGTTTGTGTATTCATTTATTTATTTCCTTTGATTTCATTTTTTTATCACTATTGTCGTCTATTCTACTACTTCACTACTATTAATTCATTTTACTTACATATTTTCTTTATTTATTTAGCTGTCCATTGATTTTTTTAATTATCAGAATATACCATTCTAAAGCTGTAGAACTAATTCTTTCTTTCTTCCTTTCTTTCTTTCTTCCTTTCTTTCTTTCTTTCTTTCTTTCTTTCTTTCTTTCTTTCTTTACCACCTCATGATTATTCTAAAGCTACACTATTATTCATTTACTTCTTTTTTTTTTTTTCTCGAGTCGCAGCACCAGTGCGATGTCCTGAATATTTTCCAATTTCTTCATACAGAACGGTCGACTCTGTAGTCCACATGAGTCCGAGTTCAAAAAGAGGAAGTGTGTATCCCAGACTCCCAGGTTTCCTGGCCATCCTGGCCTGTAGCACACACACACACACACACACACACACACTTTCCTCGCACTCACTCTTTTTCGAACGGAGCCTTAATGATTTATAGATGTTTGCTTTAAAAAGCTATTGGCATTAATCCCATGGCTCATTAACGGTTTAATTAAAATGAAATTCGGTGGTAGGAGTTAAGCAGATTGGAAGCGTCGCTCCCTGTGAGGCAGCTGCTTTTCCAGAGCATTGCTTGGAGAAAGTGCGGAAGTGTAATAGCGCATGTGCTGAGACGAAACTGACGTGTGGAAATAATAGGCCAGAAGGGAGTGAATCTAAGGGAGGGGGGGGGCAATAGATTAGTGAAATGTGGGCAGTTAGCCACGCAACAGCGACGATGATGGCGGAAACAGCCACGACAACAATGAGAATGACAAAACCATGTGTCGTGGAATGTTTCGACACGCTGTAGGTGTACATTTCACTCTGATTTCATCACTCCATCATCAAAAACTTTCAATTAGCATCGACGCTGCCACGAGCAACCGAGCAAGTGGATCAGCTTAAACCCCGCTTTTAATAACACACTTTGTATTCAAATTACATATATATATATATATAAATATTCAGTGTAAATATCTACATGAGCACGAGTTTAAAACTAAAGAATGTTTTATGTCGTCTTATAAAACATGCACTTGACAAAGGAGTGTGGTGAAGACGTCTGGGTCTTGTGTCGACGGGAAACGAATCAACCTGAAAGCGTGGCGAAACCTCGCTACGCAGAACAACTGCAACAATAAAAAAAAATCACATGACATGGTGACAACAAATGGTCGCGGATCGCTCGGGGGTGTGTCTGGTGTTCCACGGCGACATCTAGGTCCTCCGTCCGGGTTTTGGCGCCGTTATAAATCCATGAGCATGTGAGAAAGGAGGACTCTGGAGGCAGTCGTACTCTGGTCTTGCCACCGTGGCGGAGGGGGTGTGGCCAATCACTGTTGGTTCTATTTCTGGCTATGAATGTCTTTTATTACATGTAACATGTACAAATGTAGTGTGTAAGCTACTCTTTTGATGACGTGACATGACAGGGGCATGGAGGACATCTTGACGCTCGCTGTCTGATCACAAACCGAATGAATTCCGCTTCACAATGGTGTGTTGCTCGCTAAAAACCTGATCCAACCAGGAGAAAAGCACATTTAACTCAAAAAAGGTTTTAGACATCATTCGACATGTGGTTTGTGGTTAAAAGTTCCAGAAACCGCTTCGCCAGTTAAAGATTTGAATGACTTGGAGTACCGTCCTCTTCTTCATATTAATTCGAACACCAGAAACTCCCTTAAAACGCACTTCAAACAGGAAGGAAGCTATATTAAAGAAAAACTGTTTCAGACATTTGACCTTGCCGTGACCTTGAACCTGTTCGGATCGATTCCGGAAATCTAATCAGTTCATCTGCTGGATGCAGCGATAATATCGAGGAAATCCTGTAAACATTAAACCACACGTTCTCGAGATATCGTCGACACGGATCACGATGTCTGACGGACGCAACGGCGGAAAAAAATAACGTCTCCGGCGCCTGGTGACGGAGGCGAAGGTTTCCTCGGACGTCAGACACACCGACACTCCTTCACTTCAGGAGCACGTGAATGCAGACCATTATAACGTTTAACTAGAATAGTTTTTATTTTTATTTTTTTAAAGGAGGAAATGGAAATGACAGGAGAGATCAGATATCGTACATTTCACTCACTGGAGATGTAACGCGGTGCGAAGGGGATTTTAAAGTCCGGGACACGAGCCGGAGAGAGAGAGAGAGAGAGAGAGAGAGAGAGAGAGAGAAACATTGATATGGATAATTAAGAGACTAGACTTCTTCACTAGCACTGGTGGTTTGCGGAGTGCCTTAAATTGCCTCCTAAATGGACCCGTGTTACCCAATATGTGGTTTTTCTCTATGTTTCAACAACCTCATGCTGAAGTGAGGGACCGAGGACAGAAAATGGTCCCTGATTGATCTCAGTGTAACCTTATCCGAGGCTTTACACCCCCATCCCCCGTCTCTATAAACTAGTCTTTATTACATTCAAAATAGGAAAGCTGGTAATGGGTAAAATATGGGCACTTTGTGGGACAGAGTGTGTGTGTGTGTGTGTGTGTGTGTGTGTGTAAGCGAGCTGCGAAATTACAGAAGGTCAAACGTATAAACCTACTAAGATAATGCTTTTACACGCTTTGTTTCCTGATCTCAGTGGACCAACTGCATGCAAGCAGAAATATGAGCTGCACCTTATTTATTTATTTATTTATTTATTCATTCAATTTATCGAGGCCCAGCGGTCGGTGAACTCCTTTATAGCCTGGGTAAGTAGGAGAGGATGAGTAAGAAGCGTACAGTAAGTGAGCCAATGCGGGGAAGTTCGAGCAGATCTTTAAAAAAAACAACAACAAAAAAAAGCGTCTGAAAAAGTGGAACACGGGCGAGGGTGTAATATTCTCTCCAGGCAGTAATTAAAGTTATGATACTTTCAGTCGTGGGTGTTTTTTTTTTTTTTTTCTTCTTCTTTATTTTCCTCTAATTCCTGTAGGATTTGACCAGATGAGTATTTTACTTTTTTTCCTTGGTCCTTTGTGGTGCATTAAAAAAAAAAAAAGACTTCTTCTTCCCTCCCACATCTGATAAAAAAGAGTCTTACAGACAGGTTATTAGACACTTATTATCATTAATAATAATAATAATAATAATAATAATAATAATAATAATAATAATAATAATAATAATAATAATAATAATAATAATAATAATAAATATTATTATTATTATTATTATTATTATTATTAAAAACACAGCTTGTTATGTCACCAAGAAACCACAAAGAAGCTTTACCCCTGACTGTTACACAGTCCTGACACTGGAGACTCCTTCCGTGATGATTTATGTCCCTGTGTACAGTAAGTCCCTGTTTATGAGCTGTTGCTATAGAAACGATACCATGTCAGAACGAACGCTTTAATATACACCTGCGATCTTGAGCTGCGCTACTGTCCGAGACGCTGTTCTAGAAAACTAATCAACACCCCCTGACCAATCAGAGTCCAGAATTCGACAACACCGTGATAAGAAGACGTTTAATATATTACAACAGGACATGTAATGCGATTGGTTTCCCCGGTGTTATCATAATGAAAGTGAACTATCGGACTTTGTTTCAGGATTTAGCTACATTTCAATTTTATACTTAAAAAAAATGGAAGAAATGTTTATACCATTAAATTATAAAATTCACGAAATATACAAAGACATTAAGCTTTTTTTTTTCCCCCCGTGGGAACATGTATACAGTATATTTGACTGGAATAGCATTGATAATCTAACATTTTTAACTGTAAACATACTGTAGGAGGTGTGGTCTTAATGGTGCAGACTAAGGGGCGGAGCAACACCAACGTGTACTAAGAAAAAAAAAAAAAAAGTGATCCTAGATGCCCAAAATGGCCGCCATGATAAATAACCATCCGGTGTACAGCTCGTTAGAAAACGTTCTGAAGTTTTGTTTATAGATGATGTAATAGACAATAAAACATCGAAATGTCTACAGACTTATGAAACTGATTTTAAGGATATTAAAAAAAAAAAAAAAGTCTGAAATAACACGTACTCTAAAAAGATTTCAAGTTTAGAATGAACGATTGTTAAATGAATCACATGAAAATGAATCACGTGTAAATGAATCACATGCATGAATGTGAATCACATGAAAATGAATCATATGTAAATGACTCACATGTAAATGAATCATATGAAAATGAATAAATAAATGCATTAAAAAAAGAAAAAAATGAACGATTGTGAATCAGTTTCGATCGAATAAAATAAAACACCGTGAAATGCTTGTAATACAGAAAAAAAAAAATATGATGAGCTTTTAATTTGAATGCTGAGTGCTGAGTCAGGGTGTATTCTAACCAACGGTACATAGAGTAAGAAAATGATAAAGGATTCAAATAGCAGACAGGAGTATCTTTCTTTTTTTTGGGTTTTTTTTGATCTTCTAAGAGCTGAATTGTAAACGAGAGTGCTAATGCTGTTAAATATCGAGCCTGGGCACTCCTTTACGCTTTCTACATGGAAACGTAACCGTTTTCATATTTGACAGAAAGAGTCTGGAGGCTGGGAATCCAGAGGCGTTTTCATGTCGAAATCCGCTCGGCTCCGGTTTAGCATTCGCGCTGGCGTCGCTAATCCGCTCGGTGTGGAAACGTCGCCGAGATGCCGCTCGGATCGCTTTAAGCCAACAGCCGGATGCAAATGTCCGACAGGGAAACGCAGCCGAAGCCCAGAGCCAGCCGGCGGTCACACTGATCGGCCTGGCACTGAACGGCTGGCGTCGTGGCACTGATTCACACGAGGCGTGATTCATTCCTGAATCCAGACACTGAGGAAAATCTGCATCTGAGTGGATGAACATGACGCAGTGTGAAGAGGGAACACACAGGGGAGGACAGGCGTGCACGAAAGACACGCTCTTTAAACAGCATATGGATGTGCTTACGACTGTACCCCGATACGGCACTACTGAATGATTTGATTTATTTGTGGTTTGTATCATTAACACCATACGCCATTCTAACGTACTGTATATTCTATACTACAATACTGTTTATTTATTGATTTAGTGGTTTATTTATTTAGATTTCCACCAAGTACCATTCTGATGATGTAACAGAAATAGTGTTTGTTTGTTTGTTTATGAACATTTCCACCGTATGCCATTCTAACGCTACAGTACTATTTCGCTCTTTCTTCCTTCCTTCCTGTCTTTCTTTCTTTCTTTCTTTCTTTCTTTCTTTCTTTCTTTCGTTCTTTATCATGAATTTATTTGAATTATAAAACAATAACTACTACACCGAAGAGTTAATAATTAAACAAGTGTAGTAACGAAACGGTAATGTGCCTTTGAGTTTAATACAATACTCGTAGCTATAGGCTACTGTTCCGCTTTCTAATCAAATAACTTCACAATATTAATAGATTATCTTCTTTACCATTCCATAAAATAAATAAATAAATCATTTATCTCTATTCTACTGACACACTAATAAAATAGCTATTAAGTATAAACATGTAGAGTACACTGTATGCATATTATTATTATTATTATTATTATTATTATTATTATTATTATTATTATTATTTTTATTACTACTACTAATATGTAAAAAATGTTGCTCCGGTGTGATTCCCATAATGCAATACATCTTCCAGGAAGTTCTCCTGTGGGAGGGTTAGGGTGTATCCTGTGTGTATGCATGGATTCCACCCCTATATCTTCACACACATGGTACGTTCCACAGTTGTTCTCCTCAAAAGACCAAATATTTAATATTGACACGTCCTCTTTAGTTGTTTGTTTCATTGTACACAACTATTAGTGTTGTCAGAGATGAGGTTTAATTTTGCGAGGCACTCATGTGTGAGGGGTGAATAATTCTCTCTTCTCTCTCTCTCTCTCTCTCTCTCTCTCTCTCACGTTCATTTACATTCCAGAATGATCTGCTGCTGTTGACTGAGGCAACCACGTGAGACCGAGCCGTCTCGCCGTTATCGCGGCGTGCAAACAACTCGCAGTAACTAACTAATTAACCGACTCACTAACTAACTTCAGAACACTTTCCGTTCATGAAAGCACGACTCGGCCATGTAATAACTCTTGTGCTGGCATCAAGCCTAAACAGGAAGTGACCTCACGCATGCTTAAACATCAAGCATCTGAAGGGATGTTGAACTGCAGCCTCCGAGTCTCTCGGGGCGTATGTTCCCCTGCGTTCACACCAGCGACAAACAAAATCGCTCACGATGCTTGTAGGCGTGTCTCTTGTGGGCGTGTACCGATGCTTCTGTTGTCGTTTGTTTGCGTGCACGATCCGTACAGCATTGTTTTTTTGTTTTTTTATAAACTGAAAACGTGTGAAAATTCTCGGTTGTTCGATGTATATTACATACCACTCTTCATTTTAGCTTTGCTAGCCGATTAGCAGCGTGAGCTAGCAGCGCTAGCTACATACACTCACCAGAGGCACCACCATACAGTACACCTACAGTATACATCTCAACATGTTTACTTCTAGCTAGTTAAACACGGATTCAGTAGCACACCGATCAGTGTGAACGTTGGTTGTTCGAGATGAATGTTATGTCTCCGACTTCGTATTAGCTTTCGGCAGTTTAGCAAGCTAACTACACTCGCTACAAACGCTCTGCAGAGACACAAATGATCTCTGCGTTCTCTTGGTGTTGTCTGTGAGGTCCTCGTGCTCGTCTTTTTCACTGCTGTCTAATAATAATAATAATAACAATAACAATAACAATAATGATACACCGCTGAAATAAACAATAGAAATCATGACAGAAATTCCAATGGTTTCCACTACAAACACCATTACAAACTATAGGGTAACCATTAGAAGCATTACCGTTACAGGTCTTTAACGGTATCCACTAGACATAGCATGTCATCAATAGAAGGCAACAAATTACCAGTAGAGACGGACAGGGGCCATTACAGTTTCCATTAAAACCAATACAATTCCCATTATAACCATTCAAACTATTTTTTTCCTGGCAGGATGATGATGATGATAATAATAATAATAATAATAATAATAATAATAATAATAATAGATTACATTAGATTTTAAAATAGTACATAAGATTAAAAAAAAAATTACATACACTAAACACACAAGGGGACCTTTAGGAAGACGTTTTAGGAAAGTAAAATTAAATAAAGAAGAAAAAACATTCTTTCTTAATTATTAATCAAATAGCACAAACATATCAATATATAACAGTGAGCGATGAACCGTGTGAGATAAAGAAATGCAGTGATGAAAGCTCAAAGTTTTTATAATGTGGTAATAACACCGCATTATAAAAACAGATAAAAAAAGTTCAATCAGTGAATAAATGTAATTATATTAATTTGGCATTCAGAGTCACACGGTCCAATCACAGATCCTCAGAACTTTAATGTGGATTCATTCAGCGGACTAGAACATGGCCGAGGATTCATACATCTACACTGACAGGACTCTCTCTCTCACACACACACACACTCACACACACACTCACACACACACACACAATCACACACACACACACACACACACACACACACACACACACACACACACACACACACACACACACACACACACACACACACACTCACACACTCTCACGGTACCTGATATTACTTTATAGATATTTGACCCTTTACGTATAGGAAGCAAACATCTGTTATAATAATCAGACTCTGACTCGTATAAAGTGACAGAAGCTGTAATAACTGTCACAGTCGTGCCGCGTCTCCACGTCTCTGCTCGACACGTGTTAGACGTCACGTTTTCATTTTAATCCACGTCTCGAGTGGAAATTGTTTGTGATGGCGTGGCGACTGATCGAGAGACGCCGAGTGAAGTGGAAGTTTTCATGCAGACTGGGGTAAAGTCAAAGATGTTTTTGAGTGGCATCATTTTGTTTTGTGTGTGTGTGAGAGTGTGTGTGTGTGAGTGTGTGTGTGTGTGTGTGTTGTGTGAGTGTGTGTGTGTGTGTGTCTCCAAACAGATGCACTGTTGTTATTCCAGGTCCCATTGAACGCTTCAATCAAATGCAATCTCTTCAAACTCTATTCCCTTGGACTCTTTGTTTACTGATATAGCTTTTTTTTCTTCTTTTCAGACGGCTGTCAAAACGGCACGGCGCTGCAGCACGACGCTTCAGAAACGTTCTTTTGAATATGGAAAGGTTGAGTTGAAATAGAAATAAATAAATAAATAAATGAATGAACGGAAAGAAACCCTCTCTGTGCCTGAACGGAGATATCTCTGAGGTATCAAACTGACTAATTTTAGACGGAGTGTCGACTTCCACGTCGGTTTGCGCTCGGATTTGCTCGATTCACGACGAGCTCATCCACCGATATTATCTTCAGCCAGTTTTATTTATTTATTTTTACAGAAGAAGTACACGCACCGTGGCCTTAATCAAAAATCACTTACACTGGCGGACTAAACGAATACGAGTTCATCGTTCAGACTGAACCCGTCCTAAACAAATACAAATATAGATTCGAACACTAGGTGGAGTATTAGTTTCTGATGTTTTTATTTTTATTTATTTATTTTTATTTTTTTTTTAAAGGAAACCTCCCAGCTTCAGTGACTGGAATAAATATATAACCATGTAGCTAAATATCTAGGAAATGAGGCGCGTCAGAGCAGGAACGATACATCGGCATGCTTGAGATCCCGCACAAATTCGCCATGAGCTCATTACAATAAAAATAGTAAGAATTCATACAAGATCATTTCTATATAATGACAGAAGCGTTTAAGGTTACACTGAAGGGGTATGTTTCACATTCCTGTGAATTTCGGATGAGATTTTTGTTCAAACTCGCACTGCGTCCGTCTCTTTATCCCTTCGTTCGGTCCGTCATCGAGTGCTGTGGTTTATCGCGTCTTCACGAAACACACGCGGAGGCCTTATCAATGTTTAAAGTGATATGAATGTTTAATGGTGGCCAAAATGTATGGGTATTAAAGATGCTTTAATGCGTTTCGTGCTCATAAATACGACACGGCGGCGGCTTGCGTGCACTTTATTATTATTTTTTTATGGTTAAAGCGCAACCTCGACCAGAACGGACAAAACGCCATCAATCAGAATCATATTTTATTCATATTTTATTAGGATTACAGAATTAAATCCAGATGCATCATTTTAGGGCAAACATGTGGGTTAAACTACTCACAGGACCTCTCGCAGTTAAGGTAATAAATTTAAATAATTCATAAATATAGCATCAAGCGATCCATGGGGTACAAGCACTCTTTGGAAGTACTGTATCAATTCGATTCAATTCAATTATATTTGTATAGCGCTTTTTTTTTTTTTTTTTTTTTACAACAAACATTGTCTCAAAGCAGCTTTTGTTGGATAAGATTTTTGATAGAAATAAAACACAAGGGTAATAAAATATGGAGAATGAAGATTTAGTGAGAATATTGGAAAGAACAGAGTCACGCTCTCTTCCTTACAGACAATGTCTCTTAAATAAGTTAATTATAGCAAGGCCTAGGGCCTGACCAAAAAGAGGAAGTGCAACACACACAGCACCCAAGAACATGAACTCACTCACACACAGACCCAGAGTAATCAGAATAACAAAGTAATGGTTAATGATAATTTGACTAAATCATACAGTACATATGCTAATAACAATGCAGAAAAAAGCATATAGGTACCATGATAAAGGAGGAAAAAGCATACAGGTGATATATGACCTCACTCAAAGTCAGCTCAGAAATGCCAAAGAAAGCAACAACAAAAAGGAGAACTGATAGAGTAAGTGCAAACTTAACAGGTTTCAAGAAGTCTGAGGCAAAAATAGCAGGTTTGGTAAGAACATAAAAATGCATTACATCACCCAGACATCACATGTAATGGTATTTTGGGCAAACCAAGGGTGTGTCAACTTTATAAAAGGGAGCCCATTTCAGGGGACTGGGAGATCACTTTTTGAGACGTCCCAAACTGTGTGGATCTCATGTAACAAATTAAATAAATTGGACCTTCACCTTTTCTCACTCACTGGTTCCGTGTGGTGATTTAGACTTTGAGTATCTCAGCTGATGAAAGCTATTGTAAGTACATTCAATATTTTCTAAATTGTTATATTGGTAATAAGAAAGTAGGTAAAATTTGACCTACATTGTGGCGACCCAGATGGGGGAAGAAATGCAGCAGGGAAAGATGGTGGATGTTAAAATAATGGACATAGTGAGCGGCCCACAAGGAGTACCCGCCATGATAAAATTCCCAGGCAGAATCACGAACTGGTATCAGGGAGAAATCACGGCTCCCCATGTCACTCTCATGGTTGCAGAAAACTTTGAACTGAAAGACCTAGGGCCAATGGTAAGACAGGCAAGGGAAGTTAGGGAATGGAAACCAACAGAAAATCCATACATGCATAAATCCACAGATGAGCAATTCATACACATCTCTGTGGTAGCAGTCGACCTCACGGTGGTAACTAGTGTTAGTATATATTTAGAGCTAGGTGGTAAAGGTTATCAGATGGCAATGGTAGAGACAAAAGAGAGACAGGAAGGTGAGGAACTTCTAGAGAAAGTACCCATTGGTTAAGTCAGGGATGGTTAAGTCAGCAAGCTTGGCAAAAACAAAAGTTAAAGAGCATGTGAAGCTGTCGTGTCAGAGACAGTACCCACCATCAGTGCAGGCAAGAGAAGGAATACAGCCAATGATATACGGTCTGATGGAGGCTGGAGCACTAGTCCCCACCAAAAGCCAGTTCAACACACCCATTTTCCCTGTAAGAAAACCAGATTTGGATAAATGGAGGTTGGGTACATGATTTAAGGGCTGTGAATCCAGTAGTCATGCTGGAAACACCTGTGGTGCCCGGCCCACACACCCTTCTGTCTAAAATACCAGAGGGGACTAAATGATACACGGTAATAGACCTATGCTCTGTTTTTTCCAGTGTACCCCTCGACTCAGATTTTCAGTATCTATTTGTGTTTATGTATGAAGGGTAACAATATACATACACTGGACTCCAGCAGGAATACTGTGAGAGCCCGTCAATGTTAATCAGGTTCTAGCTCGAGATCTCCCAGCCCTGGAATATCAAAGTACCGTGTTGTAATACGTCATTATCTTTGATCTGTAGTCCGTCCAAAGAGCAGTCTCAGCAGGATTGATTGAAAATCCTGACAATGCTTGCCAAAATTAGAGACAAGGTAAGCAAAGGGAAATTGCGGTCATGCAGGCAGGAATATTTGGGTCACATATTGGAAAGGGAAAGCCGTACAAGTACACCAAAACATATGAAAGCTATAAGTAGAGCGCTACAACCGCAGATGGTAAAACAAATGATGGCCGTTTTGGGCATGGCAGGATTTAGTCATTTAGCAGGCCTTGGGTGGTGTGTAAGTTCACTTTAAGGATTCAACCGTTAAGAGGCATGATAGAAGCAGCTGATCAATCACAGCCAAATGCTCCCCTTGTCTTAACTTGTCTGGACTTATGAGGCTTTAGCAGCCTTTGTAGATATATAAAGGTGGTGCAAAGGGAAAAAAACAGGAACAGGGCTGTGGTGTACTGTGCGTGACCCCAGCGACCTTTCTCCCGTGACTGGGCCAAATAAACAAAGCCCATGGTTTAGATCATACTAATTAAGAGTAGTGGTTGCCGTATCTGGCCAGTGCGGTGGACCACGCTCTCAGTAACTGGGAACTGTGTATTGGGAATAATGTTCGGGGAAAAACATTAGAATGTCTTGGCGTTGCCCTAAGTGGTCTCTTTATGATCCTGGTCCTTATTGTGGTGAGGTGTCACAGCCTCATAGAGGGAAGGAGGATGCCAGTGATCACGGGTATGAAGCAATAACCAGAGCCACCTCCTGGACAAGAGGAACTGATGCACAGTGTTATGAAACAGTATTTGAATTTTTTTATTGGTTTGGTTATTTTATTTATTGTTTTTGATTTATTGGAAGTGTGTTATTGTTTATAATTTGTCATCCTTACGACCTGAAATGCAAGGTAATGGTCTATACGACCTATCCGAGAATAAGACAGGGCTGACAAAGGGATATCAGTGTTAAACATGTAGGATTACCATGTCATGTTGGTTATGTTTAGTCTGTGCCTCCATTTGCTTGAATGTGCATGTGTGTTCAAGAAAGTGAAGAAGAAGTGATGAGCCATGCCCTGGGTGTAAGTGCTAGCATAACCTCTCCCCAAGGGTGGCCCTATACGGTACGCAAAGTGCCTGGGTTGAAGAAAACCAGCATACTGAAGGACGCTGCCGAATGAAGGATAATGGACTTTGACTTGTTGAAACTTAAACTGTTTATGTGCTT
This sequence comes from Ameiurus melas, assembly GCA_012411365.1. Lineage (NCBI taxonomy): Eukaryota > Metazoa > Chordata > Actinopteri > Siluriformes > Ictaluridae > Ameiurus > Ameiurus melas. Next base: position 1,627,993 of record CM022754.1, on the reverse strand, counting down.
TGTTATGAACTGTTTATGATGATACATGCAATGTGTAAAGAATTGTAAATGCAACCAGGCACAGGAAAAGGTGTGCTGTCGAGCACAAGGGTGCTGGCAGGGTGGGAATTTTTCCTTAGAGAGGTTTTTTCGCCCACCCCTGGGTGCGAAGGCACAAACTGTGAAAAGCAAGGAAATGTGGTAATCAGAAAACCTTGACATCCCGACGGATACATGACGGAGGGTGGTAAACCCAGTCGAGAAAAATAGGGACAAAATAGGTAAAATTTCAAGTATATATAGCTACTGAATAGCAGGTACGAGAACAAGCAATCAGTATTTAACCAGTGTGATCAAAGCAATTACTCCTTAAAAGACACCAACAACAGCATTATAGAAATAGTTGTGACTTGCAGCCAGACAATGGTTGAGTACAATCGCAGACACTATGGGTAGGTAAAAGTCACTATTAAGCAACTAGCCAAAGACGGCCAGAATCAGTTTATTCACAGATACCCACTAAATTAGCTAAATTAGTGATGTGAGTCTTGGAAAGCCTCAGAGGAGGGAATGTTGGATAAGATTTTTGATAGAAATAAAACACAAGGGTAATAAAATATGGAGAATGAAGATTTAGTGAGAATATTGGAAAGAACAGAGTCACGCTCTCTTCCTTACAGACAATGTCTCTTAAATAAGTTAATTATAGCAAGGCCTAGGGCCTGACCAAAAAGAGGAAGTGCAACACACACAGCACCCAAGAACATGAACTCACTCACACACAGACCCAGAGTAATCAGAATAACAAAGTAATGGTTAATGATAATTTGACTAAATCATACAGTACATATGCTAATAACAATGCAGAAAAAAGCATATAGGTACCATGATAAAGGAGGAAAAAGCATACAGGTGATATATGACCTCACTCAAAGTCAGCTCAGAAATGCCAAAGAAAGCAACAACAAAAAGGAGAACTGATAGAGTAAGTGCAAACTCAACAGGTTTCAAGAAGTCTGAGGCAAAAATAGCAGGTTTGGTAAGAACATAAAAATGCATTACATCACCCAGACATCACATGTAATGGTATTTTGGGCAAACCAAGGGTGTGTCAACTTTATAAAAGGGAGCCCATTTCAGGGGACTGGGAGATCACTTTTTGAGACGTCCCAAACTGTGTGGATCTCATGTAACAAATTAAATAAATTGGACCTTCACCTTTTCTCACTCACTGGTTCCGTGTGGTGATTTAGACTTTGAGTATCTCAGCTGATGAAAGCTATTGTAAGTACATTCAATATTTTCTAAATTGTTATATTGGTAATAAGAAAGTAGGTAAAATTTGACCTACACTTTACAGAAATATCAACACGGTGTACAGATATCAAAGGTGCGAATTTATCCCAACTGAGCAAGACACTGAGTGGCGACGGTGGCGAGGATAAACTCCCTGAGATGTTTTAAGAGGAAGAAACCTTGAGAGGAACCCGACTCAGAAGGGAACCCATCCTCATCTGGGTAACAACAGACAGTGTGAAATAGTTCATTATGGATTTATATGAAGTCTGTTTGGCTTTAGGAGCAGCCGTAGTCCCAGAAGTCTGGAATAGGAGAAGATTTGAGCTCCATCCAGAGGCAGAAAGGATCTGGATCTCTAGTATCTCCATAAAATCGCGTGGGGCTCGGTAAAAGGAGAGAGGGAGAAAGCTGATTGGCTGACCACAGACACGGTTTTCAGCTGAAATGACAGACTTATGGTTCCAGAGAAACATCTGTTTGATGATCGTGAACACGCCTCCATTCATTACCACAGCTCAAACCCAAAAACTAAACTAAGCCATGCTTTCTGTATGCAGCTACAGCTCCCACCACTAATATTGGCACCCTTGATAAATATGAGCAAAAGAATGCTGTGGAAAATTGTTTATATTTTTTAACCTTTTGATCTTCTGTTAGAAAAATCACAAAAATGCTCTGCTCTAATGGATATCAAACAATTGCAAGCCAGACACAGGTTTATAAAAATAAATAAAATCTTTGTTAAATATAGGTGTGCAAAAATTATTGGCACCCTATTAGTTGATACTTTGTGCTACCTCCCTTTGCCAAGATAACAGCTCTGAGTCTTCTCCTATAATGCCTGATGAGGTTGGAGAATACATGGTGAAGGATCCGCTCCTCCATACAGAGTGGTCATACAGAATGGTCATCACAGGACCTTGATTTTGTGTCACAAACAATTTTGTATTGATTTTGATGCATGTTTTGGATCATTGTCCTGCTGGAAGATCCAACCACGGCCCATTTGAAGTTTTCTGGCAGAGGCAGTCAGGTTTTCATTTAATATCTATTGATATTTGATCGAGTCCATAATGACATTTATCCTAACAAAATGTCCAGGTCCTCTGGAAGAAAAACAGTCACAAAACATTAAAGATCCACCTCCATATTTAACCGTGGACATGAGGGACTTTTCCATATATCTACCTCTCTGTGTGCTCCAAAACCACCTCTGGTGTTTATCACCAAAAAGCTCCATTCTGGTTTCATCTGACCATAGAACCCGATCCCATCTGAAGGTCCAGTCGTGTCTGACACACTGAAGACACTCGAGTGTGTTTTTGGATGAGAGTATAGGCTTTTTTCTTGAAACCCTTCCAAAAAACTTGTGGTGATGTCGGTGACTTCAGATTGTAGTTTTGGCGACTTTCCAAGACACGACTAACTTCTGCAGTTCTCCAGATGTGATCCTTGGAGATGTTTTATCCACTCGAACCGTCCTCTTCACAGTGTGTTGAGACGATACAGACACACGTCCAACTCCAGGTCGATTCATAACATTTCCAGTCGACTGGAACGTCTTCATTATTGCCCTGATGGTGGAGATGGACATTTTCAACGCTTCTGCTATTTTCTTATAGCCACGCCCCATTTTGTGAAGCTCAACAATCACAGCTACATTCCTCTCTCTTACCCATTGTTATGAATGACTAAGGGAATTTGGCCTGTGTGTTACCTCATATTTATACCCCTGTGAAACAGGAAGTCATGGTTGAACGATTTCCTGTTCCTAGTCACCCAGGTGTACTTAAACAAATATAATTTATTTATAATCAGTGGGAATAAACTTCAAATATATTTCAAATATATTTCTCATATGAATTCATAGGGGTGCCAATAATTGTTGTACATGTATATTTACATAGATATAATGTTTTTTTTTTTTTTTTGGAAAAACCTGTGTGGTGTTTGCAATCGTTTGATATCTAAGCGAGCAGCGTATTTTTGTGAATATTTTGAACAAAACATCAAACGTTTAAATATAAAGATTTCGCCAATATTAGCGTATGGCACTCTATTTACTACATCAAACAGTGTTACATATGCAAATAAATTTTATTTAAACAAGTTAAATATACATGAGCATACTTTGAAAAATCATATAAAAAAATGCCCAAAAGAAAGAAATATACATAAACATGTATGGGTCAGCAAATATACCAATTTAGATGCAAATAGTCTCAGATTATTAAAAAAAAAAGAGAGGAAATAAGACACTACACTCTGTGTGTTTGTCTTTATTCCTCTGCTTTCCTATTCAAGAAAATCCCAAATCTCATGTTTATGCAGCACGAGCTTCGCTAGCTCTCTTAAGCTCTCTGATCCCCAACCATCAGATCACAACAAATCAATGCCTCGATGTCCCTACGTCAGCAGCGCGTTCCGAATAATTCTGAATTTCAGGCCATTCCTCATGTGAAATTAGATTTCAGTGACAGGTTCGAGGGGAAAAAAACAAAGCTCAGGGCATCAGCGGAGCTCGAAAGGTCAAAGAACGACACCGGTTTATGACAGCGTTGTGTGTGTCAGTGCTCCTGTGAGAGCAAAGTGGGCAAGTAAGCCGCAAAAAGTAATTAAAATCAATTAGAATATTTGCCAAAAATGGATGGCGAATTAATGATGGCATCATCTCGCCGTGGGTAAACAGCTCAATACGGCTCCGGGTGAACGCGGAAAACTCATTTTTTATCGTCAAGAAAGAAATAAATAAATAGATGGAATCTTCTACACTATTTGAGCCAGGCTGGTGGTGTGTGTGGAGAAGAAGAAGTTGTTCTCGTGCTGGTTATAATATCCACATCTGAGGTCAGGAAGAAAAAAAAACAACAACTCTGCATGACAAAGTCGTGGTCATCAAGGCCGCCAAAAATAAACAAGTGTTGTTTTTTTTGTTTTTTTGGGGTGGTGGAGGATTTGTGGCTCCCGGGGAGATGTGACAGAGCTCTGAGCCACTCGTTCTGACATCTTTGGCTGCACTCGCCGAGTTTCGGAGCAGCGGGTCAGCCGAAAGTGACACTGAGCTTCGGCTTTCCAGCATCACAGCCACCCGGAAAACTCGGCTAAGTTTAGAGTCTGTATGACAGCCGACGTCCTAAATGCGAGGGTGTGAGCAACATGGAGCACGGTTTTCAACACTACAAACACAGCCACAGCGCCGTCGTAACCCACTCCGATTGGTCAGAAGGCTCCGTCCGAATACGTTACCGTTTCTATAGTAACGGCTCATTCGCAGGGACTTGTACGGCGGGTGCTCTACAGACACGGGTTAAAGAACGTTTTCTGTAAAACGTCTGTTCATTGAACATCAATGGAAGGAGTCTCCAGTTTCAGTGCTTTTCTAACGGTCAGAGGTAAAGCTGTCACTTTACTCCACGTCGTCACACACACAGGATTGTGTCCCTTACATATACATCCTGCCGCAGATATAACGACACAACGCCATCTACGAAGATTTGCTTTTCATTACTAAACGAAACGGGCTGAAAAGCATGCCTCTGTCTTCCTACACAGCGACGAGAAGATTCTCGAAAGATCCGTCTTGCTCTACTTGAAGCTCTTTCGCCTCCATCGACAGTGTTTTTTTTCGTCCTGCAGTATCGAGTTAAGATGATCAATCTTTCTATTTGAAGCTTTTATCCCCCCTCTCCAGTTACACCCTACACTCCTCAAGGCATCTGCAAATTGTTGAATCGTTTGATTCTTTACGAGTAGCTCTCACTTGGAGATGTTCGTGCTCTCTGATGCTTATTTCTGTGGCATTTGAGTCATTACGTGGAAAAAGAAAATCTACAGCATATAACAGTTAAGACGTAGTATTATTTATCCGTGACGTATTATGTCGCCGATGAGTTCATGACAGACGTGCTACAGAGTCCATATGGATAAATACAGTATGTGTTCACAGTTAACTTTAAATCATAATGTTTATAAAATACCGTAAGTCTCTAATTAAAGCATTTGGGGGATTAAATGGTGTTAAATGGGATTGACGGAGTGGGCACTCTCAACATTTTTATTTGTTATCCATTCATCCTTCGTACCGAGGTCGCGAGGTCTGAATGAAAGGGCGGGTTATTTACAGGTGCGTAACTGAGTCATGTGACATGGTTCAAGGCGGAAGCTGGCGATGACGCTGCCATTTCTACATCTATTTCAGTGAGTTTCCGTGGCCGTAGTTGTAGCATTTATATTTCACTGAAAATAAATTCCAGTTTGTTTACGCCATGCCTAATGATGGAGTTCTCACACAACCTCAGAGTCTCTAACTTAATCCACTGGTCTATGTTGTCTTCTTACTGTCCCCCCCATGGTGGTGTCTGAGTAAAGACATTCGGCACTTTATTAATGTCACTCTCTCCTCCAGGTCACCTCGATGAGTTCTGAACTCCACCAGCGAGAGAGAGAGAGAGAGAGAGAGAGAGAGAGAGAGAGAGGGGACGAAACGAGACGGACGAGATGCCATCATAAAAGGAACGGCGCCTGTGCCAAGCCATTGTTACACACACTGAGATGAAAGCCAGGCTGGCTAATGAACATCTGCCCTACGCTACACTACACACACACACACACACACACACACACACACACAGATAGATGCAGCAGGCTTGGCCACCTTCAAATGGACCATTGAGCACAGCAGCTGCTCCTCTCCAAAAGACCTTGTGGATTGATGTAAACCTGTAATTAAGCCCCATTCCAGGAGGTAAAACAGGGAGAGAGGGGAGAAATGAGTGATTACTCTCTCTCTCTATCTCTCTCTCTCTCTCTCTCTCTCTCTCTCTCGGATTCCTTCACATGTGACCCAACAACTACATCAGGGACTAAATTGAGTTCCTATAGTGTGTCCATAAATCCTCTTATATATGGAGAAGACGTGCGCTTCACCATTTCTTCAATTATGTCTAGACGACAGTAACTCTCTATATAAAGGAGAGACATTTCAAAACATATCTTTTAAAAAAAATAAAATTATTTTATTAAAGGTTTCTGAAATTCACATCGTGATATCAAAGTTATAACAGACCACAGTGGGAGGCTAGGATGTTCATGAATCCGCAGCATGACCAGCGACCTCAGCACGATCCTGTATCATCAACACTAACACTTAATTACACCAAACAGTCCTGGTCACAGCTCCTGAAGAACCATTTATTATCAAACGAATAAAAATAATTACAAACTAAAAAGAACCCCGAGCGTATGATATGCTTCACTCTGCAAGTATGTGGTACAAACACCAAATCCTAGAACCTGTCAGGAATTACCATTGAGCTGCTTGGTTCCTGGTACATTCCAGGCTCTTTACAGGCTCATTAAAAGTTCTACATAGAAGTGTTTAAGTGTTTCCCCAGATAGACAAGCAAAAGAACCCTTAAGTGTAGATAGTCCACTTCTCTCTATACGTCTACATTCCTATTTTACATCGCAGCAGCTCGTACTGTTATTTAATACACTCGTGTGGTCAATAAAGAGAGATAAAGCAATCATATTTTATTATTGCTGATCTTCTCCAGTCTTAGTGATGAAGTCAAAACAAACAGCCACAGCATACGAATTTAATTGATGAATTATTAAAAAAAGAAGAAAAAAAAAAAGAAACGAGCTCGCCAGCAATGCGGTTGGCACTGATGAAGAGCGTTGGCTGCAGATATTGTTCTATATGACAATAAACATCACGTAACGAGCCAAGAGCAGCCTTTATCAGGCGTTTACGCAGCATTAATTTAATCATCCGAAAGAACAACAATATGTGAGACTGTGTGCTAAAGAAAGACTACAGTCTGGGGTTCGTGGCAGAAATATTCTGCCCTTTTTCCCCAAGCGAAATTTATTCATAAATCATTCACAAGAGCTTTTAGACAAGAAACGGGCTATTCATGAAAATCTAGCCAGCCAGTATCCCGAGTTTGTACATTTATGTGTACGGAGAATTTCATGTGAACATCGACCGCTCAATTCGGACACGGTTAACAGAGCCGTATACAAAGGCCGCACTTAGGAGGCGCTCTTCGACTGTTCCGTCGTCATATTCAGCTCTTTGCCTTTTAAGGTGTTTTGTGGGCGTGGTTAAAAGGTAAATCACTTGCTAATTTACAGCTAATTGCCCTTTAATCAATCGAAACACATGAGAACAGCCTTAAAATCAGCAGAACTTTAGAAAATTTGCAATAATCGGGCGTGATATGTTGATCTGTTTGGTCACTTCAGGTCAAAAAAAAAACATTTCCAAGCAACTTTAATAAAAAACAAACAAACAAACAAACAAAAAACCATAAAAAGAGGCCCGTTGTTAGCAGTGTAATTGCTTCTGTTGTCTGTGTTTCCTGGTTCTCTATTCCATTAAAACATGGGTCAAAGACAAATCTAAGCCGTCCCCCTCCCGCTGTCATACAATAACAGAAGAGGGAATAGATGCACGATTTCTGATGTAAATACAAGTGTCACGAACCTCAGCAAGCGCAACTGGGACTCTCCGAGCTGTCACTGTCGATATAACCATGGATTTTCACCTGTCACTCTCAGATAGAAACAGTCATTTCTTTTTCTTCAGAGCGTCTATTGTCAGTGAAAGTAAACAAGAGGAGTGTTGGTTTGTCAGAGCTGGAAAGGCCATGGAATTGTATGAGTGTGCAATTTTTTCCCCCTGATTTTCAGACAAATGTGGCTGTATGGATGATTACGCCATTGTACGCCGTTGTAGGTCAGTGTTACGTAAAAATACTTTACAATGGATTTGTACTGTATCTTTTTATCCTCAGCCCATTTATCTGACTGGATTTTATGTTGGACAAAAATAAGAAATAAGGGATGTTTTGCCATTTTGGGTCATACAGTTGTGTGAAAAAATAAGCACACCCAATGGAAATTTTCTGTTTGTTTTTACATATTTGGACAAGCAAACATTCGATCCTTTGTGAGACATTGCCTATTAATAAAGTTGATATACTCGACCGTATCACATGACACAACTGACAATTTGTAGTAATTCGCACAATTTAAAACAGATGGGAAAAGTACGTACGTTTATTACACCTTTAAATCCATAAAATTAGAATCAGGTGTTGAAGATTGGAATTAGAACCTGTTTAGGGAGTGCAGGTAGAACCTGTCTTATTTATTCCATTCTCATATCTAGTGTCTGGTGTTCCCTTTGTTATTGAGGTGTGTGGTGTCATCATGCCAAGATCTAAAGAGTTCTGTAATAAATAAAAAAAAAAAATGGTGTTGTGGATGCCTATGAGTCTGGCGAGGGATTTAAAAAGATCTCCAAATTATTTGAAATACATCATTCCACAGTAAGGATTTTCAAATGACATAGGACAGGCTGTCTCAGCAAACTCAGCCCAAGAACAGACCGTCTGATGCAAAACGAAGTCTCCAAGAACTACAAAATTTCATCACAGGACCTGCAGTAAGTCTGGAAATTCTAGGGTGACAAAGTGCATGCTTCAACAATCAGAAAGAGATTGCAGAAATCTGACCTGCCTGGGAGGCGTGTCAGGAAAAAGCCTTCGCAAGACTACAGTTGGTCAATGAGCATTCAGGTAAAGACCAGGCCTTTTGGAATAATGTCCTCTGGAGAGACGAATCAAAGGTAGAGTTGTTTGGTCACAGTAACAGCAGACATGTTTCACGTAGACAAAAGACAGATTTTCAGGAGAAGCCCCCCATACCAACTGTGAAGCACGGTGGTATAAATGTTGTGGTTTGGGGTTGTTTCGCTGCCACAGGGACTGGACAACTTGCATTCATTGATTCAACTATGAATTCTGCATCATATCAAAGAGTGCTTGAAGACAATGTGAGGCTATCTGTCAGAAAGACAAACCAAAATTGGACCTTTCAACAGGATAATGATTCTAAGCACATGAGAAAATGCATCAAGGAACGGCTCAAGAAGAAGAAATGGAGGGTTACGGAATGGCCGAGTCAAACCTGGATTTGAATCCCATTGAAATGTTGTGGGGGGGATTTGAAACGGGCAGAACATGCAAGAAAACCCTCAAACATCTTGCACCTGAAAGAATATTGCACGGCAGAGTGGTCAACAATTCCAGCAGGCCTGGTGGACAATTCTGCAAAACGCCTACAAGAAGTTATTTCTGCTAAACGGGGCAATACTAGCATCTGAGGTTCTTAAAAGCATTTAAACTGTATCATTTTTATCCCCAGCGAACCATTCAGTGAGCCACATGGGTGGAGTCATCCTGGAAGAGATTGCACCCTTCAGGATCGAAAAAGGTTTAATCATAGGCTAAAAGGGATTTAGATTTATTTGCAGTCTTGCTTTATCCTACAGGAATAACTGAAGCCAAAACGTGAGCAAAAAAAAAAAAAAAAAAAGCCCCTAGCAGGCCATCCACCAAAAATCAGTGACTGGGTAAGCAAGGTATTAGTCAGAGAAGCCTCCAAGGAGCCAAGGGTAACACTCAACACGATGCTAACTCCAACATGCTTCACAGTAGGGATGTTATTCTCACAGTGTTGGGTTTCGTCTGAGTGTGCAGCTTTGTGTCCAAAAAGATGATCCAAAAAGTTCAATATTGAACATGTGCTGCTGAGTCTCCGAATGGGATTTTGTATGGTTCGCCACTTCTCGAGACTCTCTTACACTCGGCCTAGTGGTTACTTCTATGACTAATCCATCTTTACCCGGTCACTTTTGGTGGAAGCTTTCCTCATATAATTATTATTATTTTTTTCCATTTGTAAATAACTCTAGACTATATACACGGTAGATTTCTGCCGCACTTCATGGCATAAAATCCCAGTGAAGTCAATTTCAGTTGAATGTTGTAACAGTACAAAATGTGTCTATGTGTTATGGCGGGAAGGGGGGGGGGATGAATACTTATGCACCGCACTGTATAGCACTTTACAGCCTTTGGTTGAAGTTAGGAAAAAATGCCATTTTGTCCTCACGTCTGTGCTAATATGGTGTCTTGAGAGAGGTGGCACTGAAAGTTAACTCCATTTGGAGCCAAAGTTGTTTCAAATATCTGCTCGATATTGAATGTCACACTCTTGTTATCGCTTTTTTTTAATATATATATATTTCCAACCATGAAAATGCCAACTGGGAACTACTTGAGTAATGTTTGAGCTCTGATATGTCCAGTGAATTGCCAAGCCTGTGGTTTAACATGGCTTTTATTGTGCTAGTTTTGTCCTGACCTTTCATACGTCTTCATTAAGCTGTGGCTCAGGACGCATTTCCAGCACTGCGCTTTGGAGAGCTGGGAGCATTTAATTCGAGAGCTGGAGCACAAATGAGGTTCTGAGAGTTTGCAGCACTTGAGAGGGGTATGTAAATAAAAGCTTAACCTGGGAGATAGTTCACATGCAGTTATTATCTTTTTTCTCTTCTTCCTCTCCACTACACCTGAAGGGCTGGAACAGACCAGGAGGATTATGGTACACCAGTCCGGTGAAGCGGGTCACCGTCTGAAGTAGATGGATCCTGAGCGTAATTGGTGTTAGCGATAAAGCAACCGGTGTTCAGACAGAGAGGTTATCACCCGTAATCTCCTCGACTACAGTCCATCAGGAGGAAGAAGAAAGAAGACATGGCTGGAAGATGTGAGAGATGGAGGAGGTGATTCGTCATTGCTGGCTAAGTTAAACTCATTGGGAGTCGAATCCAGAGATTTAGGCCAATGTTTGTCTGTGCATGTGACATCACAGTATCTATACCGTAGTCTTGTTGAACTCTGAATTCTGATTGGTGGACTGTATTAATGAGTGTTCTAATACACTTTATTGTTTCTATAGTAACGGCAAATTCACAGAGACGTGTATGGTGGATGCTCCACATAAACAGATTAAAACTGTCTTTAATTGTTGATACACACATTTATGTAACATTTATGGAAGGAGTCTCCAGTGTCAGTACTTTGTAACAGTCAGAGGTAAATCTTTAACTCGGAGGTTCAATGTAGACAAAGTGATATTTGTTTCCATCCATCCTTCCATCCATCTTCTACCGCTTACTCCTTTTCAGGGTCGCGGGGGATCCTGGAGTCTATCCCAGGGAGCATCGGGCACGAGGCGGGGTTACACCCTGGACAGGGTGCCAGTCCATCGCAGGGCGCAATCACACACACACTCACACACCCATTCTTGTTTCCAATAGATTCAAATCTATGTTTGTATTGTAAGGCTAACACGTCCGTGGTGTAAGCCACGGGCTCGATGAGGCAGCACACAACTGTGTGTACTCCACACAAAACCATAAATCTGCGTCATAATCCATAGCATAGGTCTCTAAAAAGAAACGAGACCTTAAACCAGGATCAGACATAATCAACAGGGATGAGTAGAGAAACTGGATTCACATGGAAGTAAGGAACAACTCAAGCCAAAGGAACCGGAGACTATAAAAAGATATTAGGGAACAGACCAAGGAGCAGAAACCAAAAGGCACTGTCCACTGAGTGGGAATTTCCTGGCAATAATCTCATTAAAAAACTGATTGTTTGTTACAGAACTTCAGCCAGACGAATATCTGAGAAATCTCATTTGTAGTATTGTTCCACTTTTCATATAGTACTGTTTCTGCAGGGCATCAGAGGCAGTGTAGCTTTGGCCCAGAACTCTCTTCTTCTCACCTGTTCTCATCATCGCCGGAGAGATCATTCATCATTTATCCAGGCTTCTTACAGCTACATATGAGATGATAAAGCTGGATCACAGAGGAGATCACATCCAGGGCGCATAATGGATGGTTGAACAGTGCAGTGCCAAGTCTCTCTCTCTCTCTCTCTCTCTCTCTCTCTCTCTCTCTCTTTCTCTCTCTTTTCTCTCTCTCTCTCTCTCTCTCTCTCTCTCTCTCGGTGTGTGTGTGTGTTCATATACAGTTATTCACTGTGAAACAAAATAAATAAGGCAAGTTATTTATAATATGATCTCCATCCGCATTACAGATGGAGATCATATTATAGTCTCAGAGGGCTTTTTTTTTTTTTTTTTTTTTAAACAAATGTGTAAGCATGCGCCTTTGTAAATGGGAGAAAAGTGCAGCACAGAAGGAAGGAAATGAAACATTTATTCTCCACATCCCACTGCCACAGATTACCGTGAATATGGAATAAGGCTAAACTACAGTCCTCTAGCATTTAGGTGAGGAAGCATTACTTGAATATTTCTCATCTTCATGCCTGACGGCGTCTTCGTTATTCCTGCTGGCGTGCCGCTGGGGTTTGAAATTTTATACAGCATGTTTTGAAATCAATGCATTTTTTTTTTTCTCCCTCCATCGAATGCGGACCTGCAATCAAACAGGAGCAGAAATCACCTCAAGCCGTACAGAAGCCACAGCGCTACTCTAAAATCAAGAAAACATGAAAAAAAAAACAACAAAAAAATAAAACATGCAGAGCGGGTGAACACGTCTCCTTCTTCATTCAATACATGCCCTGAATTCATATTCACATACATTTATTCATTCTGCAGAAGCTTTTTATCCAAAGCAATTTACACGATATAATCCAAGCCTAGAGTTGTTAATGGCGATGATTACGTTTACATCAAAAGAGTTCTGCACTGATGTTCGAGTGCTCTCAGAAGATCTGGTTCCTCAGGCACATCCTGAAGGTTGGTTTGGTTTTCAACTAAACTGTTTACCCAGTTTTCAGACTCGATTCCAACCCAAAAGTTGACTTGCACCATTTTGGAAAGAGGAACGCTAGCACGTGCATCTTCCGAGACACCGTGAACCGGTCACCGCCTTTTCAGTTTCTGAGATCATGAAACGTTGAGCAGCACTGATACTATTTTGGAGACATGAACTAAATGATGTCCTTTATTGGCTCACGTCCTTCTGATCTATCCGAGGACGGAGGATGGCTTTATGCCCGGAGATCAGACATAAATTTGACTATGAATGAAAAAAAAACAAAAAAACAAAAATTACCTCTAACTCTTGCCAGTGGACGATATGGCTTTTGTTCAGATTTGCACCAAGCAACGGTAAGACAACAGTCTGGTGTGAGCACTACTTAATAAAGAGCATCTCTTCTATTATTTCCATCGGCTCACGCGACCAAGTCTCATGAATTCCCATGGCGGATCTCACTCAGATAAAGTGAGCGAAAGAGAAAATAAGCTCTAGCTGGAAGCGAATGCGTCTCTGTCCGTCCTCCGTAAATGACCGGCCTTTTCTGCAGGACGAGTTTAACTCCCCGCGACCCTGAAGAAGGAATAAGCGGTTGAAGATGGATGGATGGATGGAGTTTAACTCTTGTTTGTTTTGTTTTATTCAGAATAGTTTTCAGGCGTCTTGCATATCTCTGTAGCAAGCTGTGTGGCTAAACTGTAGCTATAGATAGTTTTCACTTGTTTTTGTTGACATCCGGGTCACTAGACACGCCCATCATTTTGTCCATCAATAGACGGAGTTGCAGTTAAAGTCCTGTATCATAGTTACAGCTCTGTGATGCTGATTTCTTGTAGTTTTGGGTTAGATCAGGTAGGAAGTCGGTAGGTGAGCATTATTATTGGATAATAATAAACATGAATAAAGGGAAAAAAATCCAATATAAAGCTGACAGAGTGATCCGAACAAACTTCGGGCACAACGTCCTTACTGTAAATGCGTGCAGCCCACAGCATTCGTTTCTCTTTCCGTTCAGTTCCTGTATTCTCTCACGTACTGAGAGTCGGACAGCTGATATGAAGAACAAAATGCCTCTCAATTTCATCATCCGACCGATTTCTGCACCCACTGACATCACAGGTATGAACCGTAATGCCCAAGAACAGCTTTCAAACAGGTTTTAAGAACATTGTTGACTTCAGTGATCCTATTGTTTGACCTATTGTATGAATCATGGGAAAAGTGACGTCACTTGAATTTATCGGCACCTCGTAAGTTGTGTCAGGATTGTATCTCCAGCTGATTGGATAGACATGGTTGTGCTCCTCAGAATGCTGTCAGGGTTGTGAGGGAATCGCGGAGTGTCATTCAAACGAACCCATCATGGTTCAACTCCCATTTCTTACACAGTAAGCTAGTTTCAACAACACGATCCTGAAGCGAGGAGCACCGCTGATACCGAGCGCCAGGTGGTGATGTGTGAATTTCCATGAACATCTCGATGATAACGTGCTCGGTGGTGGTGTAATGAATACATGACTGGCAGTACAAGAAACATCTGCATTTCATAAGCTGAGGCTGAGCTGGGGAATTCAATTCTTCTTTGACGCTTAGATATTCTGCGGTACATATCAACACCAAGATGTTTCTTCAAGAGGGATAAAAAACGTAGAGTTGGGAATTGTTAGGACAGCTGTTGGATTAGAAGCTGTGATATTCGATGGAAGGTCCCAATGAGATCATGTAGATCTCAGAAGTGGTCACCAACCCTGTTCCTGGAGGTCTACCTTCATGAAGACTTGAGCTCCAATTATAATCGTGCGCACCGGACCATCTAACCGTTGCCTGAAGACGTTCTTGATTAACTAAAACAGCTGTGTTAGATTTTGGTTGGAGATGAAACATGCAGGAAGGAAGATCTAAAGGAAGAGGGGTGCATCAGAGAACATGCATCACAATTTAATAATAATGAACAAATCGGTTAATCAACAAAAACATCTCGATGCTTCATTCTCACTCTGCTTATTCTTAAGTATAAACGGAAAAGGTTTTATTAACATTACTTGGACCTACAATTAAACTCATGCTGTGGGAGAAAATGATGACATCCATCTACTTTATTTTTTATCGGATTTTCCCCCTGATTTTTACTAAAGGCACCAAAACACTAGGCATGCTCTCATTATCCTTTAAAAAAACAAAACAAGAAAACAACATTCCTACCACCTCCATTTTGGAATCCATTCAAAGGCTCTATATGATACATCCACTGGCGGGTTCTATCCGAGACAAACCCCTGCACTAATCAGTCCAGGAACAGCCAGGAAGCGTATGAAGAAAGTGAGAGTGTTGAGCTCAGTCAGAGCCACCTGGTAGGGAGTCCACTAATCTCTCATCCCAGTGGAAAGCCCTGGCGTTTATAGCACAGATTTTTCTCTTGTATTTCAATAAGTGCTTGCCTTCCCTCGGGCCACACTGAAGTCTGGTGAGCACCGACTGTCTTGTAAATCAGAATTTGCGCTGCTAGACATGGAAGATATTACGTCAACGTTATCCAGCAGTGGTATAAAAATGAGTCGTAGGAAGCAAGTAATCTAGAAGATGAGCCAGTTGGTCATCTTTACCCTCAGCCTTATTCCTCCGAGTAGTGGAACCGAGAGAGAAACCGAGAGTCGTGAACTAGCTTAAGAGGCTGGCTGCAGGTGATTTCAGTCCAAAGCCTTTATCTCTTATGGTTCTTTCGCTCTGTTCCAGCAGTACAACACATCACATCATATCACAGGTCTGAAACGTATCCTCGTTATCATCGTGCTTCTTCTTCTTCTTCTTCTCTTTAGGCGCTGCTCGCGCGATTTAAATCGCCTCGTCATCTACATCCTCTTCAATCAAACATTTACTAGATCGTCCTCTCCGGCAGTCACGAATAACCCTGTGATGCATGTTCTGTTCGTTCAGCTGTTTGTGAGGAAACAGAGAGAAAAAAAAGTCCCACTCCTGATCAGGGACACACCGTTTGTTTCAGAACGGGCTCAGGGGAGGATACACGGGTTGTTTGGTTCTCGAGAGAACTGATTCAGATACTGATACAGAAATTAAAAACCTACTTTGCAGTAATCAATCAGGGACATCATGGAGTATTTTATTTCTTAGGCTGCTGGAGTTTTATTTCTTAGGAGTTTTATGATTAAGACGTTATTCAAACCGTGCGTTTAATAGACAGAACGGAGAGTATAGTCAGTACAAGACCTTTTGTGTTTGTGCAATTCACACCAAGTTGCACTCACCAGTCGATTAAGCACGCCGTGTAAACACTGTCGAGATAGTTCATCAGGTTACTTGTGTTGTAGGAAGATGATGTAGTTCATCTTCTTGATATTTATCCAGTTTGCTAACTGATTTGCTTTGATTAATCATCGTGAAAGACGTCCAGATCGCGGGCATTTTGTGTCGTTTGTTCCTTAGCCCAACAACGTCGTTTTTGAAGACCTAATACAGGCCGTGTTTACACCCGGTATTAACCTCCATCTCGATGATTTCATCTTTTCCGACGGAGGACGCGCAGCCACGTATCACATCAGTCATCTGCTGCGTTTGGTTTTGCCGAAGACACGTCCTGTGGATCCTATTTTGCTTAGTCTGCAAACAAAACGTATAAACGGACACGAGACGAGATGACAAATGAAGCGACAGAAAGCCATCATTGCATTGCTGTTATCCATTAGCCTAGTGGTGGAGAACGCTACGGTTTAGCGAAATGTCCAAACGGTCTCGCACATGATTATGGGTTTTCCAGCTCAGGCGACGATGCAGTCGATTACTCAAGACGCTTGTGCGTTCACCCTACAGATGTCACGCGGTCACACGTGTCCTAGATCACCTCCACAAGTATCACGTGGTCTCTGACGTAGACATCAGACCTTTTTTATTGTTGTTTTTTGAGTAAATGAAGTCGGTATCAGAACTGAGAGATGAATGGCACGATTGGCGTGAGCCACTGAGAAGAAATTTAACGAGTCAAAAAAGCTCACAAGGGAAGCTAAAGGAGAAGAGCCATTCGCCTATTCACGTGCCAACCCATCGCATGCGTTCACACACCGTGGACAATGTGGAAATCAACGAACAATCAGCCTACAAATAGAGAATAGATTCCTTTTCCCCACAGAAATGTATCACATTAAATACACCGAAACACAGCACACGGTCTTCACCGCCGTGTAGAGATGGTTTCGAGGAGCCGAGTCGGTAATCCGTCTGCTCTGACCCCAATTTGAGCTCGTGTCCGCGCTCTGAAGTGTGTGAGAATAAACCTGAATTATTATGCAGCAGGGCAATTACACGAGTCATGTTTTTTGTTGTCAGGTGAACGTTTGAGTGGCGAAAGAAACACTTAAATAAACAAATAAACTTCTTTTCAAGTCATCGGTAATATGTGAGTCACATAAGACTACGAGGCAAAACAAGAAATAATGAGGGAAGGGACCGACGTGGACGTGACAGAGTGCAGAGAGCGCCAGACAACAACCAGCACACGAGACAACAACCACTAGAAAACGAATGAGGTGCAAGATGTGACTTAAATGCTCGCGCTCATTAACACAAAACACGACACAGGTGCCAAAACTGTCATGTGATGTAATCCAGTGGGGCGCAGTGGCTGATGGGAAACGTAGTCAAGTGCTGATTTCGGCATAACCTCTCCGCACGTTGACCGATATGTGAAAGTAACAATAGGTTTTTAGGGGGTTGGGGACCCACGTGAACGGAAAAATAACATTACGTGATATACATGTGGAAATACATGAGCTGTTTGTTTCAAATAAAGCCAGGAATAAAGAATAATAAACAAATAAAATTAAATAAATGAATATTCTAATAACGAATATAAACAAAAAAGAACAAATCTTCATTACCTAAAGTACCATGTAATAATAAATAAATAAATAAATAAATAAATAAATAACTGAGTATAAAAATTCACAGATGAATAAATTAAAACCGCGTCATACACGTGGAAATAAATGAACACTGACAAATAAAACAAACACCTGCACTACAGGCCAAAAGTCTAAAAGTGTCCACGTGTCGAATTTGACATACTTCAAAGTCGTGCGATTTACTGACGTGTCAAGTCCATGTTTCTTTTCTCAGTGAGCGGACTTAAAGAAAGCCAGCGGCGTTTGTATACGTCACACCGTTTTCTCGACTCCTAGCAGATAAACAAGGGGAGCTTTCGCTGCGAGAGCCGAGAGTGCATCGTGTGGTTGTTTATGACCGCTGGAGGGGACGACTTAGTCAAATATTTGATCAGCGAGGAGGTAGAATACAACTCAATTTAAATAAGCGAAGAAGTAAACAGTGCGGGAGCAGAGGATCGGCGATAAGGCGGCATCACGGAGCTCGTGCAGCTCTACGGCTAAATAATGCACTGGAGCAATTTGATTTCAGAGGCATATCAGATGAAATGTCATTAGAGATTAATAACTTATATTACCTCCGTGACAATAACGGTTATAGCCGAGATGTCCTGGGGAAGTGAAATGACACAAAGCCACAATCTCTTCCTGCCAAAAACGCTCTCGCAGAAATAAATGCGTGGGAAGCAATTGCGCCAACGTGCTGCCGCCTATAGAAAACACACGTACGCGCTAGGCTTATATAATACATCATAAATAATAAATAAATAAAAATCTACAGCACAAAGTCTGAGCAGCTATTACAGTCGAGCGGCAGGAAAAAAGGACAATAATGATAAATTCCTTTGAGAGTGCCATGGAGTTCCTACTCATTATGATCGTGCTGTGTGAAGTGTTTAGTATCCAACACTGCAGACAGCATCGGAATAATGATAATAATAATAATAATGATAATAATAACAACACTACTTCAGCATCCGGTCAGAGGCAAAACTAATTTTTCAGCGTTTTGTGAACGGTGCTCTGGGAGGTCTAATGAGACCGGGGGCGAGTGTAAAGCAGAGGAGATCAAAACGGAAATTGCTACGACGACGATGAAGGACAAATCAACTGAAACGCAATGAGGAGCGCTGGAAAGGGTTCAAGTGTAGCGGCTGGACATCAGGCTTCAGGGATTGTTTGCTTGTATGGTTGCTTGATTGTTTACTTGTTTAGTGGTTGTTTATTTGTATGCTGGTTTGGTCAGTTGTTTGTTTACTTGTTTAGGTGGTTGTTTATTTGTATGCTGGTTTGGTCAGTTGTTTGTTTACTTGTTTAGGTGGTTGTTTATTTGCTTGATGTTTGGTAGGTTGTTTGTTTTCTTGTTTACTTAGTTTTTTATGTGCACGCTTGTTTGGGTACTTATTTGTTTACTTGTTTAGGTGGTTGTTTATTTGCTTACTTGTTTGGTCAGTTGTTTGTTCACATGTTTAGGTGGTTGTTTATTTGCATGGTTGTATGGTCAGTTGTTTGTTTTCTTGTTTAGATTGTTGTTTATTCGCATGGTTGTTTGGTTACTTGTTTGTTTACTTGTTTGGATGGTTGTTTATTTGCTTAACGGTTTGGTCAGTTGTTTGTTTACTTGTTTAGGTGGTTGTTTATTTGCATGGTTGTATGGTCAGTTGTTTGTTTACTTGTGTATGTAGTTTTTTATGTGCATGCTTGTTTGGTTACTAGTTTGTTTACTTGTTTGGATGGTTGTTTATTTCCATGCTTGTTTGGTTACTTGTTGTGAGTGTTTATTTGCTTGCTTGTTTGGTCAGTTGTTTGTTTACTTGTTTAGGTGGTTGGTTATTTGTTTGCTTGTTTGGTTACTTGTTTGTTTACTTGTTTAGGTGGTTGGTTATTTGCTTGCTTGTTTGGTTACTTGTTTGTTTACTTGTTTAGGTGGTTGGTTATTTGCTTGCTTGTTTGGTTACTTGTTTGTTTACTTGTTTATTTGCTTGCTTGTTTGGTCAGCTTGTTTACTTGATTAGGTAGTTGTTTATTTCCATCTTTGTTTGGTTACTTGTTTATGTGATTGTTTATTCGCTTGCTTCTTTGGTTAATGGCTTGTTTACTTGTTTAGGTGGTTGTTTATTTGCATGCGTGTTTGTTCAGTTGTTTGTTTACTTGTTGAGGTGGTTGGTTATTTGCTTGCTTGTTTGGTTACTTGTTTGTTTACTTGTTTAGATGGTTGTTTATTTGCTTGCGTGTTTGGTCAGTTGTTTGTTTACTTGTTGAGGTGGTTGTTTATTTGCTTGCTTGTTTGATTACTTGTTTGTTTTTACTTCCTAAGCCTTCTCCCACTGAAGAGTAACTATATATATATATATATAAATAAAATCATTTTGGTAAGCCCTGAATCACAAGAGAACAGCAAAGTTATTTAGTATTATTTATTTTGTATTTTATTTTATTTTATTTTCATTTTTTTTCATTTCATTTTCTTAAACTCTTTTGAGCCACAAGAGAATAGCTGGGAATTAGAATCGGGGAATGGAGTAATAATCTGGGGTCTCTGGGGGTTTCGTTTTGACCGTTGGCCTGGTCTTTATGTCAGAATGACATTACTGAATAGCCACAGCACGTTACATTGCAGATGATGTTTTGCTGAAACTCCGGTTTATTCATTTTTACCGCTGCCGATGGCTCGGGTCCTCCCATGAGAGCCGTCCTGAGAATTGATTTCTGACGATCCATGATTCACCTCCCTGAAGTCCCGCTTCTTCCGACACTCCAGCAAATCAAGTTAAAGGCCCCGTCTGACAGCTCCTCACAGCGCACTCCATATAAACAGCCATTATTTCTTCAGAAAGCTATTTTTTTTTTTGTCTCGCCGCTGGTTCAAAGGAAGCTCGGCTCTCTCCAAAGACAAGCCGGAGTTCACAAACACTTCCAGAGGACCTTTGAAGGCGATGAGATGGGAGGCGGGGAGTGAGCGGAGCTCCATGTGCCAGCACTGAGAAACGTTTAGAAGTCTTTAACATGTTGTCATGTCTCATCTTCTGCTCTAAATGCTGAAAAAATCCACGCAGGGTTTATGGGGAATCGCTTTCCTCGACATGTGTACAGTTATCAGGGGTCTGTGTAGTGCTGGGATTACGGTTTGATCTTTCTGTCCGACAGTTTGTTAAATGTGTGGTTTTTTTCATGCTGAGTTCTCATAATGACGTTATATTTTTTTGAGTGGCATTTTAAAAACTTGTGTTAGTTACATTTTCATGTTATCTGAACATTCCTGATGTTAGCCTGACCTAAACTACTACTCGTGATCATACTCATGTTCCGTATTGTAGTATCGGGAACGCTGCCGTCGATAGATTGAAAACTCGAATCCACAGAGATCTGGGACTGGGAGTCAAGAGAGCAAAATTGGTGATGCTCTCTGGGTGGAGGGGAGAAACGGCCAAGCGTAAGAATCTGAGCAAGTGTGACAAGGGCCGAATTGTGATGGCGAGACGACTGGGTCAGAGCATTTCCAGAATGGCAGGTCTTGCGGGGTGTCCCTAGTACCTACCAAAAGGGGTCCAAGGAAGGACAACTGGTGAACCAGGGACAGGGTCATGGACGCCCAAGACTCATTGGGGAATGTAGGCTAGCCCGTCTGGTCCGATCCCATAGAAGAACTAGTGCAGCACAAACTGCTGAAAAAGTTCATACTGGCTCTGATAGAAAGGACTCAGAACACAGAGCATCACAGCTTGCTGCGTATGGAGCTGCGTAGCTGCAGAGCGGTCAGAGTGTCCATACTGACCCCTGTACACCACCGAAATCTCCTACAATGGGCACGTGATCATCAGAACTGGACCATGAAGTGATGGAAGGAGGTCTTGTCTGAAGGAGGTCTTGTCTGATGAATCAGGTTTTCTTTTAGATCACGTGGAAGCCGGGTGTGTGTGTGTGTGTGTGTGTGTGTGTGTGTGTCACTTACCTAGGGACCAGGATGCACTATGGGAAGAAGGCGAGTCAGCAGAGGCAGTGTGATGCTCTAGGCAATTGGGAAACCTTGGGTCCTAGCATTCATGTGGATGTTACTTTGACACGTACCACCTATCTAAACACTGCTGCAGACCGAGTACACCCCTTCATGGTAACGGTTTTCCCTAGCGACAGTGGCCTAATTCAGCAAGATAATGCACCCTGACACACTGCAAATACTGCTCAGGAACAATTTGAGGAACATGACAAAGTGTTCAAGATGTTGACTCGGCCTTCAAATTCCCCAGATCTCAATCCGATCGATCGTCCGTTGGACGTTCAGGACAAACAAGTCCGATCCATGGAGGCCTCAGGTCACAACTTAAAGGACATAAAGGATCTGCTGCTGACGTCTCGGTGCCAGATCCCACAGCACACCTTCAGAGGTCTTGCGGAGTCCACGCCTCGACGGGTCAGAGCTGTTTTGGAGGCACGAGGAGAGGCGGACCTCCACGAGATCAGGCAGATGGTTTAATGTTATGGCTGATCTGTGTGTAACGTCGTGCTTTTAGAAAACAAAAAGTTATACGTCGATACCCGGATAGTCCCCTAACACTCCTTTACGAGTCCCAGGCCTAATAATCGTAATCATACTCTGCATGTTTTATTCCTTCCTGAAGGAGCGGAGTTACGGTTACAGACTACACGTGAGGGAACATCATTCGATTAAAAATGACTGCGTTACCCATAAGGCCAGTTTGATTACAGCATGAGTGTGTGAGATGAAGCCTGGTTCAGAGTATACGACTGCGAGGCGGACGCGAGTCTGCCGATTCCCCCGGCTGAAGATCGGCACTGCTCTCATGATGGATATTTGGTGTAAAAATAGTGCCGTTTTTTTTATTTATTTTTTTTTATTATACATTTTGACACCATCATTCCCCATCAAAAGGGCTGAAAAATGGAGGCCATCTGCAGCGGCCGTGCCGGAGAGAGATTACACTTCATAAAGAGAGCAGAGCACCGAGGCGAAATTCCTCCACACCTGTATAGATTTTCCACTATATCACTGATAGATTGCACTAATATCACCGCAATTAAGGGTTTTTCAGGGCAGCATTACAGACCGTTTACTTTTCTTTCTCTTTCCCCTTCGGAGAAAAGCCTCACAAACGTCCTGATTCACACGATTCATATGTTTTCATATGTAACAAGTAAGGTTTTTTTTTTTTTTTTTATCCACAATCGTATTATAATCTCATATTAATAATGTTAGCTATTAATTTGACTCTTTTGTGATTATTTTTTTTCCTTCACATGATCTATACATCTTTACCTGTGGTGTTTTCTGAACCCCAAAATTATCCCTTTATTTTCTTTGCATATTAAATGTGTTTATTAATGCATTTTTTTTGATACTCTACTGTTTTACATGATTTCTTTATTTATTTTTACTCAATTTTCTTCGTACGTGTTTTTTTTCCACCATGTTCGTGCTGTTTTTTTTTTTCGCAATCCATGTCACAATTCATTCATTTATTTCATTCATTTAACTTCTATATGATTTTTTTCATTTACTTTAATGAGATATTTACAGTGCACTCAATCATCTGATTAATATATATATATATATATCCCTGTGATTCATTTATTAAAACGTGACTTTTACACACAAACCTGTGATTTTTACTTATTTAAAGTATTTATTTTAAACAACTGACTGATTTATTTATTTATTTTTCACACGTCGAACACGACATGCGGCTTTCTTTATCACGTGTTATACACGTGATGTCAGGCATAATCGCGGTCACAAGTCACGTGAAACGGAGGTGACGTTTCTGTAAGGACGTTATAAACCTTTCCTAAAGACCCTTTGATTTCTTTTGCCTAAATGCTTGTCAGCATTCCGTGCAGCGTTCACTACAAGCCATCATTATTATGTTTACCATCGTTAATGACTAATCCTGTGTGTATATATATATATATGTATATGTATACACGCTCTTAATTTAATAGGACTCGAAGTGTTTGTTTACACGGATAGTTTTCTAAAATAGCTCTTCAGGCGTGATGACTCTTCTACTTTCGTTCCCAGGGTGAAAACAACGACGGCTTTGAGTTTGAGTTTAAAACTTTTATTTTACCAGCACAATCCTCGGCGGTTGGAAAATGCCTTCTGGAAAAAAAACACATTCCTTGTTCTCCCTCCCCCCGAAACAAACTAGGCACAGCGCTATGAGGATACTCGTATTGAGAATTCAGAATACAGTGTTGTCAGACACTGTTAAGGGGGGGGGGTGGGGGGGCGGTATGGTGTTTGGGGTATAAGCAGGGAGCGATGCAGTACAGTGAACGCAGCACATTTTTGGCTCGCCATTATAGACAATGTATTCAGAAACATCGCGTTTCTGAAGATGCGACTGTCCTGTTGTTGTCACGGTCACATATGATTCCAGCGAATAACTATATTAAAAACCGATTACAGGAGTGTGATGTAATGCGTGAGGCGTATACACTCCGCTCGTCTGTAATACACCGGCACCAAGCGTGAAGAAAAACCGCGCAAAAATCCATATTTGCTAATGGTGCATGGCAGCAGGCGCTCGGTGACTGTCAGTCCTGCAGCGCTGTTTATGTGAGACTTGTTTATGCATGTGTGTGTGTGTGTGTGTGTGTTGTGTGTGTGTGTGTGTGTGTGTGTGTCATTCCCTCCTGATCCTACACCTTAGGGCCTTTGACCAACATGCAGTTTGTTTTTGTGAGCACCGTCTGTGTGTCCAGCGGAGGCAAAACACATGCCAGGAAAACCATATGGTACTGCTGACACGGCGGCCATTTTGAGCAGGACAAGCTAATGACAACGCGAGCTGTCCAAACGCTAAACAACAAACAAACCATGCACGTAGTGAAAAACAACAACAACAACAACAATAACAACAACGACAAAAGGTTAGACAGTGGAAAGTGGGCCATTTTTTCCCCCGCAGTATTTATGTACATTAAATGAATTCTTTACTCTCACGCTGAAGTGAATTGTCAGGTCGTTTAACGCTCTGGAGCGGTATGGTATGATTTTCCAACAAACTCGGACGTAATCTGACCTGGCGCTCAATTGTTGCGCATGGCGGCGAGGCATGCATTCCGACAAACCTTCGAAGGAACGAAAGCCCATGCGCTAAGGTTCTTGGTGCACATACTTCTCAATAGACATGCAGTTTGTGTTCTTGCAGACGCGAGGGCTTAACTGCTTCAAAAATGTGAAAATTGGACAAAAAACAGTTGCATTTATCATAATATTTGGCATAAAATTTTCCCCTTCGCTGGAACTAAGAGGAACCAAACCTGCTCCAGCAGGATGATGCTCCTGTGCACTAAAGCGAGTTGCATGAAGACATGGTGTGTGAAGGTGCCGAAGAAGGTAGAAGAACTCGAGCCTTCTCACATCAACATCAGCTTTCATTACGTCTTACCTACATTACAAAAAAAATGAAGAAAGAAAGAAACATTAGCCAATCAGTGGAAACTGTTAGTGCTTGCTTTTACGTTTTTGCAACCGAAGGCTAACGTAGCCTCCAGTTTAGCATTGTGCATTCTAGATGATCCCAACACACATCCATTTCTACGACCCCACAAGGTCACAGGGAAGCACCAAACAAACACACAAATTCATTTACTACCGACAATTTGAGACGGCCATAATGAGAGCCTTACAACGCATGTCCCCTTGAGCAGAAGAGCAAAGGAAACCATGAGCTACTCACAGGGCATGCGGGCAGGAGCGTGGGATTCGATACCCCCAACCCCGGAGATGTGGAGGTACACGTAAACCACTAAAAAGTCACTTACACCATCGGATTATCACGACATTCACACACAAACTTTTCTGTTAACTCGAATTAATTCAATAATTCATTGATTTATTCAATCAGGACACTCACACCCCTTAATAGTGCAAAACGAATGTAAAATGTGCTCGGTTGATCCAAATTCGGCTCATTTCGATCTGTTCATGTTAATTCTATTTATTTTAGATTGTTTAAAAAGCCACATGTGTGACATTTATAAATATTTAAGCTTCACCTTTAAACTTGGGTGCACGGTGGCTTAGTGGTGAGCCTCACACCTGCAGGGTCCGGCGTTTGAGTTTACATGTTCTCCCATGCTGCGGGATTTCCCTCCGGGTACTCGCTTTCCTCCCCAGTCCAAACACATGCATGGTAGGTTGATGGGCGGGTTTAAAGTGTCTGTAATTTTATGAACGGGTTTGTGAGTGTGTGTGTGATTGTGCCCTGGTGATGGACTGCACGCGCTGTCCAGGGTGTAACCCCACCTTGTTCCCCATGCTCCCTGGGATAGACTCCAGGTTCCCGTGACCCTGAAAAGGAATAAGCGGTAGAAGATGGATGGATGGATGGACCTTTAAACTTTAAGCCACACCTCTTATGACACACCTCTTTAAGCCACACCTCTTCCCCGTCTTGAGGTTTCCTAATGTTTATTTATATATATATATATATAAAATAAAAACAGCTGTATAGAATTTCTCAGAGTTTTTTTTTTTCAGACTTTAAACACATACTCTACATATTTAGATTATTACACATCGTTAGAAGACGTAAACGTCTTGGAGCGGAAGTTTGTAGGAAGTTAGTGGGAAAGTGGGAGTGATTGCAGAGGCCCCACCCAGCAGGGAAAGGGATATTTTATCTCAAAACTTTGAGCACATTTCACCAAAACAGTGAAATGTCTGACATGTTTACAAAGATGCGATGATATTCCAGAGGTGCAACTGGTGAGAAGAAAATCCCAGCAGGCAGAGAGAGAGAGAGAGAGAGAGAGGAGAGAGAGAGAGAGAGAGAGAGAGAGATAGAGGAGAGAGGTAGGAAGAGAAGGACAGAGAGGGAGAGATAGAGAGAGAGAGAGAGAGAGAGAGAGAGGAGCAAAAACAAACACATCAAACAACAAGACAGAAATTTAACCCAAGAATCTCTCCAGTTATTTTTATTGAATCGACCAAAGACACCATAGCCACGCCCACTATTTTCTATTGACTTACAAGACAGAGCCACATCAACTCACAGGTAAAATTAATGTCAAGCTTTCCCTCCCTCGCCGATTTTTCCATCGGCTGAATATTATTACGTACGGTCTGATTCAGATGGCTTCGGATCACCACGGAACAGCTCAAATAACGATCAATGCTACTGTATGCCTTAACCTGTATTAGCACCCTGCTGTTCTAATATTCAGGGTCTCTTAAACAAATAGAAATTCAAATGGAAAGCAAAACACAACACACACACAAACACACACACACACACACACACACACACGGTCTACCCGAGAGAGTGTATTAAAACTGAAATATATCTGTCACCAGATTAGACGTATGATTTACAAGGCCATTACCAGTCGGTCTCAAGACACCGGCCCGTGCGAGGAAGCGAAGGTAAACTGTGTCACTGTGTGAGAAAGCAGATCGACAGCAGGTACCGGAGATCACGCGGCGGTCTGCTCGATCAGCCCCCGCTTTCAGCCTGGGAATTAAAGCAAAGTTTAACGACATAAAAGTTTTCAGTACGATCCAAAACCCTGATTCCAATACCCGGAAACGGTTTTCACAAAGAGTCGAAACGTTGAACTCGGACGGTGAAAGGATTCATGGGAAAATGTTTCCAAACATCGGAATAGTCTTCGGCGGGATTCTGGATTGTGATTGGTCAGAAAGGTGATTAATTCTCTGTAACGGCAGGTTCGACAGGTTTGTATTATATATAATTCTAATACGATATAGTTTCTATAGCAACAGCTCGTTCACAGGACTCGCACAGCAGACGTCTCCACATAAAGGATTACAACAACAAAACAAAAACTGAAAACTAAAAACGGCTACGCGTTGAGATGATCTTGACCTAATGAGATTATTGAACCTTTACGAGTATCAGAGCCTCCGTAATAAGTCAGAGGAAAAGCTGTAAGTGCTAAACTTACTGCAACTAAAGCTTTCCAACGTCTCACATTTCCAACACAGGACAGACCAGGTTACACTTCTACATGTTTGCCTTTTCTGGCAGGACACGACAAGCCTGCGTTATAACTAATTTACTTCAAGGTAGAGATAAAGAGAGAGAGAATAGAGAGAATAGAGAGATAAAAGAGAGAGAGAATAGAAAGATAAAGAGAGTAGAGAGAATAGAGAGGAATAGGAGAGATAAAGAGAGAGAGAATAGAGAAACAGAGAGAAAAGAGAGAGAGAGAGAGAGAGATAAAAAGAAAGAGAGATAAAGAGAGAGAGAGAGAGAGAAGAAAAAAACAGAGGATAAAGAGAGAGAGAGAGAGAGAGAGAGAGAGATAAAAAGAGAGGGAATAGAGAGAGAGAATAGAAAGAGGATAAAGAGAGAGAGAGAGAGAGAGAGAGAGGAATAGAGAGAGGAAAAAGAGAGAGAGAGAGAGAGAGAGAGAGGAAGAAAAAGAGAGGGAATAGAGAGAGAGAATAGAAAGAGATAAAAGAGAGAGAGAGAGAGAGAGAGAGAAGAGAGAGTATAGAGAAATAGAGAGAGAGAGAGAAAGAGAAGAAATAGAGAGAGAAGAAAGAGAGAGAGAGAGAGAGAGAGAGAGAGAGAGAGGAATAGAGAGAGGATAAAGAGAGAGAGAAAGAGAGAGAGAGAGAGAGAGAGAGAGAGAGGAGAAAAAAAGAGAGGAAATAGAGAGAGAGAAAAGACAGAGGATAAGAGGAGAGAGAGAGAGAGAGAGAGAGAGAGAGAGAGAGAGAGAGAGAAAGAGAGGAAAAGAGAGAGAGAGAAAGAGAGAGGAAAGAGAGAGAGAGAGAGAGAGAATAAAGAGAGAGTATAGAGAGGGAATAGAGAGAGAGAGAGAGAGAGAGAAGAAAGAGGAATAAAGAGAGAGTTGTGTGATTATAGCTACTATAACGTAAGTTTCCTGGACATCAAATGTAACTATAAATGTATAAAAAAATTAATGTATTACATTTTTTAATACAATTTTGTAATAATGTTATTAAACACTACAGGATTTCAATTCAGGCCATTAAGAGTAACTGTAACAGCACACCAAAGACGGAGTGTGAGTGAGGAGGGAGGCAGAGAGCAGAGGCAGAGTGGAGGTGGAGGAGTGTGTGTGAGAGCAGAGCAGGAGGAGTGTGAGGAGTGTGAGTGTGCAGTGAGTGATCAGGAGGAGGAGGGAGGAGTGAGGCAGGAGGCAGGAGAGTGAGAGTGTGAGTGTGAGAGTGAGGTGAGCAGGAGAGCAGAGAGGTGTGTGGAGGGAGGAGGGAGGAGGAGTGTGTGTGTGCAGAGGAGGAGGTGAGCACAGGAGAGTGTGAGGTAGAATAGTGTTTGTGTGTGTGAGTGTGTGAGTGTGAGGAGCAAAAGTATGTGTGTGTGTGGCAGGAGCAGAGCATGGAGGAGGAGGCAGGAGGTGAGTGAGTGCAGAGTGAGTGAGCTCAGTGAGTGAGGAGGAGGCAAGAGTGCAGAGGAGGTGAGAGTGGCAGGAGGCAGGAGGCAGAGGCAGAGGAGTGCAGGAGGAGGTGAGTGTTTGCCTGAGTGTGAGTGAGAGCAGGAGGCAGGAGTGTGAGGGAGGTTTGTGAGTGCAGGAGAGTACCAGGAGGAGAGGCAGGAGGAGAGGTGTGTGTGTGTGAGCAGGAGGGAGAGGAGTGAGGAGGGAGT
>CM022754.1:1595070-1598390 GCA_012411365.1 Ameiurus melas | reverse complement strand
AACAACGACGGCTTTGAGTTTGAGTTTAAAACTTTTATTTTACCAGCACAATCCTCGGCGGTTGGAAAATGCCTTCTGGAAAAAAAACACATTCCTTGTTCTCCCTCCCCCCGAAACAAACTAGGCACAGCGCTATGAGGATACTCGTATTGAGAATTCAGAATACAGTGTTGTCAGACACTGTTAAGGGGTGGGGGCGGTATGGTGTTTGGGGTATAAGCAGGGAGCGATGCAGTACAGTGAACGCAGCATTTTGGCTCGCCATTATAGACAATGTATTCAGAAACATCGCGTTTCTGAAGATGCGACTGTCCTGTTGTTGTCACGGTCACATATGATTCCAGCGAATAACTATATTAAAACCGATTACAGGAGTGTGATGATGTGCGGAGGCGTATACACTCCGCTCGTCTGTAATACACGGCACCAAGCGTGAAGAAAACCGCAAAATCCATATTTGCTAATGGTGCATGGCAGCAGGCGGTGACTGTCAGTCCTGCAGCGCTGTTTATGTGAGACTTGTTTATGCATGTGTGTGTGTGTGTGTGTGTGTGTGTGTGTGTGTGTGTGTGTGTGTGTGTGTGCATTCCCTCCTGATCCTACACCTTAGGGCCTTTGACCAACATGCAGTTTGTTTTTGTGAGCACCGTCTGTGTGTCCAGCGGAGGCAAAACACATGCCAGGAAAACCATATGGTACTGCTGACACGGCGGCCATTTTGAGCAGGACAAGCTAATGACAACGCGAGCTGTCCAAACGCTAAACAACAAACAAACCATGCACGTAGTGAAAAACAACAACAACAACAACAATAACAACAACGACAAAAGGTTAGACAGTGGAAAGTGGGCCATTTTCCCCCCGCAGTATTTATGTACATTAAATGAATTCTTTACTCTCACGCTGAAGTGAATTGTCAGGTCGTTTAACGTCTGAGCGGTATGGTATGATTTTCCAACAAACTCGGACGTAATCTGACCTGGTGCGCGAATTGTTGCCATGGCGATGAGGCATGCATTCCGACAAACTCGAAAGGAACGAAAGCCCATGCGCTAGGTTCTTGGTGCACATACTTCTCAATAGACATGCAGTTTGTGTTCTTGCACGCGAGGGCGAACTGCTTCAAAAATGTGAAAATTGGACAAAAACAGTTGCATTTATCATAATATTTGGCATAAAATTTTCCCTTCGCTGGAACTAAGAGGAACCAAACCTGCTCCAGCAGGATGATGCTCCTGTGCACTAAAGCGAGTTGCATGAAGACATGGTGTGTGAAGGTGCGAAGAAGGTAGAAGAACTCGAGCCTTCTCACATCAACATCAGCTTTCATTACGTCTTAGCTACATTAGCAAAAAAATGAAGAAAGAAAGAAACATTAGCCAATCAGTGGAAACTGTTAGTGCTTGCTTCTTACGTTTTGCACCGAAGGCTAACGTAGCCTCCAGTTTAGCATTGTGCATTCTAGATGATCCCAACACACATCCATTTCTGTACCGACACAGGGTCACAGGGAAGCACAAACAAACACACAAATTCATTTACTACCGACAATTTGGAGACGCCAATCAGCCTACAACGCATGTCTTTGTCCCCGGAAGCAGAAGAGCAAAGGAAACCATTGCTAACTCACAGGGCGCATGCAGGGCAGAGGCGGGATTCGATACCCCCAACCCCGGAGATGTGAGGTACACGTGCTAACCACTAAAAGTCACTCTACCTTCGATTATCACGACATTCACACACAAACTTTTCTGTTAACTCGAATTAATTCAATAATTCATTGATTTATTCAATCAGGGACACTTACACCCCTTAATAGTGCAAAACGAATGTAAAATGTGCTCGGTTGATCTAATTCGGCTCATTTCGATCTGTTCATGTTAATTCTATTTATTTTAGATTGTTTTAAAAAGCCACATGTGTGACATTTATAAATATTTAAGCTTCACCTTTAAACTTGGGTGCACGGTGGCTTAGTGGTGAGCCTCACACCTCCAGGGTCCGGCGTTTGAGTTTACATGTTCTCCCCATGCTGCGGGGATTTCCTCCGGGTACTCCGGTTTCCTCCCCCAGTCCAAACACATGCATGGTAGGTTGATGGGCGTGTCTAAAGTGTCTGTAGTGTATGAACGGGTGTGTGAGTGTGTGTGTGATTGTGCCCTGTGATGGACTGGCACGCTGTCCAGGGTGTAACCCCACCTTGTTCCCCATGCTCCCTGGGATAGACTCCAGGTTCCCCGTGACCCTGAAAAGGAATAAGCGGTAGAAGATGGATGGATGGATGGACCTTTAAACTTTAAGCCACACCTCTTATGACACACCTCTTTAAGCCACACCTCTTCCCGTCTTGAGGTTTCCTAATGTTTATTTATATATATATATATATATAAAATAAAAACAGCTGTATAGAATTTCTCAGAGTTTTTTTTTTTCAGACTTTAAACACATACTCTACATATTTAGATTATTACACATCGTTAGAAGACGAAACGTCTCGAGGGCAGAAGTTTGTAGGAAGTTAGTGGGAAAGTGCGGAGTGATTGCAGAGGCCCCACCAGCAGGGAAAGGGATATTTTATCTCAAAACTTTGAGCATTTCACCAAAACAGTGAAATGTCTGACATGTTTACAAAGATGCGATGATATTCCAGAGGTGCAACTGGTGAGAAGAAAATCCCAGCAGGCAGAGAGAGAGAGAGAGAGAGAGAGAGAGAGAGAGAGAGAGAGAGAGAGAGAGAGAGAGAGGGAGAGAGATAGAGGGAGAGAGGTAGAGAGAAGGACAGAGAGTGAGAGATAGAGAGAGAGAGAGAGAGAGAGAGAGGGAGAGCAAAAACAAAACACATCAAACAACAAGACAGAAATTTAACCCAAGAATCTCTCGTTATTTTTATTGAATCGACCAAAGACACCATAGCCACGCCCACTATTTTCTATTGACTTACAAGACAGAGCCACATCAACTCACAGGTAAAATTAATGTCGCTTTCACGTCCCCTGCCGATTTTTCCATCGGCTGAATATTATTCGCGTACGGTCTGATTCAGATGGCTTTCGTATCACCATGGCAACAGCTCAAATACGATCAATGCTACTGTATGCCTTAACCTGTATTAGCACCTCTGCTGTTCTAATATTCAGGGTCTCTTAAACAAATAGAAATCAAATGGAAAGCACACACACACACACACACACACACACACACACACACGGCTCTGTCGACCCGAGAGAGGTGTGTATAAAACTGAAATATATCTGTCACTCAGACATGACGTATGATTTACAAGGCCATTACCAGTCGGTCTCAAGACACCGGCCCGTGCC
>CM022754.1:1567570-1582570 GCA_012411365.1 Ameiurus melas | reverse complement strand
GAGAGAGAGAGAGAGAGAGAGAGAGAGAGAAAAAAAGATCAGACAATCAACAGTGGAGAAGCAGTGAATAAACTCAAAACTGCACTGGACAATCTGTACAAATTATACTTAAATTTTTTTTTCCAATAAATATTTATTTTTGCACTCACACACACACGTGCACACACGTACTGAACTCCAGCAGCACACAGAACATATGCCACAGGTTCTACTCGCCCTCACACAGCAGCTGAGAGAGCTCCAGCGAGATAACAGATACCTGAGTGAACGGACAGCACTCCTGAGACTACAGCTGCAGCAGGACAGAGAACAGTCTACACTAGAGCTGGCCCAACATCTCAGAGAGCGGCAGGAGAAGAGAGAGCAGCAGCACTGTGAGACAGAAGCTCTCCGAGAGCAGGTAGAGAACTACTCGAGGTCATGAAGAAACAGAGCACAGCCACAGACCCAAACCTCTGCCCTCCATCCCATAGATACCCAACACAGATAGTCAACTTTCACTATCCCCCATGACAGAGAGGCCTGTCTCAGACGTCTCCGAGTCTCCACAGTGCCCTCCGTGAAGAGCCCCACAGCAGAACCAGACACTCGCCGACTTCAGCCCAAGGTCGGTCAGCGTAGAGAGACCTGAAATAATGTTACTCACCGATATAAAGAAACTGTTCCCCTGACATCCAGCTGTTAAACTCTGGTTCCCCCAGCACTAAAATCATTTTCTCGACTCACCTCCAACGTTCACACAATCAACAAAATAAACCCCTACATCTCCAGAAACAGCGTCCTACTGCCCAATGTCCACCTGCTCCACCATCCTGAGCTGGACACTAACCGTTTGTATCATCACGTTCACTCACACGAGAACATCGTGCATATCAAGCCGAGTTTTGAGAAGAATTCCTTTGGTATTAGCACAGTGGAACATCCAAGGCTCCACAGCAAGAGTAGACATTGTGATTTTATGAGAGAAACTCAAGAATTCGATGTCGTAATGTTCCAGGAAACATGGTGTAGAGGTGATGAGTTCACAGGTTGTCCCTCAGGATACAGAGAGATTCCATCAGGTAAACCGAGAAACCGTCAGACAGGGCAGAGACTCGGGAGCGATGCTAATCTCGATTAAATCTGAACTGTCCATAGAATTCATGAAAAGAGAACAACACCACCAATGGCTGAAAATCAACAAAAGCATCATATCGACATCATAGACCGTCTTTCTGTGTTCCATCTATATTCACAGTCCAACCATTCACACCTTCCTCAGTTCACAGACAAATTACCCGGAATATCAAACCGTCTGAATTAACCAGCAACGCGGTCAGGACAGCAGAATCATTTCATTCAAATGGACAATTGAAATGATTACACCACAAAAAAATAAAAAATATCCAGAAAGACAATCTCTCCTACTTTCATTCCACACACAAGAATACCCTGAAAATGAAGCTGGCGTCGATCAGGCAGTGAGAGATCTCAATTCTACATTCTACAAAAACAGCACAAAAAAGCAAACTGGCACAAATCAAAACCAAGAGAACGAAATCGGACTCTGACAATTGGTTCAATTCGGTGATAATACGACTAGAACAGGAATACTCCACACGTTTACTTCGAGTATGACTTTAGTTGGATTACGATGCGGCATCCACGCATGCAAACAGACAGACACTCAGACAGACACCCAGACAGACACTCAGACAGACACCCAGACAGATACCCAGACAGACACTCAGACAGATACCCAGACAGATACCCAGACAGATACCCAGACAGACACCCAGACAGATACCCAGACAGATACCCAGACAGATACCCAGACAGACACCCAGACAGATACCCAGACAGACACTCGGACAGATACCCAGACAGATACCCAGACAGACACTCAGACAGATACCCAGACAGATACCCAGACAGACACCCAGACAGACACCCAGACAGATACCCAGACAGACACCCAGACAGACACCCAGACAGACACCCAGACAGACACCCAGACAGATACCCAGACAGACACTCAGACAGACACCCAGACAGATACCCAGACAGACACCCAGACAGATACCCAGACAGACACCCAGACAGACACCCAGAGAGACTCAAGCACACACCCAAGCACCCCCCAAATCCACACTGAATACATGTGAAACAAATTTAAAGAGCATTAACGAACATAAACGGAATGAAATCCCAAACCAAATTAAACACGTACACAACCCTAAAGAGACAAATCCACGTAGCTGAAGATCTGAAGAAGACGAACCTGAGAGAAAGACACATTCTGACTACACACAGAGCAGGTGATCACCATTTAGAAACTGAAAAAGGAAGACACACTTCAACCGATAAACTCCGAGAAGAAAACCTCTGTGGACACTGGCAGCTACAGGAAGTAGAATCAGAGACACACTTTATTCTGATCTGATCTTCACTCTGATCTTCCAGAATATAACCGCATCAGACAGGCTCCTCTCTGAGCACTGGGCACAAACTGAGCTGTGTTTAGGGGCAACATGAAGGAAGTGCTCGACTGCAGCTACACTCATATCCACTCTTCATCATACAAGAAATCACCTCTAATCTAATCTAATCTAATCTAATCTAATCTAATCTAATCCTAACACTGTCTATTATAATAGTTCATATATGTGGGTGTATGTGTATTTATATAAATGAATCAAATGCTGCATATCTTCCTGTAATTCATCTGTAAATTGAACGAACGTTCATTCATGTTTAATGTTTATTTTATTCATTCGTGCATTTCTATTTCTTTTTCGAGGTTATTGATTGTATTTATAACTTCTGAATTAATTTGCTTTGGCAACATTGTTAAAACAGTGTCATGCCAATAAGGCACTCTGTGAACTGTGAACTGAGAGAGAGTGTGTGTGAGAGAGAGAGAGAGAGAGAGAGAGAGAGAGACATGGAGAATGAGAGAGAGAGCGAGAGATAGGGAAAGAGAGAGACATGCAGAATGAGAGAGAGTGAGAGATATAGAGAGAGATACATGGAGAATGAATAAATATAAATATGGTGCACGTATATAGGGCTTTTATCCAAAGCGCTTTACACTGTGTCTCATTCACACACACACACACACACACACCAATGGTAGCAGAGCTGCCATGCAAGGCGCTAACTTGCCATCAAGAGCAACTTGGGGTTCAGTGTCTTGCCCAAGGACACTTTGGCATGTGGAGTCACCCGGGCCGGGAATCGAACCTCCAACCCTACGATTATTGGACAACCCGCTCTACCAACTGCGCCACAACCGCCCCAGATTTGACACGAGAGTGTATTTTTTTGTATTTTTTGTGTTTCTTAATGATGCGTTTTGCATTAAAGCGTTCGTCTACATGATGATTGACCTGCCTCGCCCGCTAACGCGCTGTAAAGCTAATTTTCACTTACCGTGTTGGAAGGGGACGGAGCGGAGAGGAGCGGGGGAGGGGAGGACGCTGCTTTATGGTGTGTGCCGGCTCCATTATGCCAGCCCTTATTACGAAAACATTAAATAGTTAAGGTGAACTTATTTAAACTTTTACAAACTAATCCTCGTGGCGGGAATCAATTCGAGCGATTGATGGAGCATTCCTCTTTGGCTAAGTGCACTTTCTTGGAGTGCATTCAACTGGATCTTGATTAACAATTGTAATCAATCCAGACACCATACTCCTACACACACACACACACACACACACACACACACACATAGACGCACACACTCCCACACATAGTGCCTAACTCCCTGTGATTCTGTGGCTGTAAATGTTGGTATAAACCCACTGCATGACCCCCCTCTCTCTCTCTCTCTCTCTCTCGATACAATCCCTACATCACACGTGCTGCTGTTCCCTTGAACTCGACATATTTGGTCTTTTTTGATTTATTTCTGGGAAATTCTGCACCTTTTCGGCAGCCAGTACACGTTTTACGTGTGGTCCTACAGGAATCCTTTTAAAAAGTGCAGCCAGTGGCATTTTTATTTATTTATTTTTAGTCACGTCAGAGTCTACACACACACAGCCAAACGACCTGTTTATTTATTGACCAATCAGATTGCAAGTTGGAGAGCAAGCGAGAAAAAAAAAAAATCATACTTTTAAGATTTAGACTTCAGAGACTTCAGTTCAGCATTCGACACAGTCGTTCCTCAGCACCTGATTGGAAAGCTGAACCTACCGGGCTTGAACACCTCCGCCCGCAACTGGATCCTGGACTTTCTAACTGGGAGACCCTGGTCAGTCCGGATCGGGAACAGCATCTCCAGCACCACCACACTGAGCAGAGGGGTCCCTCAGGGCTGTGTGCTCAGTCCACTGCTGTTCACTATGCTGACTCATGACTGTGCAGCAATGCACAGCTCCAAACGTGGACAAAAACAAAAGAGATTGTTGGTTGCGACCACTCTCCGTTGAACATCGACGGCTCCTCCATGGTGGAGATCGTCAAGAGAACCAAATTTCCTTGGTGTTCACCTGGTGGAGAACTTCACCTGGTCCCTCAACACAAGCTCCATATCTAAAAAAGCCCAGCAGCGTCTCTAGTTTCTGCGAAGGCTGACAAAAGCCCATCTCTCATCCCTCATCCTCTCCATGTTCTACAGAGGAAGAGCAGCTGCATCACACTCTGGCTTGGAAATTGTACCTTATCGGACCTCAATACCCTGCAGCGGATAGCGAGGACAGCTGAGAAGATCATCGGGGTCTCTCTTTCCTCCATCATAGACATTTACACCACACGCTGCATTCGCAAAGCCACCAGCATTGTAGACGACCCCACTCACTCCTCACACACCCCACACTCACACTCTTCACCCCCCTGCCGTCTGGAAAAATGTACCGAAGCCTTCGGGCCTCACGGCCAGACTGTGTAACAGTTTCTTCCTCCCCATCAGACTGGACTGACACACACACACACACACACACACACACACACACTCTGAACTGAACACCAGCTCACTCCCATTGCAATGTCTACACATTCCTGCATTGACTTTGTTGCATTTTTGTTGCTACTGTATTGATAAAAATATCGTATTTCATTTCTTGTCGTTGTTATACACTTTACCTGGCTGCTAAAGCAATAACTGCTATGTCCATATTTGGTATAAGCTAATCTGCTGAATACTCAGTAATAGCATGTACTGTTGACATTTATACCATTTTGAAATGATGCCGTTACTCTTTGGCTCCTATCTTCTGCACTACCTGTATCTCAGACACTTCCACACTAACACCGTGTACTGTTTCTGTACTGTCCTGTGTTGCTAGGATACGTTTGCACGTGCATTTTATGTAAAAATGTGTAGATCTTATTTAATTCCGTGTCGTCTCCTGTTGTCAGAGTGTTGTTTGATGTCGCACCGTGGTCCTGGAGGAACGTTGTTTCATTTCACTGTGTCCTGCAGCAGCTGCATATGGCTGAAATGACAATAAAGCCACTTGAACTTGAACATGAACTTGAAGATTATTAACTCGTCCCACTGCACGATTCCTAGTAAAATCTCCAGTCAATTCGATAACAGACTGAGCGTCCTTCATGTCAGATTATATGACGAAGGTCATCCGATGGTAGACCTCCGATTGAAGAAATTGAGAACATTCTGTTTACTTCAATATGGTAATCAGCTGCAGGAAACATGCTCGGATAGACACAAACATTTCTCTTACGGAGCTTTGTGAGGGAAATCATTCATTTCTTACCTTGTAATAGCTCTGTTCGTGTTCATCGGTGAATAATACCGCTTGTGGTCATGTCGTGGAGATTAGCACAGAACAATCTTTCCTCTTACATGGACACAAACATGTTATTGTCTTCAGGAATGTCTGTACATCTGCTAAGATCTTGAAACCACCAAACTGGCTCAAACTTCCTTGAACTCCCTTTTCGAGACTCGCAGATGTCCAGCTCTCAGGATCTTAAAACGTGTATAGGGCATGTGAGAGAGGAGCACTTCAGAACACTCTCATCTTCTGTCCTGTATTCATCCTTCTGTAATGGACCTTTTTCACCCGAGAGGACGAGTCTACTGGTGTTTGTCTAAATTTCTACCACAGCTTGAAGTAATAAGAATGTTTATATCCACTAGCATGTTTCGCTTACGTTTCGACATCATCACCATCGTATTGCTAGCCGTCCCGTCCTCCTATTGGTAGATTTTAGATGGGTGTCGTACAGTAGCATCAGTCACACGCTTAGATTTAATCTGAAATGGTGTACGTTGTTGTTGGTTGTAGTGGCACTAAATCGGCCTAATTATGCATTCTAAGACTGCCGATCTCAATATATGACAAAATAACTCTTGTCCATCCATCCATCCATCCATCTTCTACAACTTACTCCTTTTCAGGGTCACGGGGAACCTGGAGTCTATCCCAGGGAGCATGGGGCACAAGGCGGGGTTACACCCTGGACAGAGTGCCAGTCCATCACAGGGCACAATCACACACACTCATTCACACACCCATTCATACACTACAGACACACCAATCTACATGTCTTTGGACTGGGGGAGGAAACCGGAGTACCCGGTCAGGGATTAAGAGCACCATCCAGAACAGGTAATGAAATCCAGTTGTTTTATTTTACTGCCATAAATTAAAGAATATAAAAAAAAAATAGAGGGGGAAAAAAAAGACAAATCATTACAAACCCAGAAATTATGATAAATAAAACGAAACATTTATTTATGACAAAAGAAATAGAGATGTCTAGACGGAAGACGGACCGGTCTGTCTGCGCAAAGCTGCAAGATTTAACATACATTTATTATTATTATTATTATTATTATTAAATATTATAAATAACTTCCACTTTTGTTTTTCAGGCTTTACCCTGATCATTCATTTCCTGCTTCCAGCTGACTGTACACTTTACCTTTTATGGAGTTTTGTGGGCGTCACTACATGCAAATGAGTTGTGTCAGGCAATGCACATTGCACTTGACAGTTGATCAACAAACCCACGAGTACGAAGAAAATAAGCGTTTTCAGAACTTTTATAAATCCTGTGGAAACTTTTTTGTTTACGCAAACATTTTCACCCAACTTTAGTAAAAGAATGATAAATGTGGTCCAGTGTGAGTCCAGTGTGAAGGTCCTGACTTTCCTGTTTAGAAAAAAAAACAAAAAAAACTTGTGAAAGCAACCTTATGATGTTGAAGGTCTCTGTTCTTCCAAACATTATCTCTGCACCCTCCTACGTCTTGGTGCTATTTTAGGGACGGGGGGCCGTAATCCCAAACCTAAACAATCATCTGTTTTCCGTTCACCTGCTCAAACTCTGTCCGAGATTTTGCGTGAGCAAATATTTGAGGAATCACACGGGTTTGTTTGAAGTCTACAGACCGATTCGCATTGTGAATCAAATAAATTCCCTCAGTCCGTGATTGTGTGTGTTTCTGTAGCACACGGAGTCCATGTTAAACACAGGAGGGAGTTTGTCCAATCAGAAACGCCTGGTCCGTTACGGCCTCGGTTTAGAATCGTTTTCCCGGACCTTCCTTCCTTTATTATGTCCT
Organism: Ameiurus melas; assembly: GCA_012411365.1. Classification (NCBI taxonomy): domain Eukaryota; kingdom Metazoa; phylum Chordata; class Actinopteri; order Siluriformes; family Ictaluridae; genus Ameiurus; species Ameiurus melas. Next base: position 1,575,048 of record CM022754.1, on the reverse strand, counting down.
GTCTTCAGTTTCTCAGTTTTCATGCTGATTCTTGAGTCGATTCGGGTTTCAATAGAGTTCACTTGGAAGTTGACCAAGACCGTCTCGGAAACTGTGAACGCGACGTTCTCACCCGCCTAAAGAACCACGTCAAGGTGAAGAACACACGCGAGAAAGTCAACACTGCATATGTGCAAGGAATATAAAGCCGGACTTCTCACCTCCAACCCCGTGACACTGTCCTGAGCTCCGTCGTCTCGTTTTAAACCCGCTGTGACTCATGCAATCCCGAAAATCACTCATGTATCTCACAAGGACATGTGAGACATCTCTCTCCTCTTCGAAAGTCCTTGAAGCCCATCCCTTCTTCCGCTGTAAAATAAATTAATAAATATAAACTCACACCCTTTTGTTCTCCCGCGCCGCAATTATTGACTTGATTTTCACCCTTTATCTTTGCACGAAGCCACAGGAATATGTGAGTGAAATTTAAAGAGCGACGTGAAGGAGAGGGCGACTCGGCCGACGCTCTCAGGACGCACTTGGTATGCGAGACATTCGACGTGGCAGTCGGTGGGGCCTCGGCTGCAAATTTACTCACAATGCTCTGAATTCGTTACCGGGGAGTGAAACAACAACAACAACAACAACAACAAAAAACACTAACAAAGCTGAAATCCTGATAAATCATAAACAAACACGGATGAGGAATGTTAATCTGGTGCAAAAATGCAGAGGGAGAGTCTGAAGGTTAGCGTGGATGCGGAGTGTTTCTGTCGTTTCTGTACGTACATATAGTGGACAGGAAGTGGCTTCAACTGATTAAAAATGTCACTTTCTTCCAATATCCTGTCGAGACATCACCACAAGGCGATGACACTTTGCTTTATCTTCCCTCAGAACATCTCACAGGCGCTCGAGGAGTTTGGAGGCCGAGTCAACACCTTGAACTCTTCGTCACGTTCCTCAAACCGTTCCCGAACAATTTTTGCAGGGTGTCAGTGCGCATTATCCTGCTGAAAGATATCACTGCTATTAGGGAACACCGTTACCATGAAGGTGTGTACTCGGTCTGCAACAACGTTTAGGTAGGTGGTACGTGCCAAAGTAAAATCCACACAAATTCTAGCGCCCATGGTTTCCCAGCAGAACATTACGCAGAGCATCGCACTTCCTCCACCGGCTCGCCTTCTTCCCATAGTGCATCCTGGTACTGTCTCTATTTATATAGGTTTTAATGCTATGATTATTCAGTGTACATTACTATATTGTTTTGTGGTATCGTGGAATTTAAAGGAACAAAAACAATAAAGTTTCCTTTTCTTACCAAACGTATTACAGCTCTTCATGGTGGACGGGTTTGTTAGCTGTCTGATGAACCTTGAGCTCAAAATAGGTGAATGGTTGGTGCCTTACTGTTAAAGATGTGTAATGAATGTAAAAACCATATGTTAAAATATATTTTGGATACATATGAGTGTTCAGCCGAGTCATGCCGACATGTAATGATGACTATTTCAAAATTATGACATGTCCTTGCAACAATCAGCCGATCACAAGCCACTGCACTAATCATCCAGAATATCATCAAGTCAATCTGTAAAATGATGATTTGCCCAATTTCTTGGCTCCTGTGACACACCGAGGCAGACGAGGTGGTTAATTTAAGCAGTGACAGCAGCCTCCTGACGGACTATATTACATTATCCTCTCTGAGCTTTACTCCAGATTCCAATTTTCAGCCTGTCCTCTCTAAATATCACTGACGGGTGGCTCAGAGCGCTGACAGTGATGGAAAAGTCAAGAAGTTAAAAGTTCACGGCAGTAATAACGTCAGGTCATCCGGGCAGCGACTGAGACACTTCATCACTTCAGGATCATGATATGTAAGGAATAAAACACTCCATGTCAACGAGTTACTTTTACCACGTGGACGTTAATTATTTTCCTATAACAGCATGACAGCAAAAAAACTACCAACAATTTACCAACAATTACATAAACAACGATTTATTATATGATGACTCAATTACAATTTAAATTAGAAATGAGAATTTCAAGCTTTTAATCAGTGTTTATTTTTTCAGAAGTAAAAACAAAATCTCCACATGCCTATCAATCGAAGAAACAATTCCATTTGAATGTAGGAATATTTTAATAGATAAAATAAATTAATAAATGCAAGTATGACAAATTAGTTAATAAAATGTTTTCATTCAGTGTTTTATTTAAAGAATTACATTAATAAATACGTTCAGAATTCAGAAATTGTATTTTGATATATTAGAATAAAATTGACATTTATTATTATTAGGGGGCCAAGCACTGAAGGTGCATCGGCACCCTATTATTATTCAGTTTCATCTCTTATTGTTCTGCTTCTTCTAGCTAGGTTGTCAATGGCAGCCCATAGAACTGCCTGGTAAAAAGTTGTGAAATTTTGCAGACTTATTTGAGAGTGTCTAAGGAACGTTCACACCAAATTTGGGTAAAGTGCTTCCAACACTGTAGCGGCGCCATCGGGTCAAATCTGAGCCTAATTTGGAAGTACATTCACGTAACATTTCATAACTTTTGAACTGTGTATCCAAAGTTTTAAAGCCAGGCATGGCTGGATTCCCTCGATTGATATGGGTTCAACGGACCCTACGATGTCCACTTCAACCTAATTATCTTTTCTGCCATCTTGGATTTTTCAAAAAGCGTTTTTTTTTTTCTCCTATACATTTTGTCCAATCATCACTAATTTGGTAACCATCATCTTCAGAGTAAGCCTCACAAAATGTATGAAAAGAATTTTGAATACTCCAAATGGTTTGCCTGTAATGAGCCAACAAACGTGACAGCAAAGCCACCAAACAGGAAGCGAGGCTCTACCTCAGCAATGACTTTGCTCAGTGAAAGAAAACTTGGTAGACACCTTCAGGACAATGACCTGAGGATACACAACAAATTTCGTGACAGCATCATCTACTTGTCAAAAGTAACAATAACATGCTAACAATGCTTATATCTCACTGTCATTTTTGCTACTCCTCCTCCAAATTTTGTCCAATCTTCACCAAATTTGGCTTACATCATTCTGAGACTGAACAAAGGAATTTTTATATTCCAAACTGTTCTCCTGTAACGATGTTCTCCTAGCAAATGCAAAAAAAAAAATTGGTTGTAAGGGTGTATCTCAGCAATGCATCTATGTACCAACATGAAACTTGAAAAGTATTGTCAGTTACACACCCTGCATGAACCCAAGAAGTTTCATGACCGCACCACCTTGTGCTCAAGAACTGTAAGAACTTTCATTTTGTTCCTTAAAACATTTGAGAGTTTGTGCTAAATTTGTAACCCTTTGGTATGCTGAAGTGAACGCATGGTAAGATCTGAAATTCAAGTGTACTTCCTGTCAACCATCTTGGATTTTGTCAAAAAACTGTTTGTTTTTATTCACTCCTTCTCCAACAAATTATGTCCAATCAACCATAAATTTGTCATACATCATAGTCAGACCAACCTGGACAAAACTTATCAAAAGAATGTTGATATTCCAAGCGGACACCAAACAGGAAGTAAATCTCAGTATCTCAGCAATGACTTTGCGCACTGACACAAAACTTGGTAGACATCTTAACCACCTTGACCTGAGACTATGGAATACATTTCGTGACAGTGCCACCCACTGGTCAAAAGTCACAACAAAATGTTAAAAATGCTTACATCTAAGTGCCATTTTTTTGACTCTTTCTCCTAATTTTGTCCAATCTTCACCCAAATTTAGCTCACATCATATTGAAGCCTGTCTAAACAAAAAAAACCAAAACAACAACAACAAATTAACTCTAATATTCAAAACAGTTCTTCTATAACAGACTGGCAAATTCACAAAACTACAAATCATTTTGAATCTCTTTGCAAATAGTTCTAGTTCTGCTTTCCTGTGATTGTTTATTTAACATTTGAAGCACGTCTGTGAATGTGCCTCCTGTTTTTATTATTATTATTATTATTATTATTATTATTATTATTATTATTATCCTCTCAGGTTCTAAAGTCGAACCCAGTCTTTGGGTTTGACTTTAGTGATCAGTGATCAGTGATCAGTGATCAGAAGGTTGTGAGTTTGAATCCCAGCTGCTACCACTGGCCCACTCACTGTATGTTGTCTCAACTTTCTAGTCGCTGTTTTTTTTTTTGTTTATTTGTTTGTTTGTTTTGTGTTTTTTTCGTAATAAAAACATCAGTAAAGTGTAAAAGATGAACCTCTCCACTCCTTAATTCTCTCATCTGCTATTTCTCCACATTTCTCCTGAAGCTCTTTGAATATTCCGTTTTACAGGGTGGCACTTGCGGTGTTTGCGTTAGCAGAGAAGAGCTTCTTGTCCTTGCATTATGTAATGGTATGTATGGTTATTTTATGCTCAGACATGTTTGTGCAGAAGAAGAGTTTAAGTGCTGCAGGGCCACAGCACTGTACAACTCTGTAATGAATTTATTCATCACATTACATGGAGGAGAACATCCATGCTGTGCTCAGACTCTTCAACAATGAAGAGATACTCTAATATATATATATAGGCTGAAACTGGAAGTGGTATAATAGGGAAACTCATGATAATGTGAAATGTTCTTGTGATTGTGGGCTTGTTGCAAGGAAATTTAAAAAAGAAATGATTAATTATTTACCATCTGCTGCGTCGCTTTGCGCTAAACAATGCCAGCGTTGTTTAAGTATAAATATGCATATAGTACATGCTAATGTAACTAAAACACATTTAAGACATGATTAATGCATCCATCGCATGCTCTTAACTAAAAATGCACCAGATTGACTCTGTACAAAAGACGTAGCACCCTACATCATTTATATACATTTTCATCTAAATGCCAATTTTAAAAAATAGATAAAAAATATATAAATGTGTTGCATTTATTCGAAAGATTATCATCTTTTTATTCGTTTCTAAACCATTAATAGGGTTTTTCATTGTTAGAGAGAAACTTTCATATTTAGTTCAATAATGAGCCACATAAAAAAAAAAAAAGATCAACAAAAACGCGTAAACAGATAATAGGTAATACATCAAATGTATTATGTGATATTCAAAATAAGATCAGCAGCGATGGTTTCTCAGGTACATATCATTACAATGTGCTTAGTTCCGAATTCACCCCCCCCTAAACATAAAGATATTCCATTAACGCATTTCTGCCTTTACTTTAACGAACCCGGCTCTGATGGTGTGAAAGGTAAAACGTGTTCTCGGCAGGAGATGGATGAGGCGTGAGATTATATTTATTCCTCACAGACTGGAAATGTGATCATTAGGAAGAATGCCATTTTCATTAACAATATCTTTCGTATCCGTAGTCATTAAAGTGTTTTTTATTTATTTATTTTTTTAAGGACGTGTGGTTAAATATGGTATATAAATGGGTTGGATATTAATTCTGAAGAAGGAGGATGTAAGTGCGAATCCAAGTTATCAAAGTGGATCACGGACAAAACATGAGAAGTCAGAGTAAGTAGGGAATGAAAAGTGGAAGAGGCAGAAAAAAATCAAATAAATAAAAGGTTTTAATCAGGAGACGCCCGGTTAAAAGCAAAAAAAAAAAGATCATGTAGAAATGAGCTGCTTAAATACACCAAGATAACGGCAGGAAACAGGAATCAGGTGTGTTCAGATGAGAGTGATAAAGGTCAAATATAAAGTTTGGATCTGGAGAGGATTACGGAGCGTCCAAAACCGCGTACCTACCTACTATATAGCAGCCGCAATACATCTCTTTCTCCTACTATATAGCAGGTAAGTACGCGGTTTGGGACGCAGCCGTACTCTCTTGTTTGCCGTCAAACGGTCGAGCGCTGCCGTGTGTGTACGTGTCCTGTCACACAATGCGGTGAAAACTCCCACACGACGTCAATAGTGTGATTAAGGTGTGCACACGTTGATAACGCGACTAAAACAGGAGTACTCCACACGTCTTCATTCCATTTGTGTTTTACTTCGAGTACGACTTCATTCGGATTCAGGTCATCGATAATCTCTGTTTACATGCTAGTTTCATAATCAGAGTATCGTCTAAACCGGATTATCGTTGTCCGTGTAAAAATAGAATAAAATGAACCTCCTCACGCTGCACACTGAAATTAGCGCAGTAGCTTTTCCGTCTGTGTGAAAAGATGGATGAGCCACTGGACTGCAGTGTGGAACTGGGAAATAAATAAATAAATAAATAAATAAATGAAATGAGGCGTCTCCTTTATCTCCCTGGAAGGCATGAACTATGAAATCTAATTAAAAAAAGTTTCACCGAGTAGTTACTATTACCTGTCTGGCCTGTTTCTTTGCTAATGCTAGGTTAGACTAGCATCGATTGCAGTAAATAACATAAAATGGCTACGCGGTTAAATTCTAGCTAATGGTAATAATGATGCAAACTTACAGAGAGTTAATGACGTTTTCAGGGAAAACAACAATAGATCTGCTTTATTACTTTTAGTACATCTAAAAGTAATCAATTAATATTTCTTTTAAAGCAAGTACATTGTTTTAGCCTGAACATGACAGTCATTACATTTACAGTATTTGATCTGTTAGAAACATTTTGCTTTTTACTATTTGTTCTTGAGTATTTTTTTTTTTTAAAAAGTAGCAACATTTGACTTTCTCTTGAGTAAATTTTGTGGCTTCCACTTTTAACTGAGTACGATTTTGACACATTTCCCATTTCTTTGTTCATCTCGGTCGATGAATAACTATTTGGACCTGGAAAATGTTTACGACCCACAATAGACCGTACGGTTTATTCTTCACTTATTACAGCTTAACCTTCTCACACCCTGGAAACCCTGAACAATTAGATAACATTCTCATTCAGCTCGAATATAATAAATGAATCAAATATTGCCAAATGGACTCAACTCTGCGCGAGATCTGGTTAGAATCCCGTGTTTAATTCTCTCTGCAAGCTATTTATTCGATTGTAAAGACCGATCTGTCTGTGATGTTGTCCAAAACCCAATCCTTTTAGGAAATGAGGTGGAATTATAAACAGCCGTCACACAGATGATGCCAAATTTGAAACAAACAAAAAAAAAAGTTACATAAGCAGATGGTGTGCATCCAATATGGAGTCTCACATTGCTGATGTTCTAGACTGTTCACATCAGTATCATCTATAAACTCTAGTGTACAGTGAATAATTCAGTGAAGGCACGGTTTCAGACACTGCCTCCGTCTTCTGTGTCTCTTTGTGCACGGCAGCCATTTTTCTTTAAAGTAAAGTCAATATACACTTTTCACTTTTCAGTCACTTGCTTTTAAATATAAAGCAGCCTTGATGGTGAAAAAGGAAAGCTTCACTTGAAAGGCTTGGTTTCACTTCTGAGAGCTGTTTGAAATGAATTTCAGAAAGCCGTAGGAGGTTTGTCCCTATTTGAAGGTTGGTCATCAAACAATGGAAGTAAACAGGAAGTAGTAATAGATGAACGCACCAATCAC
>CM022754.1:1520070-1565070 GCA_012411365.1 Ameiurus melas | reverse complement strand
AGTTTAGTTTGTTAGCCTGTACGTATTTGAGACTCAGTGAAGATGGATCTACTGCATAAGACAGCGTTGGGAAAAGTCATTTTCCTTCATGTTAACACTTTTATATCACATCGATTGAAGTGTAGAAGTGTTTGCTTTGACCGTAGATACCGTATTAGATCATATACTTAGACCGTATATGACTAGCTGACTACTTTTTAAAAAAAATCAAAAATAATAATTACCAGTATGGAAAATGAAAATTTGTGTAAGTCTTGCAGTTTCTTGTGTAACGTCTGTGTACGTGAATCGATGCTAATTTATTGATTACCCTCCTAACCTCAGCTATGATAAACATCAATATACAGATTAGCATAAAACAGCGTTTGTTTCTTACTCCTAACTGTGATGGAAGGCAGTCAATTTCACCTGATGAAATCCTCAAAATCCCTTCTGTTCCACTCTCTAATCTCTCACCAAACTCCATCGCGAGTAATCAATTATGAACCCGAGAGCCTGAGACGTATCTCGAGGCTTCGCCACTAAATAAGATGCAAAGCTGTGATCCTGAAAGACTTTGTATCTCAGGAATAATGCGGTTCTGAGCGTCTCAAGCGAGACACCGATAATTTCAACACATAAGCAGATTCTCAGAGCGCTTTAATCAATGCCAGCGGCGCGTTTTAGCCGAGGGAGAAATAACGAGGCAATAAAGAGATAATGCCAAAGGAACCTGGAGGGATTTGGTGATGGAGAAACATGGAACTATGGAACCCTCGGGGTTCTGAGCTACAAGACTCCTGAAAGGACGTTTCAAAAAGTGGTAATAAATTTATTTTACTTCAGTCATATATGAACACCAATATAAATGAACTCACATGGATAAAGCTGACATTTTCTATAATAATAATATTCTAATATCACTTTGAGTCAGAAAGTGTTTCATTTGGGGGGGAAATGTTAAGAAAGGATTTAAGAGGCAAAAAAATGTCTTTTCTATACCTTTGTAATAATTAATATAAGATCAAAGAGTGTTTACTAATAGTTTAGAGGCTCAGTCATCTCCAAAAGTATTGGCATCCTTCCAGAACATGAACCTCACAGTATCATATTTTGAACATAAACAAATTCGGACACTGTATAATTAAATAAAGACATTTTGGCAAACAAGTTATTAAGGAAAATGCTGTTATTAAAATGAATGATTTGTTGTTGTTGTTGTTGTTAGGCAAAAATGATTTTCCCCCATTATCTTGTGGAGGCCATAGCACAAGATTTAAACCACTCATTAGCAGTAAGAATGAGAAAGCCAGATTGGAATTCACAAAGAAATACAGAAATGATCCACAAAAGTTCTGGAACCAAGATGAACCTCTACCAAAGTGATTTAAAAGTGTGGAGGAAGAAAAGATTTGCTCGTGATCCAGAACATACAAGCGCATATGTTAAACATGGTGGAGGTAGTGTCATGGCTTGGGCTTGCATGGCTGCTTCTGGAACATTCTCACTAATCTTTAATGATGATGAAATCATGATGGTAGCAGCAGAATGAATTCAGAAGTTTACAGGAACATTTAATCTGCAGATTTCCAGAGAAATGCATCCAAATTAATCAAGAGGAACTTCATCATGCAGCAAGACAACGATCCAAAACACACTTCCTCCCCAACACAGGACTTCATCAGGGGGAAAGGTGGAAGGTTTTTAGACTGGACAAGTCCATCACCAGACCTTCACCCAACTGATCAGCATCTCACCTCCTGAAGAGGAGACTGAATGGAGAAACCTCCCGAAACAAACAACTACTGAAAGAAGCTGCAGGAAAAACCTGGAGGAGCTTCACAGATAAAGAAACCAACAGTTTGGTGTCTGTGAGTCACAGGATTGATGCAGTTACTGCGAGTAAGAGATATTCAACCGAATATTAAGTGTTCTTTACTTTCAATTACTTCAGGCCTTATCTGTTCCTATACTTTTGCTCACCTAAAACTTGGGTGTTCTGATTAAAAAAAAAAAGGTGCATTGTTCTAAATTCTTTAACACGTCTAGATGTAAATATCAAGAAACGAAAGCTGAAACTCTGATCTATCATCTCATATTCATCTTTTGATCTCAAACCCAAACGTCTTCAATGTAGAACACAAACGAAATTGCTGTTCCAATACTTTCAGCAGGACTGTGTGTACAGTAATGAGACACGATGTAAAGAAATGTGATTTAGACATGATTGTTTAGAAAAACATCTCATGTACAGTAAACTCGGAACTGATTGCTGTCCATATCTGAGTGTAACGATCATGAACCTTCTTGTAAGAACGATGAAAGGTGAGACGTTTCTCTTGTGGTTGGAATAATGACGTTAAACTGCTGTGTGGATCGGTTAAGGTGCGGTCATTTTTCCCGATTATTCTGATGAGCGCAAATCATTTTGAAGTACGAGCGTGAGCTACTGCTAAGGCAGAGGTATGTGTAATCTCTTATTATTTTTTTTATAAATAATAATAAAAAAAAAAGTAGATTTAATGATTAAAAAACGTCTAGAGGTCACGAGTGTGTTGAGTTATGAACCCAGCAGCCCGGTGCAAACAAGGCTGATTGATTTCTCCACCACGGCGTGATTGAGAACTCGGTGGCCGTATTTTTTCCCGGCGTGACGACTAACGGTGAGGATTGATGAGCAGCACTACTGAGTGAAACACATGATTATGAACAATTAAGACAGCTGGCTCGAGAGCGGCCATCTTTTTCCCTCTCCTCAACGCGACGGCCTGTCTATTGATAATGTTTACCATAAAACTCTTTTAAACCAGGCGTCGCCTCAGAAACTTTGCCGTCACGCTGATATATGAAACCATTTCCCCAAACTAAACATACTTCAAAACATTATTAGCGCCATCGCGGCGAACGAAGGTGAGAAGCGCTGAAGGCGGTCTGCTGCGGAGCCTTTCGCTTTTTCCTCGTGATGAAGTGCCTTTCGGTTCAGGCCTCTCTCAGACACACGCGGCGAAATGGGAGGAATTTATCAGCGTTCGCTCCATCTCTCTCTCTCTCTCTCTCACTCTCACTCCCTCTCTCGTTTTAAAAGTTAGTGAAGGAGAGGCGAGTCTGGCTGACGGTTCAACGAACGCTCCGTACAGTACGTTACGAGCGTCAATCGGCCGGTTCATATGCATGTAAATCAGGCCGTCGAACGCGAAAGCAAAGAGGTGCGTGCGTGAAGTAATGGGCCAATTTTTTGTCAGGTCTATCGAGCACAAGATTTAAGCGTTACGAGAAACGCCATCGCTCAACGTGCTCATGACAGCCTTTCATTTCGAGCTCGGCGGAATGAACACGCGTGTTTGTGGCGGTTTGAGATTTATCCAAATCATCGCGCAGCTGCGGCCCTGCCACGACAAGTCGAGAGGGGAAATAACTTCTTTAGTGCTAATGATGGATCGCCCTGTTACCTGCTTGTTATAGAGGCGAAGGTGCAATTAGAGTGTTTACCTTCAGCGTGTTCTCGCTTCGGAGATCTTCATTTCACTCGCCGCGAGTCGGAGTGTTCTGTTTGCGCGTTACGGATTTGACATATTTGGCGACACTGAGAAGCTCGAATATGATTGAACGTTTAAATCGTGAAACCTTTTTAGAGAGAGAGAGAGAGAGAGAGAAAGAGAGGACCAAAAAAAACCAAAATAAATTCTCGCTTTCGGGAAAAAAAGAGTAAAAAGAGTAAGAAACCCCGTGCGCCTTTTTTTTTTTTTTTTAGCATAACTCCAAAACCATGAATCGTGTAGAAGCCGTGCTTCATCCTTTAGGCCTCTCATTACTAATACATCTTTAATATTAAATCAATCTATCGTTGCTGCCAGCATTCTTCCTCTTCTTCTCCTTCTAATTCTTCTTCTTGAATTTTTTTCTTTAGTTCCCCACTGACCTTCACGGCTCCTCGAGTAGAAGTGTAGAGGTGCTTGTCCGTCTCCACCTCACACACACGCCGCCATTTTTTAATAATCACAGCAGGGTCAAAGCCTCGGGCAGCGGCACTGTAATTAGGAATCTCTCCTAAACGGAGGCAGCAGGTCCTGGCTGAGAATCACGGTCGCATGTTTTCTTGTCTCATTATCGCCGATGCCGAGCCAAGTTGCTCACAGAATCTCCACTTTGATCACTCCGCGCTCGGAGATACTGCCAATTCCCGGGAGGACCGATTTAACCGGTGGCTCTTCAACAAGTGTGCAAGCGAGTTTGAGTTAGCGTCATTGGCTAGCCTGGTAAAAAAACCACGATTAGGGCTTTTTTCGCAGCCAGCGAGTGAGCCGAGCTCAGACACAGATCATTTATTGCTCCATCTTGCGCAAAAAAAAAGGATGACTGTTTGCTCGCAGATACTCCCACTTACAAGGCTACAAGTCGCTCCTGGCGTTTCTCACACTCTTCACAGACTTACAGGGGATTTTTCTCTCGGAGAGAGGATTTACAGCGCGGCCAGAAAGAGCCGGGAATCTCGGGAGTCTTACTGACGTTATTGAGGTTTCCGTCAACTTGAATTGACTTCGAACATCGCGATGGGGTGTGTGATGCGATCCACGTTTCGGTTCATGGGTATTTCTATCAAAGATGTAACGTATGGAAATAATACGATACAGTTCAATGTTGTTTCACTGCGATGCCATTTCAAAACCATTTCCGTACAAAATGATTCAGAGCAGCTTCGATCAAATTAATTGGCCGCCATTTTGATCTGGATAATGGTGGATATGATTCAGACATGTTTCCATACAATGCGATTCTGAGTCACTTCAATACGATATGATTCAGAGCTGTTTTGTAACATTTTATATTTTTGTTATATAACTCATAGCTTTTTGTTATATGATTCAGTATTTTTGTTATGATGTGATTCAGAGCCATTTACTTCATTATGGTGATTCAGTTCAGAGCTGTTTTTTGTTATATAATTCAGAACATTTTTGTTATATGATTCAGCGCTTTTTTTTTATATGATTCAGAACATTTTTGTTATATGATTCACAGCTGTTTTCTTATATGATTCAGTGCCTTTTTTATATGATTCAGGGCTTTTGTTATGATTTAGGGATTTTGTTATATGATTCACAGCTGTTTTCTTATATGATTCACAGCTGTTTTCTTATATGATTCAGTGCTTTTTTTTATATGATTCAGGGCTTTTGTTATATGATTCACAGCTGTTTTCTTATATGATTCACAGCTGTTTTCTTATATGATTCACAGCTGTTTTCTTATATGATTCAGGGCTTTTGTTATATGATTCAGGGCTTTTGTTATATGATTCACAGCTGTTTTCTTATATGATTCACAGCTGTTTTCTTATATGATTCACAGCTGTTTTCTTATATGATTCACAGCTGTTTTCTTATATGATTCAGTGCTTTTTTATATGATTCAGGGCTTTTGTTACATGATTCACAGCTGTTTTCTTATATAATTCACAGCTGTTTTCTTATATGATTCACAGCTGTTTTCTTATATGATTCAGTGCTTTTTTTATATGATTCAGGGCTTTTGTTATATGATTCACAGCTGTTTTCTTATATGATTCACAGCTGTTTTCTTATATGATTCACAGCTGTTTTCTTATATGATTCAGTGCTTTTTTTATATGATTCAGGGCTTTTGTTACATGATTCACAGCTGTTTTCTTATATAATTCACAGCTGTTTTCTTATATGATTCAGAGCTTTTGTTATATGATATGATTCAGAGTCGTTTACATCATTACAAGGATACAACTCAGAGCTGTTTCCATGCGATAAATGTTTGAATATGATTCAGTGCACATCTCCTGGAACACTAGGAACGTGAGGCAGGAATGTACTCTGAATGGGACCGCGTGTTACAGGGCACTTCTGGAGCAATTTGGCAACGCCAGTCCACCTATGACATATTTTTAGGACATGGGAAGAAACCAGAAAACGTGAAGGAAACCCGGATGGACACTAGGAGAACATATGAATCTCCACATAGACGGTAACCTGAGATCTGGATCGAATCCTGGACCCTGGAACTGTGAAGTGGAAACAATTCAGATTTAATCGCATATAGTGATAGCGATGAAGACTGAGAGGCCACGCCCATTTTACCAGCTTCTATTTTAAACTCCTGTTCCAGAAGTTTGTGAAACATTCGGTTAGATAGCCCCGCCCACCCAGTAGAAACCTGTTATCGACGCACTGACGCTCTGGTCTTTCCCTTGTAATTACGCTGTATGTAATTTATCTGCTGGTGGCGCAAAAGGCTTTCGGCAGCGCAATTATCAAAGTTACCCAGAGCCCCGGTTCCTATAGGTCTGAAAAGTCTAATTATGACTTAATTAAGCTCGGCAATCTCAGACCTCACGAGTTCGACGGAAGCTGCCGGTATTCGGTACTCGACGCTCTTTATCTACTGCATATCATCAGCACGATTAAAAAATAAAAAAAATAAAAAAAAATAAAAATCATTATTTATTTTTTTAGAGCTCAACCTGTGATGATTACACAATTAATTAATCAGTCATTATGCTCAATTTATCAAAGGCATGTGGAGTAATCAGCGCATGGACGCTCCTGAGGGAGCATAGATATGTCTTAATGATGGATTCATCCTGAGAAAGCCAGTCAACATCCCACTACACACCGCATGAGGCACAAATATTAAATACACCATTTTCTTTTTCTTTTTTTTTTGCAGTCTGACATATTTCCTTGGAGAGTATCCATGTGGTGTTCACAGCTAAGGTTAAAAATATAATAATAATAATAATAATAAAAGAAGTGAAGTCAGTCTCAGAGCTTAATCCGTCAGGCAATAAGCCGAAAGTGACATTTTGCCGATAGAAAATGCCACAGCGACGATCATTAGGTTTACGCTCATAGTGGTCAGCTGTACAGCGCAAAGGTCACCAAAACAAGAGACTTGCTTAACGTCAAATATAAATCACTCCCATGAAACTGCGCGCTTTTATTCCCTCACATGTTCCATCAAATTCTCCGTTCTTGGAGTGCACTTTTCCTAACCCATGAAACAATATATACTTAAACATCACCCTACAATATTAACGCAACAGCAAAAGAAATAAAATGCAACCGATGTCTTTGTTACCGCACAATGTAGCGGCTCGGCGTCTGAACTATTATATTCATGCTCTGGAGATGTTAATGAGGCTAATGTTGCTAACAAGTGATAGACGATTTTAGCCACCAGTTTAGCATCATGCTAACTGCAAACCAAAAATATTACAAACTTCCTGATTCATAAAACAGACATCTGCTGTATATTAAATAAAAAAAAAATTAATAATGAATATTGGTATTATAATATCATCTAAACTAGTGCTTGCTCATAATTAACTTCCAGACTTTAGGCCACACCCCTGCACTGTAGAGTGACAGTAGAGTTTAGTTGTTTTTTTGTTTTTTTTAAGGGGGTGTTATCTCTTCAATGGTGTCGTTCATTTTTTATGAAAAATATACGATTCAGAGATGTTTTGATACAACCTCAATCTAGAGCCATTTTTCTATAATATGATTCAGAGTCATTTCAGTGTGATTCAGCAGTGGTTCAATTTGATATGATTCAGAGCTGTTTTTGATACTACAGGATTCAGATCCACTTTGATGCAATATTCCGATATAATACGATTCAGGGTGTGGAGCTGTTTCGATACAATATGATTCAGAGACATTTTAATTTGATTTGATTCAGAAGTGTTTTGATCCTCTCTGATTCAGAGCCATTTCAAACGGATACAATTCAGGACCTTTTTAATACAACACAATCCAGAGCTCTTTTGATATATGAAATAGAATCATTTCTATGAAATATGATTCAGAGCCATTTTCATATTATACGATTCAGAACCACTTACGATATAAAATGTTTCAGAGCTGTTTCGATGTGATACGATTCAGAGCCATATTGATAAAATATGATTCAGTGCCGTTTAAATATGATACGATTCAGAGTTGTACTTATAAGATATGATTCAGTGCCGTTTAAATATGATACGATTCAGAGCTGTACTTATAAGATATGATTCAGTGCCGTTTAAATATGATACGATTCAGAGCTGTACTTATAAGATATGATTCAGTGCCGTTTAAATATGATACGATTCAGAGCTGTACTTATAAGATATGATTCAGTGCCGTTTAAATATGATACGATTCAGAGTTGTACTTATAAGATATGATTCAGTGCCGTTTAAATACGATACGATTCAGAGTTGTACTTATAAGATATGATTCAGTGCCGTTTAAATATGATACGATTCATAGCTGCACTTATAAGATATGATTCAGTGCCGTTTAAATATGATACGATTCAGAGTTGTACTTATAAGATATGATTCAGTGCCGTTTAAATATGATACGATTCAGAGTTGTACTTATAAGATATGATTCAGTGCCGTTTAAATATGATACGATTTAGAGTTGTACTTATAAGTTATGATTCAGTGCCGTTTAAATACGATACGATTCAGAGTTGTACTTATAAGATATGATTCAGTGCCGTTTAAATATGATACGATTCAGAGCTGTACTTATAAGATATGATTCAGTGCCGTTTAAATATGATACGATTCAGAGCTGTACTTATAAGATTTGATTCAGTGCCGTTTAAATATGATACGATTCAGAGCTGTACTTATAAGATATGATTCAGTGCCGTTTAAATATGATACGATTCAGAGCTGTACTTATAAGATATGATTCAGTGCCGTTTAAATATGATACGATTCAGAGCTGTACTTATAAGATATGATTCAGTGCCGTTTAAATATGATACGATTCAGAGTTGTACTTATAAGATATGATTCAGTGCCGTTTAAATATGATACGATTCAGAGTTGTACTTATAAGATTTGATTCAGTGCCGTTTAAATATGATACGATTCAGAGCTGTACTTATAAGATTTGATTCAGTGCCGTTTAAATATGATACGATTCAGAGTTGTACTTATAAGATATGATTCAGTGCCGTTTAAATATGATACGATTTAGAGTTGTACTTATAAGATATGATTCAGTGCCGTTTAAATACGATACGATTCAGAGTTGTACTTATAAGATATGATTCAGTGCCGTTTAAATATGATACGATTCAGAGCTGTACTTATAAGATATGATTCAGTGCCGTTTAAATATAATACGATTCAGAGCTGTACTTATAAGATTTGATTCAGTGCCGTTTAAATATGATACGATTCAGAGTTGTACTTATAAGATATGATTCAGTGCCGTTTAAATATGATACGATTCAGAGCTGTACTTATAAGATATGATTCAGTGCCGTTTAAATACGATACGATTCAGAGCTGTACTTATAAGATTTGATTCAGTGCCGTTTAAATATGATACGATTCAGAGTTGTACTTATAAGATATGATTCAGTGCCGTTTAAATATGATACGATTCAGAGCTGTACTTATAAGATATGATTCAGAGCCATTTTCATATTATACGATTCAGCACCACTTACGATATAAAATGTTTCAGAGCTGTTTCGATATGATACGATTCAGAGCCGTATTGATAAAATATGATTCAGTGCCGTTTAAATACGATACGATTCAGAGCTGTTTCAAAACGATTCGATTCAAAGCCGTACTGATACAGTACGATTCAGAGCTGTTTCGATATGATGTGGCTCAGATCCTTTTTTGATATGATTCAGAGCCGTTTCACTTAGACGCAATTAAGAATCCTTTGTATACAGTAAGACTGAGAACTGTTTCTTTGATTTCCACAAAAATGACACGAAGCCGGCTGAGGTGACCGATTCATGACTCAAGTATGCAGTTTGCATTATGCTAAAGTGGATGTTAGATTACTTTTATTTAGATTACTTTTTAGCTACATAACCCCTGAGGTTCTAAAGAAAAAAACCTCACAAGCCAAACTGTTTGCAGAGTAAGATGGGGACACTGATGCAAATCAGTGAATTACATAGAATTGTCTAAAATATGAATGTTATCGTGTTCATTGGTTTACTACCATGAATACTAAACTTACTTGTGTAGAAACGCACATACAATGAAATAGTCTCTATATCTACCTACAACCTCTGTTTCAAAGTTTTGCTCCAGATTCTTCTTCAAAATGACTCACTCGCCCTGGAATAAGAGTCAGGCAGAAAAAAATAATCTTTCAAGGCCAATGAAGTCCTGCGAAATTGCCACTCTCAGAATGGTGGATCCATCTTATAACCTGAGAAACTGTTATTTTGAAAACCTTGGGGGTTTTGAACAACAAAAATGTTCCGATTTCCACTCGGGGCACATCTCCTCCAGGCAGAGCAGCATGAAATCGTCTACTCTATGTGGAAATGAATCCTGCAGCTGTCAGGAATCGACGTGAGGAAAACATGCATAGAGTCTAACTTCAAACGATTCACAGACTCAATCCAGAAATCTGTACAGGCCTCACTTTGAGTTTATGTCTTTTTGTGTGAGCAACGGTTTTGAAATCCAGCCAGATCTGCTGAGACTCTCAATGATCAGAAATGCTTTTAGCTGATCAACTACATTTGATGGAGCAACATTCTGAGGGGTTCATTTCTGCCTTAAACTAAATCGTTTTATTCCAATAATTAACTAGATATAACAGGATCCATATACATTAGAATGTGATCAGGTTCAGAGCTGTTTCAATCGGATGCAACCATTTTGAAATATGATTCAGAATCTTTTAATAAGATGATATCCAGACCCTAATATGACACAATGCAGAGTCATTTTGATATATGATTCAGAGTCATTCCAAATGATATGATTCAGAGTCATTCCAAAATGATATGATTCAGAGCTTTATCGATTTTTTATGATTCACAAGTACATCAATATGACACAATTCAGAGTCATTTTGATATATGATTCAGAGTCATTCCAAAATGATATGATTCAGAGTCATTCCAAAATGATATGACTCTGAGACATTTCAAAATGTTATGATTCAGAGTCATCTCAATATGATATGATATGATTCAGAAGTACATCAATATGACACAATTCAGAGTCATTTTGATATATGATTCAGAGTCATTCCAAAATGATATGACTCTGAGACATTAAAAAATGTTATGATTCAGAGTCATTTCAATATGATATGATTCAGAGCTGTATCGATATTTTATGATTCAGAAGTACATCAATATGACACAATTCAGAGTCATTTTGATATATGATTCAGAGTCATTCAAAAATGTTATGATTCGAGCCATTCCAAAATGATATGACCCCGGAGACATCTCAATATGATATGATATGATTCAGAAGTACATCAATATGACACAATTCAGAGTCATTTTGATATATGATTCAGAGTCATTTCAAAATGATATGACTCGAGACATTTCAAAATGTTATGATTCAGAGTCATTTCAATATGATATGATTCAGAGCTTTATCGATTTTTTATGATTCACAAGTACATCAATATGACACAATTCGCAGTCATTTTGATATATGATTCAGAGTCATTCCAAAATGATATGATTCAGAGTCATTCCAAAAATGATATGACTCTGAGACATTTCAAAATGTTATGATTCAGAGTCATCTCAATATGATATGATATGATTCAGAAGTACATCAATATGACACAATTCAGAGTCATTTTGATATATGATTCAGAGTCATTCCAAAATGATATGACTCTGAGACATTAAAAATGTTATGATTCAGAGTCATTTCAATATGATATGATTCAGAGCTGTATCGATATTTTATGATTCACAAGTACATCAATATGACACAATTCAGAGTCATTTTGATATATGATTCAGAGTCATTCAAAAATGTTATGATTCGGAGCCATTCCAAAATGATATGACTCCGAGACATCTCAATATGATATGATATGATTCAGAAGTACATCAATATGACACAATTCAGAGTCATTTTGATATATGATTCAGAGTCATTCCAAAATGATATGACTCCGAGACATTTCAAAATGTTATGATTCAGAGTCATTTCAATATGATATGATTCAGAGCTTTATCGATTTTTATGATTCACAAGTACATCAATATGACACAATTCAGAGTCATTTTGATATATGATTCAGAGTCATTCCAAAATGATATGATTCAGAGTCATTCCAAAATGATATGACTCTGAGACATTTCAAAATGTTATGATTCAGAGTCATCTCAATATGATATGATATGATTCAGAAGTACATCAATATGACACAATTCAGAGTCATTTTGATATATGATTCAGAGTCATTCCAAAATGATATGACTCTGAGACATTAAAAAATGTTATGATTCAGAGTCATTTCAATATGATATGATTCAGAGCTGTATCGATATTTTATGATTCAGAAGTACATCAATATGACACAATTCAGAGTCATTTTGATATATGATTCAGAGTCATTCAAAAATGTTATGATTCGGAGCCATTCCAAAATGATATGACTCCGAGACATCTCAATATGATATGATATGATTCAGAAGTACATCAATATGACACAATTCAGAGTCATTTTGATATATGATTCAGAGTCATTCCAAAATGATATGACTCCGAGACATTTCAAAATGTTATGATTCAGAGTCATTTCAATATGATATGATTCAGAGCTTTATCGATTTTTTATGATTCACAAGTACATCAATATGACACAATTCAGAGTCATTTTGATATATGATTCAGAGTCATTCCAAAATGATATGATTCAGAGTCATTCCAAAATGATATGACTCTGAGACATTTCAAAATGTTATGATTCAGAGTCATCTCAATATGATATGATATGATTCAGAAGTACATCAATATGACACAATTCAGAGTCATTTTGATATATGATTCAGAGTCATTTCAATATGATATGATTCAGAGCTGTATCGATATTTTATGATTCAGAAGTACATCAATATGACACAATTCAGAGTCATTTTGATATATGATTCAGAGTCATTCAAAAATGTTATGATTCGGAGCCATTCCAAAATGATATGACTCCGAGACATCTCAATATGATATGATATGATTCAGAAGTACATCAATATGACACAATTCAGAGTCATTTTGATATATGATTCAGAGTCATTTCAAAATGATACGATTCAGAAACATTTAAATGTGACACAATTCAGAGACCCTTTGATACGATGTGATACGATTCAGAGTTGTTTCGATCTGATCTCATGCAGAACCATTTCAGCGCGAGCTGATTCAGAACCGTTTCAAAGGGAACCGATTTTGAAGCATTTTGACACGATATGAATCGGAACCATTTCGATCCGACACAATCCTAGAGCCGCTCTGATATGATACGATTCACAACAGTTTCAAAACGATACAATTTAAAAAAATTGTCATTTTGATATGATTTAGCTGTGTTTAAAAGTCTAAAAAAAATAATAATTATAATCATGTAATACAAAAAAACCCCAAAAACAAACAAACAAACAAACAAAAAAAACAAAACGGTTTGCTTGTGTATTTAATCCAATATCAGAAACACTTTATTTTTGTTTTGTCAGAAGCTGGTAAGGGAACAACTTGTTTACAGCCGTGATAACACAATTGAGAACGGGAACTACCTCGTTCCACCGACGTTCCACCGCATTAAATGTAACAATAAACAGATAATGGATGGATTGGGACATGGAGTTATATGAAAATAATAAACTTCAGGTTGGTAGCAGTAAGTTGTGGAATGAACACAGCTCTTGGTTGTGAACTCAGACGATTGTCGTTCTGCCAACTCTGTTTGTTCTTCAGTAAATCCGAGTTAAAAGCTCACACCCACATCATAAATAAAAGAAAACACGAAAAACAAAAGTCTCCCAACAACAAACGTTCTAATGCGTGGTTTTACACACGGCCACGTCTGACCGCTTTTCACATGCTGAGAATCAGAATGGAGCAAATTGTTTAGTTGTGTGTGTGTGTGTGTGTGTGTGTGTGTGTGTGTGTGTGTGTGTGGTCTCCGAGCTTGTATCACTTTCATGATCAGAAAGCATTCTGGAAATGAGAAAGTGCACAGCAGCTCCCATTATTTTGTCCCATTCCGGCGTGTTTTTGTTTGATTCCCTCTTCAGAGCAGCGAGTACACAGCAGCTAATGTGACTCAAACTCGAAAGCTTTGGCGGCATGACAGAAATAAAGAGCCGGACGCTACCTAATGACAGACATGAGAGCTGATTTGAATGGGTGAAAGATAAAAAGGGCGTTTTTTTCTCTATGCTGAACGTCTCGGAGCGAATGCAAATGGGATGCATTACCACTCCCACTTCACTACACATCACACTTTATCTCCATCACCAACACTCCCCCTCCCCCCCCACCTCCATAAAAACCCCAACAAACCCACAGCCACGAGGGCCGGCAACTTTAGACCAACTTTTATCTCTTCCCGTTTTCTCTGAATGTAATAGTTTTAATAAAACGCTCGGTGCATCAATGCAGCAGTGACATTTTTCAGAATAAAATGAATATGAAAAATTTTAACATCGTGATGAAAAGGGAAATGACGGTCGGCAGTGTAGCTTTTATCCGAAAGCAAATATTTTACTCCACTCAACCATACAGCGTGTACTTACACACCGCTTTTATGTGTTTTTAGTTTCATTGTTGAGTCGACGCAACCATGAATTTATTTTTTTTTTTGGACATTTTGATGATGAACGCAGGAGCAAGATGAAGGGATAGAAGGCTGTGAAAGCTAGACATGTTACTACACAAGCTTTAAAAGCTTTAAAAACTAATAAATAAAATACTAACCATAATCATAATGAAAAAAATAAACATAATAATAATAATAAATAATAATAATAATAATAATAATAATAATAATAATAATAATAATAATAATGAAAAGAAGAACAAGAAATAGACAGATATACATTTTTTATTGACAGAGAATGTGGTTTAAAAATGTATTAAAAAAATTGCATGTATATATATATATGCACGGCTGATATATATATATATATACATATATATATATATGTATATATATATATAACATATATATATATATATATATAACATCTCCCAAAAGTGAGTACACCCCTCACATGTGTGTAAATATGTGATGATATCTTTTCATGTGACGACACAGAAGAAATGACACTGTGCTACAATGTAAAGTAGTGAGTGTACAGCTTGTGTAACAGTGTAAATTTACTGTCCCCTCAAAATAACTCAACACACAGACATTAATGTCTAAATCGCCGGCAACAAAAGTGAGTACACCCCTAAGTGAAAATGTCCGAATTGGGCCCAAAGTGTCAATATTTTGTGTGGGGACCATTATTTTCCAGCACTGCCTTAACCCCCTTGGGCATGGAGTTCACCAGAGCTTCACAGGTTGCCACTGGAGTCCTCTTCCACTCCTCCATGACGACATCACGGAGCTGGTGGATGTTCGAGACCTTGTGCTCCTCCACCTTGAGAGTTTCCAACAGATACTCAATAGGGTTTAGGTCTGGAGACATGCTTGGCCAGTCCATCACCTTCAGCTTCTTTAGCAAGGCAGTGGTCATCTTGGAGGTGAGTTTGGGGTCGTTATCATGCTGGAATACTGCATACAATTTGGTCTCATCTGACCACCAGAGGACAACTGGGTGAAAGTGTCGTGGTCAGATGAGACCAAAATGGAGCTCTTTGGCATCAACTCAACTCGCCGTGTTTGGAGGAGAAGGAATGCTGCCTATGCCCCCAAGAACACCGTCCCCACCGTCAAACATGGAGGTGGAAACATTATGCTTTGGGGGTGTTTTTCTGCTAAGGGGACAGGATAACTTCACCGCATCATAGGGACGATGGACGGGACGATGTACCGTCAAATCTTGGGTGAGAACCTCCTTCCCTCAGCCAGGGCATTGAAAATGAAAAGTAATTACAAAGTCATTACCAAGTACTAAGTCATGTTTTGCAGAGGGGGTCAAATACTTATTTCCCTCATTAAAATGCAAATCAATTTATAACATTGTTGACATGCGTTTTTCTGGATTTTTTTGTTGTTATTCTGTCTCTCACTGTTCAAATAAACCTACCATTAAAATTATAGACTGATCATTTCTTTATCAGTGGGCAAACGTACAAAATCAGCAGGGGATCAAATACTTTTTTCCCCTCATTGTATGTATATACACGGAAGAGGCGGTCAAAACAAGACAAACTGGGCCAGGCAGTAAACAAAGATCCACGGACAGAAGATCTTTACTTTTATTTAATATTTACAAAATGTCATTGTTTCACACTGAAAATGAGGGAAAGTTTAATTTTAATATTAAAACTTCATCAGATCACCTGTGTACAATCAGAGCTTATCGATTTGATTTTAATATTAATAATAATTAAATAATAATAATATATATATATATATATATATATATATATATATATATATATATATATATATATATATATATATATATATTTATGTGTAAAAAAAAATAAAAATAAAAATGACCTAATTGCTTTAACGGCTAGAAAATGTGATGTGTGACATTTGACCAAATGAACCGTTAAAAAATAAAATAAAATAAATCCTCTGGATATGTGTGAGCGAATACAGAGCAATGCCAGTGACTACTGTCGAAAACTCAAACATGTCACGTATAAATAAAAAATAGAGAAATAAATTCAAGTCCACGCACTGTGAAAGTGAAATGGAGTGTACGTCCCATCGACACACTTCCACAGCAGATCTTTTCGCCAGGTGGGTTTTAGTGACACGCCAGATTACAGCCGTCAGCTCGGATTTTACGAGCAGGTGCACTCGTGTCCAACACGGACGAGGACGTCTTCTGTGCCGAGCACCTGCCTCTCCGACGCACCGTCCTCTGCTGCTCCCGGTGAAGAAGAAGTTCAGACTTCAGTCTGGGACACACCTGCACACGCTCGGCATGAAAGATTTCTGCAAAGCCACTGGAGCAGCTCAGAAACATATCGTTATGATGTCAGAAGTAATTATGATGATTTGCAGCGAAGCCATGAAATCTAGCAAGATTCGTCTTTTCTGTTTTTTTTTTTTTTTTTAATTAAATTTACATTTCAGAAACACTGGAACGCTCATATTTACTTTCACCAAACTTCTCATCAGAAACCCGACTAATGTGGTGCAATGGGACGATCAGAGCTAATACAATACTCCACAAAAGCAATGCTAATCTGGTTTTATTATTATTATTATTATTATTATTATTATTATTATTATTATTATTATTATTATTTTGTCATATTGAGCACTACATCATAAATCACTGTCGCAGTGGCTTATCGACTCAGTGCAAATGTAAAAAATCTTTAATAAGGAGATTATTAAAGAAGTTATTTTGGTGAATTAAAATTTCTTTGGGGAAATAAGGAAAGAAGCGTAACATCACAGGAAACGTCTGCGTTCGTACTTTAGTCTACATGACAAATGATTGAATAAATCAAAACATAGTAATAATAATAATAATAATAATAATAATAATAATAATAATAATAATAATAGTATGCATGAAGCCAAAAAAAAGGTAACATTACTTGTCGTTGAATTAATAAACACAGATCATTATTAATGAAACGAACAGAAATGAAAGATTAAATGAACACCTAGTTCATCAATTAGTTTTAGCTGATACACAATCAGCCCGGGCCATGGCCCCTTTACGCCCAACTGTGCGCCCACTCTGTTTCTCTCTCGTTACTGATTTTTTTTTTTACACTTCATCCATACAGTCCCTGTTTTCTTCCAGAAACACCCCACCTTGTCCTGCCAGCTCTGTTCGATGACACGCTGTCACATGCCTATTGTTCCTCGTGTCATTTTTCCTGTGTTATATGAAACACCCTGAGTGTCAGTCGCTCAAAGGCAATGAAACGGCACGTGGCTTCTGAAAATAAACCGCTCCAAAAGCACGGACGTGCCGATAAGGGGTGTGAATATTAATGAGCGCGCTGGCAGGCCTCCAGAGCTTTGGGAGAAATTTACTTAAAAACTCCAGGAAGTGTTTAGAACATTTTAACTTCATCTGTCAGCTTCAAAAACCCGACGTTCTGCTGATGCTACGTTCTCCACGTCACTTTGTTCTTTATTTCTCTTTCATCTGCCGTAAAAAAAAAGACTCCGTGAACACTACTGTCGGGTTTTAACCCTAAACTGGAAACAAAACCAAAAAAAAAACCTCAGAAAACTCAGAGCAGAATGTCTGCAGAGATGATCAGAGGTATTGTCCATGAGGAAGTACGGGCGGTGGGCGGACCTGTACAGTGATCTAACACGGAGTAATTACACAGTAAACACTGGGACTGGGTAACGTCTCCATTAACCACGTTTGCTTTTCAGTGATATTTAAAATGATTCGGCGGGTGAATATAACGTGAGGACACCTGCGTTTGTGATAAAACTATGTGATGTGAGATTCAACATCAAGCCTTATTATTTTTAATTAAAAAAAAAACTAAACTTCAGTGTGTGACACACAAGTACATAAATAGATGTTTTCAGCTCAGTGGTGCAGTGTAGCTGAAAGAAAATCTCAAGAAAAAACCAAAAAAAAAAAAAACCCACAAACGACCAGCTACTGCTACGCATAATGTGTAAGAGTTTTACACACGAGTCATATTTTAATAATACTTCATGTGTAGTTAAACATTAATAATATGTATAACATGTTAATAATACCTAATAATGAAACATGTAAATAATACGCAATGCATTGTGATAGGCTAATAATGCATGTGGTAATAACACGCTAACAATGCATGTGGTAATAACACATGTGGTAATAACATGCTAATAACGCATGTGGTAATAACACATGTGGTAATAACATGCTAATAATGCATGTGGTAATAGCATGCTAATAATGCATGAGGTAATAACATGCTAATAATGCATGTGGTAATAACACATGAGGTAATAACATGCTAATAATGCATGTGGTAATAACACATGTGGTAATAACATGCTAATAATGCATGTGGTAATAACATGCTAATAATGCATGTGGTAATAACATGCTAATAATGCATGTGGTAATAGCACGCTAATAATGCATATGGTAATAACATGCTAATAATGCATGTGGTAATAACACGCTAATAATGCATGTGGTAATAACACATGTGGTAATAACACGCTAAAAATGCATGTGGTAATAACACATGTGGTAATAACAGGCTAATAATGCATGTGGTAATAACACATGTGGTAATAACACGCTAATAATGAATGTGGTAATAACATGCTAATAATGCATGTGGTAATAGCACGCTAATAATGCATATGGTAATAACATGCTAATAATGCATGTGGTAATAACACGCTAATAATGCATGTGGTAATAACACATGTGGTAATAAAACGCTAAAAATGCATGTGGTAATAACACATGTGGTAATAACAGGCTAATAATGCATGTGGTAATAACACATGTGGTAATAACACGCTAATAATGAATGTGGTAATAACATGCTAATAATGCATGTGGTAATAACATGCTAAAATGCATGTGGTAATAACACGTGGTAATAACATGCTAATAATACATATGGTAATAGCATGTTTATAATATTTAATGATGCAATATGCTAATAACGTTAACAATTCTTAATAATGCAACATGCTAATAATTCATAATGCATGACTATGTAAATAATGCATATGAAAAAATGTTAATAATACTTAATAATGAAATATGCTAATAAGACGCAATGAATAACAATATGCAAATACTACTTATGATAATGACATGTTAATAATACTGACTTGTTTCATGAACGTTTATAAGTGGATAAAAAAAAACAACGTGACGTCTTTTTTTCTTATTAAATCAAAAATAGCTATGGTATAAAAGGAATAAAACACTCTGTTTCATTGTATTTTATTCCTTACTTCCTGTGTGGGCGGGGCTTATGAGCCACTGAAGCAAATAAATACCCCATCTCATCTGTCATTAACACTGTACGCTCTCTACTGATGAAGAACAAACTTCTCCTCCCGGGAGATCCCTTACGAAGAAATGTCGTCATGTCACGCTCGGTGGATCGGACGTCTCGGTTCAGCCGAGCAAAACCACACATCTGGCACGCACACACACACACACACACACTCACACACACACTCACACACACACACACACACACACACACACACACACGTCTGCATGATTTGATCATTTCCCTAAGAACAGGTCAATAACACGTGTGTGACCCGTCCCCGGGCCTGTCTCAGGTGCAGATCCGATATTGAAATCATCCAATACATGTACAGTACGTCACCGAGGATAAGACCCGGTGGAACAGATGCAGATTTTCACAACATTTACAGGACAGACGGGACAATGTGTGTGAGGAGGAAGGAAACATGTTTATGTGGAGAAAACACAGTGCACCATAATGCTGTTATACGATGATAAAAAAAACACCACAGAAATCAAATATGGCATGAAAAACCAAATGTCTGGGTGTAAAAATATATAAATAAATAAATAAATAAATAAATAAATAAATAAATAATAAAGACAAAAAATGTATTAAAGAGTGTCCTGCATTTATACATTTGGTTAATAATAATAATAATAATAATAATAATAATAATAATAATAATAATAATAATAATAATAATAATAATAATAATGATGATAATAATAATAATAATGATAATAATAATAATAATAATAATAATGATAATAATAATAATAATGATATAAGTGATAATAATGACGCTGCCCTGTCACAACCAGGACTGCCCTGTATATATTTATTAAAATAAAATACTTTGATGTGTCACATATGAAGACAGTATTAATATATTTGATTTAAAAATAATAATAATTAAATTAAAAATGGCTTGTCAGAGGGATTGCTATTGTATAATGTCCATATAATATTATTACCAATAATGTCATTGTATTTCATGGGTTGCATCCTGTATTGTGCAGCACGAACACAAAGTCATGCATTCAAGAAGAAAAAAAAAAATGCACAAATGCACAAATAAATAAAATAAGATCATATTTTACCCCGTGATTTTTTCATTTATTTATTGATGTTGGTCGATGGAGAACTGCTGCACAGAGCAAATGCTTAAAAAAAAATGCTAATCACTGATCTAAACTCACCGATGGAGCGAGAGATGTGAAATCACTCACTGTTTAAGCTGCTTGCACTCTTCTGGTTTTGCTGTAATGAGCCTTTAAACGAATATAATTCCCGGGTTGCCAGGTCTTGCCCTGGAACTCCTGCTTCCGTTCTCTTTTTCTCTCCTGCAGTTTTAGTTTGGGACGCTAATTTGATTTCTCAGCAAACAGCCAGAGTAAATACACTGACTTCAATTACTGTAGAGCTGTAACTTTATTTTTAGTGTGTACTTAACTTTTTCTGAGAGCAGTATAGGATAGTGAGCTTGACTATTCAGAAGTGCCGACACTTAGCGTCTAGTTCCCTTTTAGTGTGTCCCCCAGAGGATTGCACGCTCGCATAATTTATTCTGCTTAGCCTTAATTACTCGTAATACTATTTCCTTATTTTCCATCAACTTTAACGCAGAGGACTCTTATGGAGCGAGCATGCAGATTAAGTCCATTTTTCAGTACAATTAGTGCACAAATCTCCAGAGGAAAGCGACCGAAAAGCGCCGTGATTTTTTGCTTTAATTTTCATTATCTAAGGCACACGTGCATCGTCGAGAGGCCGGCGTGGGCAGAAACTGCTTGTTGATGCCATGCTAATCAGTGGCGAAGGCGCTTCTAGGTATAACCTACTTCAGCGGCAAATGAATATGCTAACCCACTTACACCATAATGAGGAACATAACATTTAACTGTGCTGTTTACAGCCAAAGTGAAACCGAGGGAGGCCCTTCACTCTTTTAATTCAGGTTTACAAAGCGAGACCGAGCTCGGATCTGGCCTCCTGCGACATGATTAACCCTGACTGAATCACAGCACCGAGCTACATTTTCCAGCTCCCGCATGTATCAGATATTGCCATTTTGAATTTTGGCTGCGCGCACGCACACACACACACACACACACACACACTCGTGCACACACAGCTGAGCTCAAACTGTATGATTGTGCCAAATTTCTGCCTGCCTGTTGGTCTTCACCATATGGCTCAGGAACACACACAGCGTTTCACTGATAAACGGAAGTAGGCGTGGCCTATGTACTCTAATCCTGTAGTTTCTGTGAAGTGGGCGTGGCCTCTATGCATGTTTCCCATTTGAACGAGGCCCCTCTGTGTCTGCAGGTTCGGCGAAAAAAATAAATGAAGGAAGCATGGCCCCTGTTCCAGTTCCAGTAAATGAGTGAAGGAGGCGTGGCTTCTGATCTCTGAACATATCGTTTCAGTCAAGGAGGTGTGGCCTCCAGTCTCAGTAAAGTTTCTCTGAAGGAGTGAGCGAATCATTGTCTCTGTTCTCTACCTGTCAGTCTTGTAAAGAAAGCATGGCCTCTTTGCCTGCAGCCTCAGTAAAGAAGTGAAGGAGGTGTGGCCTGTGTGCAGTCAGTCAGAGTAAAGAAGGCGTGACCTCTGTCTAAAGTCCTATCAATTATGCTGAAATACTGTAGGTCCGTATAAGAGGCGTGGCTTCCTTGCCTACAGTCCCAATGAACGAGTAAAGGTATTGAGGCGTGGCCTATGTTCTCTGTGCTCTCATATCTAATGAAAGCCGCTGGAGTTACATTATCTCACAAAAGTAAGTACACCCCTCACATTTGTATAAATATTTTTATTTGATATTTTTTCATGAGACAACACTGAAGAAATGACACTTTGCTACAATGTAAAGTAGTGAGTGTACAGCTTGTGTAACAGTGTCAATTTGCTGTCCCCTCAAAATAACTCAACACACAGACATTAATGTCTAAACCGCTGGCAACAAAAGTGAATACACCCCTAAGTGAAAATGTCCGAATTGGGCCCAAAGTGTCAATATTTTGTGTGGCCACCATTATTTTCCAGCACTTAACCCTCTTGGGCATGGAGTTCACCAGAGCTTCACAGGTTGCCACTGCAGTCCTCTTCCACTCCTCCATGACGATATAATCAAATATTTACAAAAATGTGAAGGGTGAACTCACTTTTGTAAGATACTGTACGTAAAAACCACGACTCGGTGGCGCTCAAGCATAAAACTGTCTTGCTGAGCACACGTCAATACCTGAAGAATAAGAAGACGAAGAAGAAGATGCAAGCAAGAAGCAGGATGAATGTTATGCTGCTGGTGTCTTTTGTGTCTGAACGCCAAGAACGTTATGATAAACGCCACAGCGACTACAAAAATATTGATAAGAGGGAGTTGTTGTGGCTGTATTATTACAAACCAACGCCATTCAACATGCAAACATCCATAAGTAGCTGTGGTATTTAATAAACATTGCAACTAAACCCTTGAAAAGCAATCATGTGAAATGGTTTTTAGGAACCTGCGATAATAAGTCCACGGGCTCCTCTTGAAACCTCTTTACTAGCATCACCCATTTTAGTGAGAGAGTGCATAAGTGTCAAACATGAAATAGAAGGCTCAATGCTAATAAATCCTTCTGCCTACACACATCGAAATGACCTTGACTGCTCCTAAAGTATATACGCAGCAACACAACGGAGCTAAAGCCTCCAGTCGGCCATATTCTAGTTCAAAACCGATGAGAACGTCATGACTCGTTTAATAAGATTATGTTATGGCTATTTTTTTTGTTGACACTTGAAATGTAAGGATATATTCTAAGTGATCCATTTAGTTCTTTCAGTGTTGCTTTCTACAAATGTCACGTTTTCAGAAACGGAGGCGGAATGGAATACGGAAGCAGGTGCAGGTAAAGACGTATTTATTTAAGGGCAGGCAGACGAATCCAAATCGTTATCCAAAAAACGTAGTCAAGACCGGCAAAGGGTCAGGCGATCGGCAAACAGGCATAAACTGGGCTAATCGCAACGAGGAAACGAGAAACAAGGTCATACACATGAGATTAAGACTGGCAACTGGGAGCGGAAAACACCAGCATGGTCCAGGTAAACTAATCTAACATTAAACTAACTCAATCAATCGAACAATAGTAACTATATCTAATACTCCACGAGGTGTAATGGGAAGCGAGTGGTATATATTTCCTGAACATAATCAGCGTTAAGTGCTGGCAGCTGAAAACAATGAAGCCACATCCTCGAACAACCACCAATGACAAAACAAGGAGGAGACAGAACAGAAACAAAACAAACGCACGTGTCCACAGTAAACAACGTCACGGTTATCAACATCCAAACAGCGTGCGCTCGCCGAGCACTCGTGCACGTAGCTCGTGCATGTGCGTGCCCTCCGTCTCTCCGAGCGCGCTGCCAGAAGGGGAGATCGTGACAACACCAAATAGCATTGTTTGTTTCTTTGTCTCTTCCCTGAAAAAGTTTCACGTCTCTGCTCAACGATAATCCGCCGTTTGATAGTCCATTGTATTTATTTTGCACCTGGCATAAATTTGCATATAAGTATTCTTGAATCGTACTGACAACAAAAAAACGAGTTAAAAAATAAATAAATTATTTTTTAAAAATTAAATAATTTGGGTATTCCCATAAGTATGTAAATGCAATTGCTGTGACTTTTATGTAAATCAAATCATTGCATATTTTAAAAAGAGTGTATTGTTTAACATTAGCCAGGTCGCTAAACCTGCGTGAACGTCTTTTTGCAGACGGGTCACAACTGGCTCTCTTCTTCTTCTCAGTGATAACCGGGTGTCAGAAACTGGAAGTTTTTTCAGCGCCACAAAACGTTCACAGCATCCCTGTGTGAACAGGCCTTAATTCTACATTCATCTCTAATCTCACTTCCCATTACCATTCACACTCCTCCTCCTGCCAGGCTGAGGAACTCTCTCGCACAGGTTTAGTGACAGTCAGAAAATGTCTGTTTAAGGGTTTTTGGTTTTTTTCCCTCAGTCAGGCTCAGCTTTATTATCCGGCTTGTCCCATTACACATCTCTCTGTACGCAGAGGTAGCAACAGGCCAGAGAACGGAGGCCAAATGAAGATAAATGAGTGCTGGCTTGTCATCCGGTGACACTTGCTCTCACGTTCTGAACCTTCACACCTCTATTTCTGGCCTGACCAGGTGTCTCCGTTCTCCACAAGGTCAGGAGCGGAAAGGTTCTCTTGTCCACCCGCTGAGTTTCATGACCGGTGGTGGAGATTATTTTTAGGAGTCTGTGTGACTCAAATCAGCTCAATTCCACTGCAGAGTAAAGGCCTCGCACACAGGATCAGAGTCAGTTATGGATGAATAATTACATAAGTAAGGAATAAAAGGTGTCAGTGTCTTGCTGTTCTAGTAAGAAAAAAAATAATAATGAATCAACGGTTATTGAAAGAAAATCTCTGTTACCATTCCAAAGTTGATTATTTTCCCATGTGACGGCGTGTCCAGAGTGTTTTATCGCTCTTATAAAACACTGATGTGCCAACGTCTGCAATGTGTATTTACATTACATTTAAGGCACTTCATCCAGAGTGACTTACATTTATCTCACTTATACATCTGAGCAGCTGAGGGTTAAGTACCTTGCTCAAGGGCCCAGCAGTGGGAGCATAGCACTGCTGGGATTCGAACTCATGACCTATACCTATCCTACCTATTTATTTAAGAAAAAAAACAAAACAACACATCAGTGTCCTTTCTTTTAGAGTTGTTGAATCCACAATAGAAGTATAAATGCATCTGTATTTTAGTTCTCACACTGAGTATGAGTACGAGTATTTTGGTATTTGTCGATACCAAAACGTGTAACCTCCTTACTTATTAATCAGTCAGTAATCAGACCTGGAAATATGTCCAGACCTCTGGTCATTAGTGTGATTAGGCTTATGTAAGCGGATATTAGATGATGGTATAGGAGTATGAGTAAATGAGCATATTATTGGACTGGCTGTATACTGGTATTGGACTGGCAATATCAAATCAGTAAGAAGCTAATTATTGAAATGACTTGGTAATAAGCAATAATAAAAAAAATAAAGAAATAAGTTAGATTATTAAAGCAGGTTTTGAAGTACAACATGTTTTATCTCCCCTTGTTACTAAGACAAAATACAACACTATAAGTGCTCAGAAGTAATCTGTTCATGATTACGTTCATTTGATTTTGTCGCTATTGTTTTGCAGTAAGCCTGGCCTCTTCAGGACTCGAGGCTTTAATTACCACACCACTATCATCACGGCTTAACTACTGTATTTTCCTCTCGCTGTTCTATTTACTCTACTGTTTTATCCCGACAACTGAATTAGAGCGGGAGAAAGTGGAACAGGTGTATGGATTTTAATATAGAGAGGAGCGAGAAGCGTAATCACTGTCCTCGAGAGCCAATGTTCTCCCAAATGCATCACCACACACAGATCTCCATAATAACAGAAGACTGAGAATCATTTTTAACATCTTCTCTCAGACTGTGAGTACTCCGGAGCATTCTGGGAAATGGAGCAGGTGGTTCTGTCTTTCTTTTCTACCTCCATTATTGTCTTGTGTTCGTGAAAGGATCACGTTTGCATTGATGCACCAATCAGATGCTGAGTACTGATTTCCACTACCAAATGAACACTAGATCAGTACA
This sequence comes from Ameiurus melas, assembly GCA_012411365.1. Taxonomy (NCBI): domain Eukaryota; kingdom Metazoa; phylum Chordata; class Actinopteri; order Siluriformes; family Ictaluridae; genus Ameiurus; species Ameiurus melas. Next base: position 1,538,522 of record CM022754.1, on the reverse strand, counting down.
GTTGGAATTATTCAGCCCCCTCTACAAATCAGGTTTATTGTCAACATTTACAGACTTTCATCTGTTTGCGATGAACACGTCAAACAAAAGCAATTGAAATAGTTCAATTGCTTCAAGTGTTTTCCCCCAATTCGACTGAAAATGCAAATTATAATGACTTCTCCACTTTCAAAATTATTCACCCCCCCTGAATAGAATCCCTCACAGCAGCACACATATGCAGAACAGGTGTTGTCTCAAGTCTCAACTAATCAAGGGCTTCATTAGTTGCACCAGGTGTGCTTGAGCTGGAACACATGAGATACCTGAACTGGCTAGGGGTAAAAAAAAAAAAAAAAAAAAAAGAAATACCTGGACGGGGCAGAAAAAGGAATCTATCAATGGCTGCAAGCAGATTTGTGAGAAGCCAGGTTGTGAAAAACCCTCGAGTGACTGCATAAGACCTGCAGCAAGACCTGGTGAACAGGCACTGAGGTTTCAGTGATCACAGTAAGGCGTGTACTAAACGCAGAAGGTTTCAATGCCAGAACTCCAAGACGTTCACTACTACTGACCCAAAAGCACAAGAAGAGTCACTCAAAATCATATCAATAATCCACAGAAGTTTTGGGATTCTGTTCTGTGGAGCGATGAAACAAAACTGGAACTTTTCAGCACGATGAATCAGCGCTATGTCTGTAGGAAGAAGAATGAATAAAGAACACTCTGTCCACAGTCGAGCATGGTGGAGGCTCGGTGATGCTCTGGGGCTGCTTTGCATCCTCTGGCACTGGAAACCTGCAGCGTGTGGAAGGTGAGATGGATTCACTGAAGTATCAGGAAATCCCAGGAGAAAACATCCTGCTGTCTGTGAGGAAGCGGAATCTTGGGTGCCATTGAATCTTGCAACAGGACAATGACCCCAAGCGTACTGTACCTCAAATTCCACCAAGGCTTAGTTGCATAAGAAGTCCTGGAAGATTCTACAGGGCCATTACAGTCACCTGACTCGAACCCCATAGAAAATCTCTGGTGGGATTTGAAGAAGACGGTTGCAGCACACAAACCCAAGAATATTACTGAACTGGAGGACATTGCTCATGAGGAACGGGAGAAGATTCTTCAGGAACGCTGCAGAAGATCTGCATCTGCAGGTCATAACAGCAAAAGGAGCTCTACTAAGTACTAAAGATGCTCGCATCTACTAAAGGGGGTGAATAATTTTGAAACTGGAGAAATCATTATAATTTGCATTTTCTGCTGAATTTTGGGGAAAACCGCTTGAAGCATTCGTTCTGTTGAACTATTTCACTTGCTTGTGTTCGATTTGTTCATCACAAACAGCTGAAAGTCTGAACATTTTGTATAATAAATATATTGTCTTTTTACAGTTGCAAATAATAATCTAATGACATTTGTCATGGTTGAAACAAAAGGACGCTGAACTACATTTCCCATCAGCCACAGCACAATGCATGTCTTAACCACTATCACCTGTGTCTCAATTCATCCCGATTCGCAACTCTCTAAAAGTTCTAGTTTGTAAAAACCTCACTGTCAAGCAAACAAATAAACAAAGAAAGATAGAAGTAACAAAGTAATACTTCTACAACTTGCAAATCTCACTGTTTCAATCTCAGGTTCAAGATTAGCTGGTTTCGTAGCGTGGTACATAAATATGTATTTAAAAGTAAGAAATGTTATTCTTTAAAAATAGTATAATGATTTATCCTTGACTGAAGTTAAGAAAAATGACCTTCACAGAAAACATTTATATGAAAAAAAAAAAAGAAAGAACACCGCAGGTGTGTGACCACTTCACTAAACAACCAATCCTTCCTCCTCCGCTCACCACCCACATCGTTTTCCTTTCCTTTCCTTTTTCAAGTGATGTAGATGTCCCTACGTTCTTTTTTTTATCGTAACTTCCATCATGTCACGCTGTAGAAGTCGCTTGTGTGTCAAACTCACACTGAAAACACAAGCACACTTCAGAGACTGCAAAACCTGCACTGAAAGACAGCTAATGCATGCAGTGTGACCGAAACTGAAGCCAAATGAAGCTCACACACAGCAGGGTTCTTCAAGCTTGGCTAATTGCCTTCAGGTGAGCGCACTGTAACGAGCCAAACTCACCGAGAGCTTCCAAACACCAGGCTTCACTCCCCCTGGTGTAGAGAAAACATCCGCGAGTGTTCAGAAAATGACAGCCGATAGCATAACATGCTACGTTTTAGAGAGACAAATAAATCCATTTAAGTCTGGTACAATTTGAATATTCTTAAACTAAAATCAATCGATTGCTCGACCTATCTACCTACCTACCTACCTACCTACCTATCTATTTATCTATCTATCTATCTATCTATCTATCTATCTATCTATCTATCTATCTATCTATCTATCTATCTATCTATCTATCTATCTATCTATCTATCTATCTATCTATCTATCTATCTATCTATCTATCTACTGTAATCAGAGTAGAACCCTTGGGGAAGAGCTCTTATAGGAAAATAATAAACTTCACTCATTATTGTACTATATCGTCATGTACTAAATTCCTTAAAATTATGCAGGACTTGTTTTGTTTTACAGATTACATCGATATTTATATCAAACTTCAATTCTCTATCAATATTTGTTCACAAGCCTTATAAAGTCTTCCAGAAAACATACAAATATACAATATTTTTTAACTTCACATATTTTAAAAATCATCATGAATGTATATCTAATGTTGAGAGTAAAAAAAAATATTTTTTTAACTGTTTTTCAATTGCGTACTTCGATTCCTCAACAACAGATTTGTTGATTTCAAGACCAGGAGAGACCCAGACAGGAAGTACAGACGCTTTGATTTCCTGTGGCTGTTCTCTGAAATTTACCTCGTTGAAGAATATCTTAAGCTGCTTTTGATCTCGCAGGCGGCTGAAAGAAAAAAGCCTAATTTAGATCCTTTCAGGAAACAAACTTCTTTTTCTTTTTTTTTCTTTTTTTCTTTTTCGCCTTCTTTTGTTTGATGTTCGCTTGTGACATATCAAAGCCTTAATCTTCAATATCTCTGGAAAAATTAAATTGCTCTCTCGTGTTCTCGTCGGAGAGGGAAATCTAATTCTCCTGGACTTTTCTGTGACCTTTAATCCTGCGAGATCATGCATAGATCTTCAAACAATATTCAAAGGAATTTCAGCACTTCTGCTGGGAAAATTAATTGGCTGTTATTTATAAAACAGTCAGAATTTCAATAGTCCGACATGCAGAATGTATGGGTGAATTTACTAAGAAGCATTGCGACTCAAAGAGAAGTGCGAAAAAGAAATAGAATGGTAGGAAATGAGAACATACTGTGATCATAGCATGAATATAGACTAGCTACAAAGTTCAAAAGTTACAAAACATATGTATAAAAAAAAAAGAGTAAATCTCAATGGTTGTTGATGAATTCTGGATTGTGATTGGTCGGAAGGTGTTGATTCATTTTCTACAACAGCAGTCCGGACAGCGTTTATATTAATGCGCACGTTATTTTCAGCATGTTATTTTTTTCTGTAGTAACCGGCACTTGCACAGCATATGCTCCATATAAACAGATTTTTTTTTTTTTTTTAGAAATGTTTACGTGGTGAAATGTTCTGCAAGGAGATTGTCACTGCACATTTATGGAAGGAGTCTCCAGTGTCAGCATTTTGTAACAGTCAGAGGTAAAAGCGGTAACTTTACATTTTCTGGCAATCTTCAGAGGGGTTTGTGCTTTGCGGTTTCTCGAAAAACTTGACAAGCTATGTTTTTATGTATTTAATCATTATTAAGAGAGCGAGAGTGAGACAGAGGTGGCTTCATGGTTAGCATGATCACCTCATACCTCCAGGGTTGAGGGTTCCGATTCCCTGTGTGGACTTGTGTGTGTGGAGTTTGCATGTTCTCTCCGTGCCTCGGGTTCTCCGGTTTCCTCCCCCAGCCCAAAGACATGCATTGTAGTCTGACTGGAATGTCCAATAGTGTCGGTAGTGTATGAATGGGTGTGTGATTGTACCCTACGATGGATTGGCAGCCCGTCCATGGTGTCCCCCGCCTTGTGCCCTACGCTACCCGGGATAGGCTCCAGGTTCCCCGTGACTCTGTAGGATAAGTGGTGTAGACAATGGATGGATGGAAGAGAGAGAGAAACGAGAGAATGGTGATGGAATGACTTTATAGATGTTATTGCAGAACAAAACGAACAAGAACGAACTCCAGTGTATAAATCAATACATGTTACGATGTGCCATTCATTATTTAATAAACAATGTAATCGAGGGCAAATTGCTGTGGTGTAGGAAGAATAAAACACTTGAAGATGTTCTGTTCTCAAAAGAAAATGAGTCTGACCAATCAGCATCCAGAATTCACAGGGCAGTGATCTAATGTATTTTAATGAACTGTGAAACAAACAGAACATAAGGACATGGAGACCTGCATCATGTTGGTGTATTCTGGTCATTTATTTATTTATTTGCTTTAAAAAATAAAAATACAAATCTATTTCATGGAGTAAACCGATGCAGTTTAAGGCTACATTTTCTCCTCCACACAATCTCCTGAGGAATGCTGAATCAGTGATATACAATATATTTTCATAATCTTGAATTATTGTGTAGAGATCTTCATGAAAAGGGGCTTGAGATATGATTTACAGCACCGAGACTCGATTACAGAAATATAAGACCTGCAGGAAGAAGGAAATTACATTTGGACTGTTGGATCAAATCTTTATACTGTAGCCATTTAAATGCAGCACCTTTAGGTATTTATATACTGGTTAAATGTTTCTTTGACACAGAGAGACAGCATATCTTCTTCATCACCCGGAAACATCACGGTCATAAATACTGGCACTTTCCAGTGCATCAAAATCACTTGACAAAAAAAAGTCCTGGAATTTCTGAAGTATGTAAGCCTTGCTGAATGGTTTCATTATTTCCCAGACTGACATGTCATGAATAGCTGAAGCTGCAAATCTGCCACGTCCTGTCCCCTTGTTAATATGAGGATTTCAGCTGATGCAGTTTGCCGAGTAAACCTGGGCTCCGGAGTGGCACGTCGGCCGTCGGAAAAGTGACGGCGAGAAATCAACTCTGAGGGTGACAGGTCATAAATCCCTACAGAACGCCACTGGGGAAAAACACAGAGCGGAAGGAGAAAAAGATTTCAGCTCATGCATAGAGAGAGAGAGAGAGAGAGACAGAAAGACAGAAAGAGAGAGAGAGCAGCTCTCTGCCACTCAAACCCCTCCCTCAAGGGACGATCCAACAGGCTGCATGCAAAGCAACCCACTTTCTCTGGGTCCTGAACAGAACGAAGGAGAGGGAGTGTCTGCAAAAAAAAAAAAAAAATCAGAGCTTTCTTCCTATTATCTGGATGATCCTGAATGCCAATTACCCTGTGTTCTGTGGGGAGCAGCCTGTCAGTCAGAATGTGACTGCTGAAAGCCGCGGCATGGTGGAAAGTCACCATTTAGTGCAGAAAGATTCAGAGGAGTGGTAACACGTCCATGGCAGATTTGAGCTCCTGGTTATAACACTGCATGCGAAATTCTGTATGTTATAATTGAGGCCTTAATTGTACAATCTCTAGCCAATCTAGAACGCACTAAGATTAGGGGTGATGATTCATTACCTCTCCTGCAGTACAGGGACCAAAGCTTTGATATTCTTCATGTCATCTGAATTAGAAGTCAGGCACGATGGTTATTTTACATTTTGGCAGACTTACATTTATCTTATTTATACATCTGAGCAGTTGAGGATTAATGGCCTTGCTCGAGGGCCCAGCAGTGACAGCTTAGTAGTGCTGGTATTTGAACTCACAACCTTATGTTTAATAGTCCAACGTCTTCACCGCTACTACCGCTACCACTGTCCTCCACTGACCTACCACTGTCCTTTTGGTAAAAAGGACAGTGGTAAATGTGCACTTATATAGCACTTTTATCCAAAGCGCTTTACACTGTGTCTCATTCACCCATACACACACACACACACACACACACACACACACCCCAATGGTAGCAGAGCTGCCATACAAGGCGCTAACTTGCCATTGGGAGTAACTTGGGGTTCAGTGTCTTGCCCAAGGACACTTCGGCACGTGGAGTCACCCGGGCCGGGAATCGAACCACCAACCCTACGATTAGTGGACAACCCACTCTACCAACTACGCCACAGCCGCCCCACATGTTGGGCAGGAATTGTGGTCTAGCTGTTTACTGTAATGGATTTTAAGCAGCACATGTGCTCGTACTGTTTATTGTAACACAGTGTGGGAAGTAACGGTGGTCTGATTCGTTACTGTAACATTTTAGACAGGATCTGTGGTACAGGTGGATATACTAACACAAGTTGGGCGGGAACTATGGTCCAACCGTTTACTGAAACACATTTTGTGTAGGAAATGTAGTATGATTGGTTACTGTATAGTTTTATGTGTTAGAATGGTTACAGTGAGTTCCTTAACGTAACTGGAAGCAGTATAACTAAATGGCTAGCTGCGCTTGTAATATGCAGTGCAAAGCATCATGTTACTCTATTGGCCAGATTAAAGGGTCAGGCTTAAACCGGAAAAATGGGTTTTTAGCAACACTAAAAATTCTGTAGTTAGCAATTATTTTAGCTAACTCTATGGAATATTGAACCCCGATCACCTTAGCACTTTGTAGATGCGCCCTTGATGATTCCTTTAAATATTGAAGCTCCAGTGATGTGAATTTTTTAAGACATAAAAACATTACCTTCAGTTAGAGTTAACGGAGTTTAATTTTGAAATGCGTTTGGCCGTCTTCCCTAGACTAAAGTAATGTTTGATCATTTGTGATCATTTTGTGCATGGGAAATGAAAGTGCGAACATCAAATGTCCAGTATAAAACCAGCTACAGGCTTTAATGTGCACCAGGTCAGAAAAAAAAAAAAGTTTTAAAAAAAGTCTTTTTCATATTTTATATTCTTCTCTCTTCCCATCCTGGGCAGTATGGCCAGAGTGTACATATGATCAGTTTGGTTGCCATGTACAGTCCAAAATGATTCAACCCTCATTGCAAATCAATGCTATTGTCGAAATTTACACACTTTCAGCCGTTTGCAATGAACTGCTTCAAGAGGTTTCCCGAAATTCATCTGAAAATGCAAATTATAATGATTTCTCCAGTCTCAAAATTATTCACAGCCTGAATAGAATCCCTCACAACAGCACAAATATGAGAAACAGGTGTTGTCTCAAGTAACAACTAATCAAGGGCTTCATTAGATGCACCAGGTGTGCTTGAGCTGGAACACATGAAATACCTGAACTGGATGGGGCAGAAAATCAACGGCTGCAAGCAGATTTCTGAGAATGCGGGTTGTGAAAAACACTCGAGTGACTGTAAAAGACCTGCAGCAAGACTTGGTGCAACAGGCACTGAGGTTTCAGTGATCACAGTAAGGCGTGTACTAAACGCAGAAGGTTTCAATGCCAGAACTCCAAGACGTTCACTACTACTGACCCAAAAGCACAAGAAAAGTCGCTCAAAATCATATCAATAATCCACAGAAGTTTTGGGATTCAAAAACAAAGCTGGAACTTTTCAGCACGATGGATCAGCGGTATGTCTGGAGGAAGACAATGACTCTGTCCACAGTCGAGCATGGTGGAGGCTCGGTGATGCTCTGGGGCTGCTTTGCATCCTCTGGCACTGGAAACCTGCAGCGTGTGGAAGATGAGATGGATTCACTGAAGTATCAGAAAATCCCAGGAGAAAACATCATACCGTCTGTGAGGAAGCTGAAGCTTGGGCATCATCGGACCTTCCAACAAGACAACGATCACAAGCGTACTGTACCTCAAATTCCACCAAGGCTTGGTTGCAGAAAAAGTCCTGGAAGATTCTACAGGGCCATCACAGCCACCTGACTCGAACCCCATAGAACATCTCTGGTAGGATTTGAGGAAGGCGGTTGCAGCACACAAACCCAAGATTTTTACTGAACTGGAGGACATTGCTCATGAGGAACGGGAGAAGATTCCTCAGGAACGCTGCCAGAAGATCTGCATCTCATTTACCGCAGGTCATAACAGCAAAAGGAGCTCTACTAAGTACTAAAGATGCTCGCCATGAAGAGAAACCAGTTGAAGCATTCGTTGTGTCGAACTTTTTCAATTGCTTGTGTTTGATTTGTTCATCACAAACAGCTGAAAGTCTGAACATTTGGACAAAAACCTGATCTGCAATGAGGGCTGAATGATTTTGATTGCAGCTGTAATTGTTGCCCTAGTAATTCCGACCCTCCAGCTTTCAAAATAAATCAACCAAAGAAAGAAATAAACACCTGGATCTGCATGCATGGACGATGACAGGAGGAGGACATTTTCCACTTGTTTCCTCCAAATTATGAAATACAAAATGGCGAGATGAAAGTCGGACGCACACAGGGAAGGTGGTAAAGAGACCAGCAGCTGTGATTCTTCATCCACTTGGATGGCCAATGTCTTGTCAGTTCACCCATCTTCCCCTTTTTTTTTTTTTTTTTTTCTTAAAATCAAATGTCACTCCATATCAGCCGTCCTGAGGAGTAAATTCAGGTGAGATTTGCCTTGGCGTTGTTGTCTTGTCTATATTGTCATCCGGCTTATCCGCCTTTGATGAAAACATACAAGATGAATGTGGCAGTACCTGTGTTTGTCAGAGTCTGATTTTCATCAGATGTGAGTGCAATGATAAGATGCACAGCACCTGTGGGCTGAGGCATCTCCTGAATAAAAATCTCCAACATGTCCAACCAAAACAAAAAAGACATGCATAGAGGGAAAGAGAGAAAAAACAGAAAGGGACAGCATATACCTGGGTAATCTAAGAAAGATATGTTTTAGAGCCCGCGCTTTGACTCAGGCCGAGAAGTGTTTTGGAAATTTATTTCTCCTGTCAGGGCCTATTGATCATTTTAAGCCGTTTCATTAAGGGTAAGAGCCAGGGCTTAAGTCAGACTCTGACATTTTAGGACTTGAGGAAAGACAGATTTAAAATGCTTTAAAATATTTTCCTCGTAAACTTCATGATGTCTGTAGTTACCTCAACTCCACACAAAAAGTTTGACCTTTACACAGTTTGTGCTTCTAGTCAGTAAATCGGTTTGTTAATTACTGGGGATTTTAATGTGTGATACAGTTTAAAGTTTCCACCATATGATAACCAAGTTATCTCGGTAGCGTGACCTTGTTTCACAGTATCATGCTCAAGGAAATATTGATTTCAAAACCTATGTACATCTTTGATATAACAAAAAAACAAAACAAAAGAACAACAAAATGGATTCTTTCTGTGCGTTAACATTTACAAACATGCCTGATAGGTAATGTCAGAGGGCATTTGCGATAAATAAATTCCGTATGTAGGCTGTAAAAGTTGCCTAAAACCTTTGGGAGTGTTGCTTCTCCGACACATTCTTTTAAACGTAGTGAATATTTGAATATTTGAATATTTGATTATTTGATTATTTGAAACTGGTTTCGTTTTTTGGTTTCAGTGAATGATAATAGGTATGACCTTGCACTCTTTGAGTTAAAATGATCCCTTGTGATTTTTGGTTTTGGTAAAAATGGATCATTCAGTCACAGAAGGTCCATCAATCGGTCATTTGGTCAGTCAGTAGGTCAGGAACACTGACTATAACTGGTCTTCGTAAATGGACATGACATCCTCCACTGTTGACGGCGTCCACCATGTCACTGCAGTCCTGCCTGTAGCGTTTCAGGATGATGGTCACGACTGCTCACCAGACCTTCAGATGTACAGTGATTGTGACAGAAACAGAAAGGTGGACCTTTTCGCTCTGATTTCTTTACAAATAACTACAGGAGACAGAGGCGCACTGACAGGAGGTGTGTGACAGACCGCTCCTGACTACAGGCTAAACGCTAGCTCATGAAGGCGATGTCTACATCTACAGCTTTGGCAGTTTGGCTTTTCTATATGGTAGCAACAAATCTGTGGGAATTAACCCAGGACAGTTGTTATGTAAATAAGTGCGGTAGTTAAGGGGGCAGGTTGTATTTCATACACCTTTCTGTCAGGAAAGAAAAAGAAGAAGAAATAAACCTGTAGCTTCCATTCCAATTCAGAATTTTTATATAATTCATATTTGTCACAAACATTTTCTTTACTGTCACATTATTATAATTGTATGTCTTTTCAGACTGTTTAATTATTTGAATTAATTTAATTAATTAAAAAGAAAGACAGAGAGAGAACTAAAGAAAGAACAGGTAGTAAAAAAGTATGCAATAATATATATATATATATATAATCGCATATTTTTACTACCTGTTCTTCTCTCTCTCTCTCTCTCCCTCTCTCTCTCTGACCTTTTTATTCTTCATCCAATCTCAAAAGCTGTGATATGTTTTTTTTTTCCCTTGTAAAAAAAAAAATATATATATATATTTTCCAATCAGGAGGAGTGTTAAGAGAAATCCTGACAGTCTAATTTTGACTTATGACTGTAGATATTATTGTTGTGCTTCACAGTGCTGCATTTTATGAATTCCACTGGCGAGCGTGAAAAATAATGGCTTGAAAATAGTGCTATCAATCCATCTGTTTTGGCCCCTCGAACTGGACCGTCTGAATTATTACCGTCCCATTTTTCCTTCAGGACGCTGATGGGTGTGCTGGACCTGAAGGTCATGTATGTCTGCTCATCTGTAGCTCATTGCATCTGATGGCTTTTCTACTACTGTCTAGACGATGATTAATGGACGATGTCGACTTGAATTTGCAAGAGAAAAGCAGTGTACGAACGAAAAACTGGAAAGCTAATGAGGGCTAGTGCTGAAATAAAATGAAGTGCCTTTTGTGTTTTGTATGCAGTGTTGACAACTGAGTGACTTTGTCCTCGTAAAAAAAAAGAGAGTAATAATGCGTGTGACTTTTTAAGCTGACGTTAACGACTGTCCCGCACAGGATACAGTTCTCTGCCTCATATCACTGCTACTGGTTATACAAGATAAAATCCGCCGACCAATCACTGATCACCACTGTTCCAAATAACCAATCACTGATCACCACTGTTCCAAATAACCAATCACTGATCACCATTGTTCCAAATAACCAATCACTGATCACCACTGTTCCAAATAACCAATCACTGATCACCACTGTTCCCAACAATCACCAATCATCGTCGTTCCCAACAACTGATCACTTATCATCATTGTTCCCAACTAATCGCAGATCACCATTGTTCCCCCAACAGCACAATTCTTTGTTGTTTACTTGACGCTCTCTTCTTGGTGATATTTACACTAAAAAAAAGTAAGTTATTCCATCCTTAACCAATTCCGTCATGTCTGTTTCCCAACTCCTTACTACTACTACTACTTCATTTGATATAAATTATAGATTTAAAAAAATAAATAAAAAGTAAATAGTTAGTTTAAGGTGTCAAGACCAAAAACTTATTTTCAATAAGAAAAGAGTTGCCATTTATTATAGTCTAAAAACACTGGCAATACTCTGTTTTACTTACGTCTTCAGAAAATCTTCACGCAACACATTTTGATATGCAAATGATCATGACGACACATGAATATGCAAAACTGTTCTGTGACTATACGGCGACTTGTAGCTACTTATTGAAGGTGCATCAGCTGTCCCCTGAAATGAGTTGGCAACACTGTTTCTAGGTAATTCGCAGAGCTCCAGCATTGTAAACACAGAATCCTGAAGCTCTTCTGTCATCCAGTGCAGGTTAAATGATTTTCCCAGCTGTGTGTGGTGTGAAAGACGGGAGCGTTCTCAGCGTTCTTGGCTGTTTCACAAAGCGACTTTGAAGCATCGCCCATGCCCTCCTCAGAATAAATGTCACGTGTGGAAAATCTCCAGCAGCAGGTGGGCCAGAAATCAGCCTCATCGCCCTCTCATCTCTCTTTCTCTCTCTCGCTCATCTCGTTCTCATTTATTCATTCATTTACTCCCAACACTTCAGACGGGACATGCCGGGCCCAAACGATTGGATCTCGCCAACCATTTTTCAATATTAATCAACAGCACACGGGGATTCGCTGCCCACCAACGCCTGCTCCATGGTCGATGTTTGGCTGTCTACCGAGTTTCATTTGTGGCCCTGTTCTGCATCAGTAATCTGAACTGGTGGAAACTGGGCCTTCGCTACTCTGCATAGATAGACGTTTTGTTTTTTAATCGGAGAGTGTTGATTAATTTTCTATAACGGAAGCTCGGACGGAAAATCACAGGTTTATATTAATGCCCTCGTTCCAAAATGTTATAGATTCCATAGTAACAGGGACTTGTATGGAGGACACTCGACATATTCAGATTTTCAAAAAAAAAAAATATGAGCAATCGTTGATTTTGGTGAAGTTTTCTGTAAGGATACATTTATTTAACATTTTACAGAAGGAGTCTCCAGTGTCAGCTGTATGTTTTAACTTCGAGAGAGATAGAGAGAGAGAGAGAGAGAGAGAGAGAGAGAGAGAGAGAGAGAGAGAGAGAGAGAGAAATGAGAGGTTGGGGTTGACTGTATATATAGCTGCTATAATGTTCTTTTATTTACATTCATGGCATTTGGCAGGCGCTCTTATCCCGAGTGACTTACATTTATCTCATTTATACACTCGAGTAGTTGAGGGTTAAGGGCCTTGCTCAAGGGCCCAACAGTGACAGCTTGGCAGTTCTGGGGTTTGACCTCACAACCTTCCAATCAACGTCTTAACCACTGAGCTACCACTGCAGAACATGGAAAAGTGATGTGGTATAAGAGGAATAACACACTCTGTTATCTAAATATGTACACACGAGTGTCAGGTGTGCTGTGAACGTCTTCATTATGTCAGATCACTGCATCGGTGTCCAGGATATGTAGAATAGTCTGCACCTGCTTATTTAGAAAAGCAGCATGATGTATAGCATATCGTAAAACCCGATAATACGTTTGCAATTATTGTGATATGAATAATTTGGGGCATTATGAGAATTTTAAGCTTTTTAATTAAAATCTCATTAAAATTTCATTCTTTCTCATTTCTTTTCCTTGACTGTGCTTTAAAAGAAACGATATAAATAAGGCGGCACAGAGTCCTTTAGAGGAACAAAAAGAGAAATGTTTCTTCCATTTAATTCTCGCCGGCTTTATTCTTCATGGGTCTCAAGGTTGTCAACACGTACTATAGCTCTTCCACTGCTGCCTTTGTTTTGGCGGATAAATCTTTCACATTTCGACTTTATTGAGTTTGCTGGCATGAAATGTTGTCCTCCAAGGTCTTTCTTCTCACAGCTCTGCTTCTCAGAAACACAGGTGTCTACAGTCCACTATGGCCATGACTGTCATCTTGATATGATTGAAGGACTCGGAACGGATAATTGGCACTAAAAAAAAAAAAGGAGGGACAAAAAAAGGGAAAAAAAAAGAGGGACAGCAGGCCTTCTCGAGCTCTCCATCCAATATCACACCAAGTCGCACGTTGCTTATGGGACTTTGCAGGGGAATTAATCTGGCCTGCGCTCCTCACAAGATTTAGGCCGGGTTTGTTTTTTGTTAAATAAACACAGAGAGGAAGAGGCTGTTGGTTTTGTCAGTTTATGAGGTTTGCTGCATCTCCTGGATGTCTCATAAACTATACATGGGAAGGATGCATTAAAAAACATGAGGATTCAGGTTTATTGGCAGTGTCGCATTGTTTCAGCATCGTTGCTGCATTAGCATCTGTTCTGGTTATATCTCCCCCCAAAAAATGACGACTCGTAATTCACAAAAGTGTATTCACTTTTATGTTTGCATGGCAGTTTTATACTGACTCGCACCTGAATCCAATCCAAACCTAAAGCCCAACAGTGCCACAGTTTCTGGTCAGAATCTGGTCAGGTTTAATGTTACCCATCCTTAGTATATTTCCCTCATTGTAAAAAAAATAAATAAATTCAATCTTGGTGAAAGGTATAAATGAGTTGGAAATGTGTGCTTCTCGGGTATCGCAATTGTTGCTGAAACTCCGTCTTTGATTCTCAAACTACAACTCATTTACAGTAGAATAGAACAGCATAAAAAGCCAACATCAAACCCCTTTGTTCAGAATAACAGGTAACAAGTGATTGATGTAAGTTTTGGGCGTTTATCTTTTCCATGGTTCTTTCAGTTGTTACCATATATTATTTTAACATTGTAATAAAACCCACCAAAAAAGAGGTAGCGAACTGTTTCTGCACCATATTTAAGCGTGTTGCATGATATATATATATATGACACATCGGCAGCCTTATTATCTTCAGTGAGACTGCATGTCAGTTGTTTGTATAAAGAAACAAAATGATGCTTCATTTCCTCTCTATCTTTTCTCACAAGCTCTGGACTTTTTCCTCAAAATCAAATTCTCGCAAGTTTTCAGTGTTCTCTGGTCAGCGAGCTGTTAAGGGGCAACGTAAATATGATGCTTTCCCTCCAATAGAATCTGGAATAGTTAACGTCATTAAAAGACCGTCTGGCAGTGTGGAAACTACTGCCAAATGCGTCTCCATGGGTTCTGTCTACCGTAGAAAAGGGTCACTGGGTCCAGTTTAGAGCTAAACCCCCCTGGTTCAGTGGTGTGCTCACCACAGTAGTCAGCAAAGACCAGAGCCCGACTTTAGCGCAGGAAGTAAGATCCCTCTTGGACAAAGGGGCCATAGAACATGTACCCTGTTCACTGAGGGAGGGAGGTTTTTAAAGCCGTAATTTCCTGGTCTGCAAAAAATAGAGGAGTATGCAGCCAATTTTAGATCTGCGCCATCTGAACTGTACTCTTCGGACATACAGGTTCAAGATGTGGACGCCCAAACTTATCATTCCACAGATTCAATTTGAGGACTGGTTTGTGATGATAGATCTAAAAGATGCATATTTCCACATAGAAATATCGCAAGCTTTATGCCCTCGCACCTTCACAAAGTGCTTGGGTGACATTCTGGATCCGTTGTGACTGCAGGGCATCCATGTACTAAACTACCTGAATGACTGGTTAATTCTAGCACCAATCAGGGAACTGGCAGCTCAACATAGAGATGGGGTTCTCACCAACATGAAGAGCTTGGGGCTCCAGTTGAACCTCAGAAAAGTATGCTTTCTCCAGTGCAGTGAACTAATTTTCTAGGGGTTACAAGGCTTCTACTATGATGAGGGTGTTTCTATCCCCAACATGCGTAGGGTCAATCCTATCAACACTTAGCAAATTAAAGCTTGATCTTGGCATCCCCTCCAGACTCTATGGGAGACTATTGGAGCTTATGGACAGCCAACGTCATATCATTGGGCCTATTGCACAGGAGACCATTCAGGGGTGGCTGAGAAGTTGGGGGTAATTAGTGTCACGCGGAGATGCCTACGTGCTCTGAGAATTTGAGTGTACAGGGTTACTAGCCTTGGGCCACACTCTAGGCGTTGTCTCCTTAGCACAAGACGGTAGTGACAGACACTCTGAAACAGCCCTCATCAGGAGTGGAATATAAATTGCCTAGACATGTGGGCCATGTTTCTAGCACTGAAATTCCTTCTTCCTCAATTGAGAGTGTTTACAGACCATGTGTCACCATGTATCTACAGACAACACAGCGGTGGTCTCATATATTGACATCAGGGAGGATTATGTCCCCACCCCCTGTTCAGGCAGGTGCAGCTAATTCTTCTCTGTACAGAGGGAAAGTTCTTTGTCAGTGAGTGCAATGTACATTCTGGGCAACTGGAATATGGGGCAGACATCCTGTTGAGGCAGGGGCTGAGGCCCAGGGATTGGTGGCTCCATCCACAAGTGGTGGAGTCCATATGGTGGAGGTTTGACAAAGAGGAACTGCATGTGTTTGTCTCCAAGTAGACAACACATGGCCCTCTAGTGGTTCACCCAGTGGTGCAATATCCTCTAACTTTGAGGTTTTTGCATGGTGTCAGGTGTCTGAGACCCATCTGCAGGACCTTCTGTGGTCCTGGAAGGTCTGTCAGGTCTGTCAGGTGCCCCCTTTTAGCCCTTAGAGTTAGCCTCTGAGAAGCTTCTGACTCTAAAAGTAGCTTTTCTGCTGGCCTTGACATCTCTCAAGCAAGTAGTAGATCTACAAGCTGTCTCAGTTGCCCCTTCCTGCCCTGCCTTTACCCCTGGATTAGCCAAGGCCTGCCTGTATCCTAGGCCGAAATATGTTCCTAATTTGCCTACATTTGCTGCCCAGCCTGTGGTGTTACAGGCTATCTACCCTCCTCTGTTCCTCACACTGGAACAAGAGAGAATGCAACTGCTGTGTTCAGTAAGGGCTCTTTGTCTTTATGTCCACTGCTCTGGCCAGTTGCATAAGTCGGAGCAGCTGCTGGTCTGCTTGGAGGCGACAGTACAGGTGATGCTGTGTTAAAGCAACGCTTCTCTAATTGAATAGTGGAAGCAATCTCTGTGAGGCTATGCTCTATCGCTCTATCGCTATGCCTCTGGGCACAAGGGTTCATTCCACTTGGGGGGTTGCATCCAAGGCTTTGTCGAATGGGGTATCCTTAGAGGATGTGTTTGCAACTGCAGGGTGGTCTATGCGAAACCGGTCAGGCTCGAGTGTCTTGCAATGTCTTTTTGAACAGGCCGTACCCTAGGTATGACAGAGTGGGTAATCCACAGGCCTACCCTGGGGTGAGAAAGCTACGCAATGTCAAGGAACAGGGTAACATGCTTAACCCAGACGTTTTTGAAAAATGAAATGAAAAAGTGAGGGCTGGTGAGGGAACGATTGTTTATAGCTGCTATAATGTAAGTGAGAACAGAAACTGGACATTCCACAACATTAAACATAACTACAGTATAAACAGATAAAAAGTATGATGTGTTGTTCTTTAAAAAAAAATGTGTGTGTGGCTACTCAAGGCTGTGACAGTCTGAACACAGACACTCCGGAGGTAGATTAGGTGCAAAAAGGAGTGATGTTTTATTTTAATATGTTAGGGAAGGGGAATGGTGAGGGCGTGAGGACTCTGGGCGTCAGTTTTGGTGTGCGTGGGCTCGGCATCACAGTGTGGTATAAGAGGACGAAAACACTGGGAGACGTGTCGTTATTGGAAAATTCCACCTTCAGGGAGGTACTACTAACTCTGCGTTATCACATCACCCTGTCACTGATTATTTTCCCATAACAGCACCACACACAGCGTTTTATTACTCACATGTAGTTGGGAAAGTATGTTCAAACAGATCCATTCCATTTGCAGTTTGTATTTGAATTTAGCTTCTTTAGAAACGCTATTACACTTTCATTTCAAGGATTTCTCAGCTCTCTTTCACTCTGACAGTTCAAAGCTACAGTACAGTACGGGTTAAAAGAAACTCATTACATCTCTGTGATTTCCCCTCTCTCAGAAGACTAATACGACGAGGATGGACGTCTCAGAGCAGAGACTGCGATCGAGGACTCGAGAACATGGGTGTTCATGGAAGAAATGGAGAACATGCTCACAGCAAATGGCTGCTGTTTAAAACCTCGGTCCAACTTCTCAGACACCGAAGTCTGAACACCGAGCCATTTTAGTGGTAAACAATGACAAGCTTCTAATAAACAATCTGCCACGGTTCACTCCATATTAATAACCGACTTTCGTCCCCTGTCAATCTTCATAGAGAAGACCAATTATTCAGGCTTCAGTCAGCTGGAAAGAAATTGGCTTTTCTGATTTACTCGAGAACTCGGGGAAATCTAGCACAAAGTGATGAATAGTCTCAATCTGCGGCTCTGTATTAACCGTGTCTGGGTTCAGGATTCATTAGAAATACAAGAGTTATTTATTTCAGCTGTATCGTTAAAATTAAATTAAATATTTCATGTTGATGATGATGGAGACGTTACAGTTTATCGGAATGTTACAGACAAGAGTTTAGCAGCGTGTGTTTCTCTTTGCGAGTTGATAAAAAGGGTGACGAGTAAGGAATAATGATGTTATATAATGTAAAATAATCGACTACAAGTTGATATATAGACATAAAGTTGATCATTTCCCTATAACTGCATGTCCTGAAGTGTTTTATTCGTCTTACAACACAGGAACTTGCCAACGATGACATTGTAAAGAACGACGTGTACTTTATCAATTTACAGTTACTTAATGTATATAATATTGCGCAATGTTATTTATATCAACTACTGTATAAACATCACACTTTATTCCTTATTTCAACTAGTATCTGTATCAGCGTGCAGTATTTTCCATTTCTCACTCTTACAATCTGCCCATTTGTGTGCATGAATTCATAAAAAAAAAAAAAAAAAAAAAACATATTTTAAGAATTA
The DNA here is from genome assembly GCA_012411365.1 of Ameiurus melas. Lineage (NCBI taxonomy): Eukaryota > Metazoa > Chordata > Actinopteri > Siluriformes > Ictaluridae > Ameiurus > Ameiurus melas. The sequence goes on along the minus strand of CM022754.1, from coordinate 1,520,238 downwards.
TAAACCATGCACCAGAAATGGACCCGAGTCCTCAGGATATTTTTCTCCATCTTCTCAAGACGCAACCTTTTCACGACTCTGTCCAATGCAAACCTCCAGGTCTTTCTTCCACACTCAAGGTCAGTAGAAGTGAAGCTTCTCCGCCTCAGGATGGACCGAGTCCACTCC
>CM022754.1:1502570-1512570 GCA_012411365.1 Ameiurus melas | reverse complement strand
TGTCATCATGGGAATGTGTGTGTACGCTGATGTGAGGACGGATCAAGAGAAGAATAAAAGGCGAGTGCTTGTGAAAGAGAAATCCACCGTGTAGTGTGAAAACGTTTATCTACACAACTTTACAATATTATTTACAAGTAATGTGTACAAAGTATCTCCATGAGATAGGTAAGAATAATAATAATTTTTTTAAAAATCCACAGTGTAACATGCGGTCAACGTAAAATATTGATAGATATTATTGAATAGTGAATATTGGACTCATTGTGTTTTATTCCTCTTACACCACAGCAATTTATCCATTTATAGTTACATTTTATGGTTGTGAAACCTCTGGTAATCAGTTCCTCTTCTCACTCATGTGACAGCAGCTATATAACCAGGCATTTTTTCCGCAGCTTGTCATGTTACCGAGAAACCATAAAGCGTAAAGTCCTGTTCGCTACCGCTTCACCTCTGACTGTTACAAAGCGCTGACACTGGAGACTCCTTCCGTACATGTTCCCTAAACATCTCCTTACGTCCAGGAAAACTTCACCGTACCGTAGCAGTTCTCTAGTGAACCGTACACGTCCCGGTCAACGCGCTGGTGCTATAGAAACGATGACGTATTCGAACGCGCGCATCAAGTGTATAGGACACTGTGATGTGGAGCTGCGCTTCTGTCAGAGCCGCTGTTATAGAAAACTAATCAGCGCCTTCTGAGCCAATCAGATTCGAGGATTCAACAGTTACACATCACAGATGACTTTTCTGAAACTGCTGTGGTGTAAGAGGAATAGATCTCTTAGAGACGTGCGGTTATAGGAAATACAATCAGGGTGGTAACAGTGACTCCGCTATCACACACACACACACACACACACACACACACACACACACGCAGTGTTTTATTCCTTCGGTATCTCTGATTTGATTAGATTAGTAAAGATTCCTCAGACATGTCACGATTCTAAGGCTGTTTATGAGCCCCGAGGCCGAGTGAGAGGGGCGAGAGTGGTGATGTCTGGTGAAAACGATGGTCCACGGTACTAAATTTTTTTTTTTTTTTTTTGAGTTTTTTTTTATTTTTTTATTATATTTATTATGTGTACAAAATTAAAAAATGAAAAAAGCACAAAGCAACAATGCATTTTTTTTTTGGGGGGGGGGGGGTGGGGGGGGGTTTGTTTTGTGGGGTTTTTTGTGTGTGTGTGTGTGTGTGTGTGTGTGTGTGTGTGTGTGCTTGAATGTGTGCATTGTAATTAGAGGTGCCTTGTTTATCTTCCTGACCTACCAAATTCGGGTGGCAGAAAGGAGAGTGCCAAAACACACACACACACACACACACACACACACACACACACACACACACAGCTCCACCATAAAAAAAAAGATCTCTCTTCACGTCAGTCGATAATGAGAGCCACCTCATGTTTTTTTTCTCTTTTTTAAGGTTAAATGAGGGGGCAACATTTAAGTCTTTCCTCCCTAAAGGTCATATGAAGATCTTTTTTTTTTTTTTTTCCCCTAGGGCAGGCTGGATGTATTGAAATGCTAATATAAAGAGCGACGGAGGCGACGCTGCAGGACAGGAAGTGTTCAGAAAGGTCAGCAAGTCTCTCACCTAGCTACCGCACCTCTCTACCGCAACACAAAGAGCTCTCACACTGCCGGGGTGTAAATTATTACTTCATTTATTCTTTTATTATTATCAAATACATAAAATTCTTTCTCTCTCTCTTCACTGAGCAACTCTGGGAATCGGCGTGTGCACAGTTATTCATCTTTCCTCTGTGACTAGCGGTCTTCTCCATCGTTAAATCCAAACTGACAGGGCATTCTCGGTTTTTAGACTTTTTTTTATTTGATAGAATGCTGATAAACAACAGCAGGGAGCGACTCAAACTGCACAACAATTAAAATCCACACACAGGCTTCACGTCACATGTCCAGCTTCGGTGCTGTTTTTTTTTTTTTTTTAATGCTACGCTCTTAACAACAAAAATGAATAGATCAGTGTAATAAAAGTATGAAATAATACATCTGTCGGATTACAGCAGATTACTGCTTTAAAGCATTAGACACTTAAACATGGAGCGCTTAACTAAAGGGCTGAGATCCCACGGGAAACAATAAAGGAGTCACAGGAGCAGGGAGTTTTTACTCGCATGCAGCACGGAGTGGGCGGGTTTTTACTCTCATGTGAAAAGGACTGGTCAGAATTCCATTTGAAGTAGGTGGGAATGCTTGGAATTCCCTTGGGAGTTTGGTGGAATTCTTTTGACAGCTGATTGGATCGGTCAGAATTATAAGGAACAGTCAGGATTGATCAGAATTCCTTCAGGAGTGGAGGGATTGATCAGAATTCCTTCAGGAGTGGAGGGGTTGATCAGAATTCCTTCAGGGGTTGGAGGGATTGATCAGAATTCCATCAAGAGTAGGAAGAAATGGATAGGATTAGGAGAGTAGGAAGGAATGGGTCAGAATTTTTGAGATTCCTCCTGGAATTATTGTAAGGGGTTAGAATTCCTTCATGAGTGGTGGGATTAATCAGATTTCATTCGAGAGCAGGAAAGAATGGGTAGGATTAGTCAGAATCCCTTCAAGAGTGGATGAGATTCCTTCTGGGGTGATTTTAATCAGAAGGGATCGGTCAGAATTCCATCGGAAGTGGCTGAGGTTGGTTACAATTCCTTCAGTAACAGAAGGATGGGTCAGAATTCATTTGGGGAGCAGAAAGATTTGGACAGAATTCATTCAGGAATGGGCAGGTTGATCAGAATTCCATTGAGAGTGGCTGAGATTGATGGGAAATTCTCCTGGAATGGGTGAGATTGGTTATAATTCCTTCTGGAATGGGCAGGGTAGGTGATAATTCCTTCGGGAGTGGAAGGGATTGGTCAGAATTCCTAGGGAAACAGGCAAGAGGGGGACTGGGAAAAAACTCAGTCCTGTGCACACCTCTACACCTAACCATAAACGGATATGAAAGTGACGATGTTCCATTAAAACTAAAGAAGAAATCATTTTAAAAAATAAGACTGGAAAGAAAAAATAAATAAATAAATAAAACTTTTAAAAGATTTCTTTTGTTTTTGAGGAGTAACTGTAGAACTGGCTTCTTCTCAAATATTTCCGGAGTAATGAAGTGCATTTAGCTGCTTTTTTTTTTTTTTTTTTGCTGTGTGCTGATTTTTCCACCGTCCGCACAGTCGAGCAGCCGATGCAACCCATGCTATGATTTTGTCCTTAACTGAAAATGGCTTTCCTCGGATGGAGAAGAGGGCGGATGAAAAGTACAGAGCTTTCACGGTCAACATTCAGCTCAAGCTTAAGGCTGGAAAAAAGAAAATGAAAAGCACCACCGTGTCTAAAAATCACACGTTTTCAGCTCAAGTGGCTTTCATATTGAGTGTAAAACACAGACTGACCTCAGCTCTCCGGCGTGCGGGATTTACGGCTGAGATGATTGAGCATTCCGGATTTTCATATACAGTAGGTGTGAAGGCCTGGTGCCAAAATGTCTGCCAAACGCATTCTGCATCTTGTGCTCGGAGTGGACAATATAATTCATAGAGCGCCATGGCGGTATATAGTCATGTACGCTTATTGCATTTATTTAAATGGCCTTCTCCGCATTATGTCCGGGTCAGAAGCTTTAGACAGGAGGCCTTGAGAGAGCTGCGGGAACATTGTACAGCTTCCCACTTAGCTCACCGATGAAAACATGGCACATGACGTTAAATATTAAATACAATTTTACACTGTGGTTTAAGATCATTACCTGATCCCGTTTATGAAGTGATACACGATAGGTACGGATGTCTCATGTACTACGTTTAACCAAGATACCAACCAAGATGTTTATGACGTATAGGGGAGGCTGTGGATCAGGTGGTAGAGCGGGTTGTCCACTAATCGTAGGGTTGGAGGTTCGATTCCCGGCCCGGGTGACCCCACATGCCGAAGTGTCCTTGGGCAAGACACTGAACCCCAAGTTGCTCCCGATGGCAAGCTAGCACCTTGCATGGCAGCTCTGCTACCATTGGTGTGTGAGTGTGTGTGTGTGAGACACAGAGTAAAGCGCTTTGGATAAAAGTGCTATATAAGTGCACATTTAACATTTAATATGTTTTCTAAAAATAGCATGGTCAAGGTATGAATTAGACAGAAACAGACAGAAAAAAAAAAACTGTGTAGATCATATTTCCCTTTACCATCAGATAGGTAAACATCATGACATAAACTCGTCTCAAGTCCTAACAACTTTTGTTAAAAAAGCACGCTGCAATGCTAACAACAGAAGCATTAAGGCTAAAGAAGCCGTTCACACGTAATTTAATAAAGTGAAACTAATAGTACATACAAAAATTTGTTTTTTAAAAAGCCTAGAGACAGCATCTGATCTGAAACTGTCCGTAAAATCATCTACAGCAAAAAAAAAAAAAAAAAAAAAGAAAAACATTAGACTCCGTTTCATTCCCTAAACGAGGCGATTCAGGTAAACGTTACACATCTTAAAACACAAGATAAATAAAAAAGCCTCAAGCTGAACGAGTTCTTTTTCTTTTTTTTCTTTTTTCTTTTTTTTAATGAGTGTAAGATTGTTCCCGGTGCCAAACACAGCTTTGATTTCCCAGAATTCCTGCGTAATTAAGGGAGCTGTTGACACTGCTTTAATGTATGCGGCACCCACTTCAGCGCTGAGGCTCTGAGCGATGCGAGATATGAGACGTGACGGCAGAAATGACAACGCACATGGAAAAAAAACAACAAAAAAACAACAGTGTCAACAAAGTGCCTGGAGACGCAATAGTGAGAAGATTTTTGTGTAAACAAAAGGTTTTGGTGTGTTGGTGGTAAATGATACGGCTGCCTGGGAACGCAGCGGAGAGACGGAAGGGAACTGGGACAGCACTGATGAGAGCCAGGAAGAAAAATAACAGGGTTTGTGCTGAGACGGGAAACACCAGGTGTGTGTCGTCCTCCCTCAGGTAGATCTTTAATTCTTTATTTAGTCACTTATTTAATATTATCCCTGAATCAGCTGGTTGGCTCGTTTCCCTGTAAATACCTGGATACAGTAAGTCTGCAAGCTTATGATTATTAATTCATCTACTAAGTTTATATTTCTAGAAAATTTCCTTTAATGGAGAGAGTTAAGCAAGCGATCCAAGCATGGAGCTACAAACAGCAAACTTAATGTCCCCGATATCACGTTTTCCCTGAATTTCCTCCATCAACAGAGACTTATTGGAACCTTCTTAAGTAAAGGAAGAAGAGGAAGCTTATAGCCAGCATTTTATTCTCGTGCATGATGGTTTGTGATGCGGTTTCGGAGACATGGTTAGCAATAAAATGGATAGAAGGAAAAAAAGTCTCACACTTGAAGACAATCATAGATTGTTCTTGAAGATGAATCTCTTTCTTTTTTTTAACATATGACTAATGAATTGAACTGGAACTCAAACCTTTTGACTCGTGAATCGAATTGGCCTTCAAACCATATGATTCACTACTTGATTTGGACTTCAAACCTTGTGGCATATGACTAAACATCAACTTCGAACCTTATGATTCATGACTCTATTTGGACTTCAAACATTTTGACTCATGATTCAATATCAACTTCGAACCTTATGACTCATGACTCTATTTGGACTTCAAACATTTTGACTCATGATTCAAGATCAACTTCGAACCTTATGACTCATGACTCTATTTGGACTTCAGACATTTTGACTCATGATTCAAGATCAACTTCGAACCTTATGACTCTTGACTCTATTTGGACTTCAAACATTTTGACTCATGATTCAAGATCAACTTCGAACCTTATGACTTATGGGTGTTGTGAGTTTCAAACCTTATGCCTCAGGGCTTGACTTATTATGACTTTTAAAAAAAATACTATGTTTTATATTCTGGACTTGATTCTGACTCAAAACTAACTCAAGAGCAAGTGTTATTTGGAGCAATTGCGCAAGAACCATAAGTTTAGTTTTTTGTCCCAATTCCAACATGAATTGAGAAATCTGAGTCTCTGTAAGTGTGCGAATGTGTGTGTGTGTGTGTGTGTGTGTGAGAGAGAGAGAGAGAGATAGAGAGAGAGAGAGAGAGAGAGAGAGAGAGAGAGAATAATGAAGCTCATCACTGAAAAATGCTGAAAATGCAGGTAAAATATTCATGCACATAAACACAAAGATGGGATTTCGCCGTGTGCGCTTGAATACATGTATATATTTATATGTATGTACACTATGTGTGTGTTCTTATGCTGATTTGTCATATGCCCCTGTAAGCTGCGTATTTGCTGAATAAAGACTTTCTGATGCTGATTTTCGGGGTTTTTTTTTGCGCTACTCATCGGCTCGGTTTCATTCGTTAGAAGCAGCTCATCACTGAAGCCTCGGGTTTACTTCCGCGTCTGAATCAACACGTCATTAATATCCCGCGGCAAAACAAATAGTTTTCGTTTTTTATTTTACCGAAAGTAATCACAGAGCGTAATCATTTCGAGGTCAAAGGTCGCCTGAATCCGTCGCCGCTAGGGCGAAGCCGACGGTCACGTAGCGTGCGTGTGTCATGGCGAAAAGGACAGCATAGATCATTACCAGCATTTTTTTTAAAAAACATAAACAGGCGAGAGTCCAAGAGCGTGAGCGGCTGCAGGTCAGCGAATGAAGCAGTTTGGTGAGCGTTCCCACGACTAGCACTCACAACGTCAGCCTGAGTGTAGAAGGTTTTTAGAAGCGGTTACGAGGCTAAACGTTGTCAAAGCCATGCGCAGGTTGAAAGAGAGATCGACAGCCCAGAGTGAACAGTCCACGTACAGTTAGCGAGGACAGGGACTCAAATGCTAGTTTATTGTAAGTACGCTAACTTTATGAAACGTAGCTCTGTTTTCGAAGTGCTTTGTGCGAGTGTGTTCTGTAGCTAACCGAGGGTGACGGCACGGAAGCTGATAGAATGTGCAATCCAGAAATATTTCTCTTTGTACTGAGAATCCTCACTGCTATTATGTTCGTTATGCTGGAGCAGTGTGATTAATTACACAGGCCGACCTATCAGGATCGAGTTTCGTTGGCTACGTGAGATACCGGCGAGCACTTTTACGTGTCTGTAAGGACCTTCGAGGACGGGGACCTTCGAGGACGGGGACCTCCCGTGCCTCCCGACCCGCCGAATCACTTCCCCGTTACTGTTCCAGGACCTGCGGATTTACAAATGCAGCTCTGTATACATTATATAAAGAGCAAACTAATCAACACCTTCTGACCAATCACAATCCAGAACTCAGCAGCTCTGTGGCGCAGTCTTCAGTAATTAGGCATTTCCTGATGGAAAGCGAGCAGATTAGGACGTCTGCACGTCTCGGTACGCCAAGAACCGGCTCATCGTGACAATTATCTTCGGCAGCTTCGAGCCTCCGTACTTCTGTTTTACTCATACGATCCTCTCTGCCTAATTAAATGAGGTGAAACCGCTTTGCGTAGCACTTTTTATGGATTTCAATTTTGTCAGCAAGTTTCCAAAAGGCACCCATCTGAATTTCAAATGATAAATACCAACGCTTTGCTCTTAGAGAAGCAATTCCATTAAAGCCTACATTATGGAAATAAAAGACAAAAACCTACAAAACATAATTGAATCTACTGCACTTAGTTCCTCGTAGGGATGTGGAGAAGGGAACGGCGCATTTAATTAGGTAATTTTTAAGCGCTTAGTCTTCACGGAAAGTCAAATTAAGTCAAGCATATGTGAAATATTTACATAGTGGCGGTACCGTGATACTGTTTTCCTTCTGTTACGTCTGAATGAAGAAGATCCGCGAGTCGTGCGTTCACACAGAGAGCCAGAAAAAAAAATGGCGTGAAAGCTAAAGAAATAAATACGTAAATAAATTAATAAATGTGTATGACGGAAAAATATTTCTTAACCATAGTTTTTATGTCGCAGGAGTCTGACAGTCACTTATCCTTAATTATTATTTATGATTTAATAATGCAAGGCAATTCACGGACCAGATCTGGAGCTGGTTCCGGAGCAGACGTATGGATTGCAGCCTGCGGGAAAAACAGAACCCCGTCCCAACAATCATTATTTCATCGAATCGTCTCGTGGTTATTAATAGGTCCGTGAAGTTCAGGCTCGGTGTTATCAATCCTCGCTGGTTTGTTCTATCGATTAGTGAGTGTGTGGAGGAACGAGAGACTTTCAAATGAAAAGTCTGGGAGTCCAAAAGAACAGAGGTGGTGCGATTACAAGTGTTACGTGATAGCAGGAGAACTTTAAACCGCCGGCAAATCGGTTTATATCGATGTTTTTGAACCTGATGATAATTTGCAGCTAAAACAATCAGGGAAACTTTTCTTAGAGTTCATTTCCTGTTAAATGGAATCTTACAAGCGTTTTATGATGCACAAAGTCATTTACTAAACTACACCACAAACCCCAACACTGCGGGAGTGACTCTGCTTAATGTCAAATTGTGTGTGTGTGTGTGTGTGTGTGTGTGTGTGTGTGTGTGTGTTTACCTTTCATTTACAGGAGGGAGGACTGAAGGACTGGAGGAGGCAGAAAACACAGATGTGCTTCGTAGGGTTCAGCACTGCTCCCGAGTCAGCACTTTCTCCAGAACAGTTCACACACTCCTTTACTCATCACTGTGGAGTGAGAAAGAGACAGATGGTATAAAGAGAGAGAGAGAAAAAAAAGTGTCAAAAAGAGAGACAAAGAAGACAAAAACATGCAGGCGTAGACAGATAGACAGATAGATAGATAGATAGAGAGAGAGAGAGAGAGAGAGAGAGAGAGAGAGAGAGAGAGAAGAGAAAGAGAGGGAGAGAGTTGGAGAAAGATACATGGTGAATGATATAAAGAGAGAAAGAGAGAGTGAGAGAGAGAGATGGAGAAAGATACATGGTGAATGGTAGAGAGAGAGAGAGTGAGAGAGAGACTGAAAGGGAGAAATAGATAGAGTGATGGAGAAAGATACATGGTGAATGATATAAAGAGAGAGAGAGAGAGAGAGAGAGAGATGGAGAAAGATAAATGGTGAATGATATAAAGAGAGAGAGAGAGAGAGAGAGAGAGAGTGGAGAAAGATAAATGGTGAATGATATAAAGAGAGAGAGAGAGAGAGAGAGAGAGAGAAGAGCGAGAGAGAGAGAGAGAGAGAGATGGAGAAAGATACATGGTGAATGATATAAAGAGAGAGCGAGAGAGAGATTATTGGCGGTGGATGAGTGTGTGTGAGGGAGGGATGATGGAATGATACACAGTTTGTCATTGAGGAGTGTGAATGAAGCAGCACGTGGAGGAGAAACACAATTACAATAAAGCAGTGAGTATTTCAGGGAGGAACGACAGAATGGCGGCGCAGAAGCTAATTACAGCGCCAGAGTTGATCTGACTTTATAATGAACACTGATGCACTGAGAGCCGTTTTCACTGAAGTGAGAATTTAATACTGAAATTCCACACATCAGTATTCAGATCTCAGCTGTAACTACAGATTTCAGCGAATACAGAAGTTACCCACACAGGGGGCGGAGTTTATCTCAAACGGAGGCGTGTCTCAGTTTCGACCGATTCTGACCTTGAACTTGACTGAATATTTTATATATGAAGTGATAAAAGACAATAAAGTGTGTCTGTTAGCATAGCACATGAGCACTAGGTCAGATTATCAGGTCAGATTATCAGGTCAGATTATCAGGTCAGATTATCAGGTCAGATTATAAAGTCAGATTATAAAGTCATTATTATCAGGTCAGATTATCAGGTCAGATTATCAGGTCAGATTATAAAGTCAGATTATCAGGTCAGATTATCAGGTCAGATTATCAGGTCAGATTATCAGGTCAGATTATAAAGTCAGATTATCAGGTCAGATTATCAGGTCAGATTATCAGGTCAGATTATCAGGTCAGATTATAAAGTCAGATTATCAGGTCAGATTATAAAGTCAGATTATAAAGTCAGATTATAAAGTCATTATTATCAGGTCAGATTA
>CM022754.1:1465070-1492570 GCA_012411365.1 Ameiurus melas | reverse complement strand
TTGGACAACTTAACGTTAAACTTTATCTCTGACTGTTACAAAGCGCCGACTCCTCCTGGAGACTCCTTGCACGATTGTTGACGTCTCGGTTAGCGTCGTGAATGAGCTGTCGCTATAGAAACAAGCTGTCGTTTCCAGCGTTATGACTGTCAGAGCTGCTCTTCTGGAAATATATATATATATATATATTCATATATATATATATACGAACACGCGGTGACCAATCAGCATCCAGACGGATTTAATATCACACTGAGGAAGGATGATGCAAACTTTTCATCTGATATCCAGGCTGCGATGGTTTTATAGAATCTATACAGAATTATAGATACAATGTTGCCGAGTGACATCTTATAAACATGGCGAAGAGCCTTTAACCCCATAACATTCTGGATTGATTAATATCCCCCCCCCCCCCCGAAAAAAAAAATATATAAATAAATAAATAAATATATAAATAATTGTCCTTTATATAACACCTAATAGGTACAAAAAGGGGTGTAGACGTCCCCCCCTGCTGTTAAACTGTGTGATGCTAAACTGGTGGCCATCGAGTACATTTCTGTTCCTTTAAATCGCTCACGTCCTCACCACCTCCAGCTACATTCGAACCCAACGTTGAATCTCGAAACTTTTTGGCACGGCGCTCGACGCTGATCCTTCGCTGCGGGGATATCACACTTCCACCTGAGCATCTGTTCCTTTTATTTATTTATTTATTTATTTTCTCCTCCCTGGATAATCCCCGTTACTCGTGTTTGTTTATTTCACCGCATCACCTTCAGGTAAAGCGCTTCGCTTTTTAATTGAAGCCCGAACATCATTTCATTAAACTTCCTACACGAGATGCCTCGTAGCTTAATCAGAGTCTGATTCCTGCAGCAGTGTGAGAAGTAATCAAGCCTCATCTGCTGCCCGATGATTACTGTCTGACGTCTGATAAACACACACACATACACACCTACATATATAAATATATATAGTATTTACACTCCATGCCAGACATTTCAATCAAGCACGAGGAGTCGTTTGCGGTGGCGTGCATGAGAGGTTCCGCTTGTTAATTGTATCTGTGTTTGGCTCTTCGACATCTTCTCTCAGGTTTAATTAGTTTAAAGTACACTTTTCAATCACATCCAGCAGCATAGAACCAGAGTGAGTCCCAGAGATTGTTTTTTTTTTTTTTTTTTTTTTTTTTTTTTTCAGCCTCACCGTTTTCTGATTAAAGTCTTTCTGCTTAATTAACAAGCTGTGCTGGTGTGTGTGTGTGTGTGTGTGTGTGTGTGTGTGTGAGAATGTGTTTGGACAGATTTTTTGCACATTCCTCTTCTCCTGTCTCCATTCCATCTTCTACCCATGAGAGCTCCAAACTAATCATCTCACCAGGGGCCTTTTGTTAACCTTTCCAAATGAACAAAAGCAAAACACTGTCACGGTTTGGACAAGCGAACGCAATGTGCCTGATTTGCCTCAGAATATTGTAATCCGCAAGGACTTTGTTTAAAAAAGAAAAGGAAGATAATAAATAAACGGATAAATAAATAAATAAATAAATAAATAGAATCAGAGGCGACTTTTTCGGTGCTGTGAGAGCTTTTCTGCTATAAGTGCGGCACTTAAACTTCATCCAGAAAATGAATGTAAAAAAAAAAATCCCCGCCTAGCGTAGCTTCCTCTTCGCGGATAGATTCGTTCAGCTCGGTCAACTGCTTTGTTCCATTAAACCGAGGGAAAAAAAATAAATAAATAAATGCTGCGAACAAACGGAAAAAAAACAAAACAAAAACAAAACAAAACACACACACGCACAAAAAAAGAAGTGATCATGGTCTTGTTTACACTTCACTCTCACACGAAGTGCACAATCCTCTTCCATTAAAACAACGCTTCAGTTATAGCTCTGCTTCAGATAAACCCAAAGCAGATTTGCTATTACTGACGCTAGTATTCGCCAAGTGCTGAATAAACCACTCGGTGTTAAGCAGTTAGAATAAAACAATCAACGGCAACATAGTGCGATGAAGCGGAGTGAAAGCAGCGCATCGATTGGCTAATGATAAAATCGTGTTGTCATGAAAGAACAACGACAAAACCCGCGGTGAATCGAACGGCGCTCTTTACATCGCCATAACGATAACTGTATCGAAATTAATGACACGAACAGTTACATAATTCAGGACATTTCCATCGCTCAGTGCTTGGACCCCTTAATCGCCTTGAAAGCAGGCCTACTTCACTCAGCCACTGTATCTCTTCTTCTTTCTTCCTCTTAAGGCTTTCGAACATTTATAAAGTCTGCCGAACATCTCCCAACCCCGTGTCCATCTTCATAACGCTCAGGTGGATCCGTGTTACACTCATTGGCATTAGACTGCTCATGAAATATAAATGACACTATCAAAGCAGAGGGCAGCGTCTCACCAGGGCTTCTACGCCTCACGTTGATGCAGCGCATTAAACAGTAAAGACCTCGCTGAGCTCTGAAACACATGCCGATGCGCTAATGGGCTGCACATTCGATAATAAGCCCCATTTTCTTTACTATACAAGCCTGATTATGTCTAGTCCTGGACTAGAAACTGAATTTTTAATAAAGAAATCCCACCAAGACGGCAATTCCGGCAATATTATTGCAACATGCATGTTTTATGACCGCTGTAGAAGAACCGACTCACGTACGGAACCATCATTTCATTTAACAAATAAATAAATAAATAAATAAATAAGTGAACGGGTTGAAAATGTAAATCTTGCACCCGCACTTAGACCCTGAACGCTCCAGACGTTCCGAGGCGCCGATAAATTCGCCAGGTCATCGTTGGTTGTTTATTTATTTATTTATTTATCGGTGTATTTATTGAGGGAAGACATCGGGGTGGCACTAAGTGAACCCGATTTCCGCGAAGACGAAATCCTGAAATGGTTTGCGGTTGATCACGTGATGTTATCTCCGTCATTAAGTGATGCCGAGCTCTTGATCAGTACTAAGTGCTGCGCTGAAGAGCTTCTAGTCAGAGTATTGATTTTCAACACACTGCACTTCTAAAGTGCTTTTGCTTTGTATGGAATTCCGACAGGAAGTGCTTTCATATTTCTCCACCTGTAAGATCGGCAAACCTGCAGGTTCTCTGGTTTGCTCCTTTGGTAGAACCCTTTAAGATTCTTTGCACAGAACTATTACGGTTGAAAAAGTTTATTTTAAGAATTTGGACCTTGGTTCCTTGGGGCTCAAAAAACGTACATTAAGTCTGGATCCATAAGAAGTTCTCTATTTTGTGCCTTTGGGGAATGTTTCTGTGTAGAACCCTACGACAAAATGTTGTTGTTGTTCTTTTTAGAAGGTTTTGCCAGAAAGGGTTTTTTTTTATTTGAAGATGCTAAACCCTAATAATTATCCAATTAACCCATAAAGAGCCTTCCAAAAACCATTTAGTCAAAGGGAGTAGAGGTCCTGTGTAGAATGCTACAAAAAGTCTGAAAAAGGTTTCCACTAGACCCTTTAAGAGGGCGTTTAGTTACACTATGAACCCTGAATGAACTTTTAAATGGTAAACTCCTGACAGTTTCTAGGTATTAAGAAGAAAGGGTCCATGTAGAATCATATAACAAAAGAGTTTTTTTGTTTGTTTGTCTGTTTTTTTTTTTGTTTTCATCAGAAAGTAGAATCTTCTTTTGGAAGCTAAGAACTCAATGAATCACCCATTAAACCATTAAAGAACCTTTCAAGAACCTTTAATTAAGATATACCAAGACAGTCATCTAAACTCCAGACAGGTTCTAGGTATTAAAAAGAACATAATAAGCAATAAGATGGAGTTTGTACCGCAGACTTACCCAGTTAATACACACTCTCTTACAAAGAAAAACGAGTTCTTCAAGTTTTTTTCTTTTTTTTTTAAAGGTTTCATTGGACAATCGAGGGTTTTGTTTCAGTTGTTCGACTGGGGAACACTTAAGGTTTCATGGAGAACCCTACGATAAAAATAAATAAAATTCTTATCAGAATGGTTTCCCAGTGGAACCCTACTAAGAGGCCTTTCATGTACATTACATTTATTCATCTTGCAGGCGCTTTTATCCAAAGTGACTTACAAATGAGGAAATACAAGCAAATCATACATTATACAATAAACCCTTAATGAAGCTTTCAGGAAGAGGCCACATTGTCACGTTTGGCGAATGGAGGCCGAAGCAATCGCAGATTTTTTAAATATTTATTTTAAACACACGAAATAAAGAAACAAAAACACTAGGACAACTGGGCATAACACTGTGGCAAGAAACAAACACGGAGACAGAAGTGACGTGAGTCTATAACAACGAAAGACCCCCAAAGAGTGCAGACAGACAAAGACTATATATACACATTGGTGCTCATTAACAAAAACGTGAGTCAGGTGCATGTGGTCAGGTGGTGTAGTGCAGTGGCTGATGGGACTTGAAGTCCCGGGTTTCCGAATACGTGACAGATCCCCCCTCCAAGGGGCGCTACTCCTGGAGCGCCCAAAATCAAAAGGCGCCCCTCCGGGGGTCCCGGCCCTCCGGGCCAAAAGTCCCCAGCAGAACCAGGAGGCCGAGCAGCTTCCACCATGGCACAAGGAAGCGGGGGGAAGTCCGCTGGCAAAGCATGAAAGAGGGGCGACGTCCTCCACGGGACAGGAGAGCGGAGCATGCCTCACCGCAAGGTTCAAGGGGGGAGCGAAGTACCTGACGAGGCGCACGGGAGCGAGGTTCTCCGCGAGGCTCACGCGGGGGCGAGGTTCTCCGCGAGGCTCACGGGGGGGCGAAGTTCTCCCGCGAGGCTCACGGGGAGCGAGGTTCTCCGCGAGGCCAGGGAGAGGAGACGAGGTTCTCCGCGAGCCAAGGGAGGAACGCTCTCCGCGGAGCATGAGGGGGAAACGGAGACCTCTGTGGAGCAGGAAGGGGGAGCGACCCACTGAGCGCAGCGAGGGAAAGGACGACGTCTTCAGCGGAACGTGGAGGCAAAGTGACGTCCTCAGCGCAGCAGGATGGCAGAGAGACGACCGCAGCCGAGCAGGAAGGCCGAGCGACGACCTCAGCCGAGCAGGAAGGCCGAGCGGCGTCCACAGCCGAGCAGGAAGGCGGCCGGCGTCCACAGCCGAGCAGGAAGGCCGGACCGTCCACAGCCGAGCAGGAAGGCGAGCGACGTCCACAGCCGAGCAGGAAGGCCGAGCGACGTCCACAGCCGGAGCAGGAAGGCCGAGCGACGTCCACAGCCGAGCAGGAAGGCCGACGACGTCCACAGCCGAGCAGGGAAGCTGAGCGACGTCCAGGCCGAACAGGGATGCTGTGCGACGACCTCAGCTGAACAGGACGGCTGAGCGACGACCTCGGCTGAACAGGAAGGCTGAGGCACCTTAAGGTAGCTGAACAGCGGGGAGTCCCTGAGGTCAGCGAACAGAGGTGAATTCATGAGTCCGCCCGGAGCTGGAGCGTCCTCACACACATAGCGGGGCGGCAGAGAGACTTCCATCACAGGACTCACCGGCTGCGCGACTCTGAGGTAGCTGAACAGCGGGGAATCCTTGACGTCCGCGAACAGAGGGGAATCCATGAGACCCATCGGGGAGGGAGGGTGGGAGCAAACTGCCGTATCTGAAAAAAAAGAAATAAAAAATCTACTGCTTCGTAGTCACGGTCTTTCGTTCTGTCACGTTTGGCGAATGGAGGCCGAAGCAATCGCAGATTTTTTAAACATTTATTTTAAACACACGAAATAATGAAACAAAAACACTAGGACAACTGGGCATAACACTGTGGCAAGAAACAAACACGGAGACAGAAGTGACGTGAGTCTATAACAACGAAAGACCCCCAAAGAGTGCAGACAAAGACTATATATACACATTGGTGCTAATTAACAAAAACGTGAGTCAGGTGCATGTGGTCAGGTGGTGTAGTGCAGTGGCTGATGGGACATGGAGTCCCGAGTTTCCGAATACGTGACACACATTTGCATTGTTTGTACTTCGAGGTACAAAATGGTACCTGTACACTCTCATTAAAAAAAAAAAAAACCCCACAAGAACCCATGCTCTAAACCGAGTGATGTTCTCTGTGGACCATCATTTCACATTCCACGCTGACCATCAATGTCCATCTCAATTTGAAGCCGTCCGTTTGATTTTCCTCCTGACCACATTAATTACCATCATCGCCATATCAAACTTATCCTGACGGTGATGATTACGTGTGACTCGGTCACGGCCTCGCAGCCGCAATACATTTTGATCAACTCCAATTATCATCCATTGGAACGTGACCCGGAGAACCTTCCGGAGTTTATCACAAAGTAAACGTCAATCACTGAGCAGAAGAAAACATAGAAAAAATAAATAAATAAATAAACTAACAAAAAAAAAAAAAAATTACTCCCGAGAGAAAAAAAAAACTATGAATCTGCTTTTTTTTAGAAGCACAGAGACAGAAGGAAACAACATAGACAAGTTTTTTAGTCTGGAACGTGAATAAAGCAGCAGATGGTTCATGCAAGGCTCTTCAGCAACTTGGCAATCAGAGCAGCACAAGTGGAGAACACAACTGGGGGTTTAACTGAGATATGTTTTATTCCCCGTTCTGTCTGGATGTTGAACATACAACGTGAATCTGTTTTCTTTGTGCGCGTGCTGCAGGCCCGACTCAGAATCATTTAGAGAACAAACAGAGAACCATTTCATTTTCAATAAACCTAAAGATTAGAGATGGAGCTGTGATGCTGCTGTTATAAAAAAATATCTTCAGAAGGTCACTGCGTTTTGTTTTGGGTTCTACCAAAATACGATTAGAAACCTTAATGATGGATCGAGGAAGGGTTAAAAAAAAAAAAAAAACGTCCTGTTTTAGGTTCTTTTGAGACTTTGGACTTTTGGATTTGGACTTTGAGGGCACATGTACACTATGTATACCTTGAGGAACAAAAATGTACTCGGATACTCTTTAAAAAAAAGTTTAAATCTGGATCTGTGAAAGCTTTTCTGGTTTGTGCCTCTGGGAGAACTCTTAAATGTTCTTAGTAGAACCAGATGCTGAGAATCTTTGGTTATCCAATGAACCCTTGAAGAACCTTTCAAAAACCCTTTTTTAATACAGTGCTGAGATTTTTTAGCTAAATGTTAAAGGCCTGATAGGTTCTAAGGCAGGACAAAAGGGTTTGTTGGAAAATTAAGGTTTCTTTGCTTCCATTTGGCACTTGGCATTTATGATTGTAATTTGTTGTAAGGTTCTACATCCAGTTTTCTTAAGAAAAATGGGTTCTTCACCAGTTCTTTACCAAATCAAAGGTTCTGAGGGAGAGGGTTTTCCAATCAGAAAAATGTTCAAAGTAGAAAAATGCCAAAACATTCTAAGAAACTATGGAAGTTATATATATATATATATATATATATATATATATATATATATATATATATATATATATATATATATATATATATATATATATATATATATATATATATATATATATATATATAAAAAAAAATATAAAATATATATATATATATATATAAAAAAAATGGTATGACTTGTGATGCTGCAACATCATGAAAAATGGTTCCTCAACGGTTCCTTGGATTATTAAGGGTTCTTTGCCTTCTTAAAATGGACTATACAGTATGGTATATTGAGAAACTCTTTGTTTAACGGTTCCTTAAAGAGGTTCATAGATTGAAAAAAAAAATAATAAATCCTTAAGAGTTCTAGATGAAACCTTTCTTAAAAGTGAAACCATGGAATTCATTTTTTGTTGTTGTTAGATTTTGGAGGCACATCGGGGCACACAAGGTTCCTGGAAGCACATCAGGAGGAAAACATGATCAGTGAAATACAAAATAAATAAATCCATTTATCACTTGCATTATTCTATGTGGAATTTCTGTAATTTCCTTTTGAAGTTTGTTCGAGGTCACTGCAGGAGAAAACATGAAAGGAAATACATGAACATTCCTTCAGACATGTTTGGCAAATGTTCTGTGCTAGTTTGTGCTCTCGTGTGTTTAGTAATCTGCCATCTTGCGTGTCTTCTGACTAAAAAAAAATAAAAGAAACGATGAAAGCATCGTTTCGTGTCTTCATCAGAAGGCCGAGCATTGTCCTTGCATTGTTCCTGTTTTTTGGCCTTGCGTCTTTAAAAAGCAGCGCACTTCTGGATTTGCATCAGACTGAATCAGAGCAGACGATTCCACAAATAAATAAATAACTGGAAACGCTAAAATATACAGCCTCAGGTGTTCCTCATCGCCACGTTTGACTTTATTACAAAAGATCAACACGATCATAAGCTTCAGGCTGCATAAAGATTTACAACACTTTGGAGACGTGACACGGTGTAAAGCTAAAACGCTTTCCTGTCTGATCTCTATCGTTCGGACTGAATTACTTGGGAGCGTTTTATTCACTCAGGCTTAGATTAGAAACTGTCCGACTCGAGTAAAGATTAGAAACCTAGAACAGGAAATGTATCTGCATGGAAAACGCAGGGACTGAAACGGAGCCGTGTCAGTTTATCATACGGTTATCGAACTAGAGACACTGGTACCTGGTACCCATCTGAAAAATGCTCTGAAACCAACATGTGATGAAACGACAGCGATCGGGACCTGTTTCACGATTGATAATGGCAAGCGAAGCAAAACAGACCGCGAACTGTGCCGCAATATCAAGAGGTAACCAGATAAAACATCTAAAAACATCAACCTCAGCAGATCATTGCTAGGCGCAAACGCAAGCTAGCTGAGTGAGAAATGTCTACAGATAATGCTAGGTGAGTGAAAACAACAGCTCTTATGCTCTGCTATAAGTCATTTACAGTGACGGAATTAAAACAAACAAACAAACAAACAAACAAACAATCAAAAACTAACGTTACTTACAGCTGTACACAAGCGCTTTTGCTAAGTGAAGCACAACCCGCTCTTCTCCACTGAAATTCTACTCAATAGAAGCTAACTCCTGGAGCAAGCTAATGCACTTCATTTAAACTCAACTACAAAGAATGGGATTATGGAACGTCAGCACAATTGTACGAACAAATATAAACATAGCTTCCAGTGTGATTGATTAATACGAAGCGGGTTACTCGTTTTGGTATCAGTTATCTGTATCAGTATCGGTATTAGGGTTGTCCCAATACAATACCATAAACATGTCTTACGATACTATACCAGCTGAAGTATCACGATACCTCACGATATTGCGTTAACTCATCATTCAAATCTACACAATGGACCAAATGTACAGAAATACGCCGAGATAAATGAAGACACACTGACTCTCCCTCTGAAGACTTTATTAATGAGAAGGAGTAACTGGCTGTTGGATAAACTCAAGAACAATCGTACAATTGGCAAGCAGCTCATTCAAAGTGTCGCATATTTCATTTATCGTCCGCTACAGCAATGGAATCATGCTAACGGAGACTTTCCTCCGAGAACTAAGAATGAGCACAACGTTAGGAATAGATAACTGAATTTGGAAACCAACTCCAAAAAATAAAATAAAATAAAACAGAATAAAACTGGGAACGTTAGATCGCTTGTTAGCAACATGAAGAATTTTAGTCTTTACACACAGCCGTTAGCATAACGTTACCTCGCGCTAACCGTCATGTTTAGACAAAGCAGTTAGCGTAATGCTAACTTGCTTACTAGCAAACGGGGAAATCTTTAATGATTAAGGTAAAGGATTTAGGTTAAATGAAGTGTCAGTGACCTTTGTGTATTCTGCAACAGCCTTGAGACGTGTCGTTTTAGTGAAAACAGTGTTAACTGCCGCACGTACAACGTTACTGACGATACTACCGTTCACACGACACAGTGGCACCGGCGGTACTTTGACACATTAGTATCGCAATAGTTCTGTACCCTGAAAAAAAAATAAAAATAAGGGACTCCTATTGTACTCGGCCTGAAAAATAAGATGTCGATGCTGACAAACTCTCCGGCGTAAAGAGAAAAACAACAGAGACGTTGAAGACCCAGCGTTTTCATGGGCCTTGAACGCACCTGGATTGGATCCTAATAAGACTTTAACCACATGCATTTTAGTCAAAATGTGTCTCGGGTGAGCGGAATTGAAATTTGATTGCTGCATCACGTTTAATATGCAAATGAGCTCATAACACTGACAAACAGCTTCCTGTGTTGTTCTTCGTTTCCAGTCGTTCTATGCAAATCTGGTTAGCGCTGTGAAAACGGTGAACTTGCAGGGTGTTTATTTTTTTATTTTATTTTTTTAATATGCTTGACCTCAGAAGAAGGTCAGCATGGACAGTTGGGCATAAACACGTTTTTCATGATACACACGAGGTTTCGCAGTATTGACATTTTCTGATAAAGAGAGTGGAGTGAAAACAGCCTTTTGCTTTTGATATACTGGGAGGATATTGGTGTTAATGTTAGAATGAGAGGGGTTTTGTTACGGCATATTGTATTGAGGGGTTTCGGTAATGACGTATCGTCTTCGACGCCGTTTCAGTAATGACAACGCGGTACGAAGGGTTTCTGTTATGAAGAATAAAATGGTGTTTCATTTATTTATTTATTTATTTATTTATTTTTTGCCTTTGTTTATTTATTCATTTGCATATGATTCATTTACATTTGATTCATTTACATATGATTCATGTTCATGTGATTCATATTCATGCATGTGATTCATTTACATGTGATTCATTTACATATGATTCATGTTCATGTGATTCATATTCATGCATGTGATTCATTTACATATGATTCATGTTCATGTGATTCATATTCATGCATGTGATTCATTTACATGTGATTCATTTACGTGTAATTCATTTTCATGTGATTCATTTATGGTGTTTCATTTACAACATAACATTTGTACTGAATTTATAATGAACTGGAAGGGGATATGGTTATGACCTACTGCATTGGGAGATTCATTTATGACTCATGGCATTACACGGGGGTTTGGTTATGACCAATTACATTGGGAAGGGTTTTGGTTATGATGTCTTGTATTAGACAGCGATTCAGTTATGCTATTATATTAATAGGTGTTTCTGCCGTATTATATCGGATGGGGTTGTTGTTATGACCTATTCCATATGGAGTATTGTTTATGACACATTTGTATTAGACAGGATTTCGGTTATGGCATTATATTGGAATTGATTTTTTGCTGTCCATTTTTTCACCCTTCAGTCCACGTTATCTGCTCGGAAGAAAACACCACACAAGTTCAGAGTTCTCACGAGTGGAGTCTCGACCAACGATCAATGGATTTCTCATTAACAAACGTGACCTCAGTCCCGCTCGACACCTAGACTGAGAGCAAAATGGAGGAGTTCAGGTTTTAACCATAGCACAGACTGACCCGAGAGGATAATCGTTTAAACGCAGCCTAAAATCAGGATAAAATTGACCAAAAAGTGATGGTTATTACGCTTTTTATATACTAGACATTAAGCAATACCACTACAAGAAACAACGAGGCCTTACCTTTACAAAAGAGCATCATTTAAAGACATCATTTTCAAATAAATTCCAAAAAAAATTATTCAGGGCAACAAGTGCATTAAAAGTGACACGAGTTCCTGAGATTTTAACATGAATAGTGTAGGTGGAGAGAGAGAGAGAGAGAGAGAGAGAGAGAGAGGGGGGGAGAGAGAGAGAGAGAGAAGAGAAAGAGAGAGAGAGGTGTTCAAAAGGCTGAATAGAAAAGAAGAAGAATGTGAAATTAGCATGAAAAGCATTAGTGTGTGTGTTTTTTTTTTGGATTAAAATGAGGCAGCTGTGAGAGATGAGAGCAGCGCAGGTCAAAGGATGAGAGGTGAAAGGTCAACCACATACTCGATAATGAACAATAATGAATGCTTCAGTCTGTGCTGTGGACTTATTTCTGTTACCTACCACTGAAAAATAAACTCACTCACTCAACACCGGACAAGCGTTCTCTTATATAACGCACTTCACACAATGCATCATAGCAAAGCATGAAATTAGAAAATGAAGGGTTACAATGGCTTTATAGATGTTATGGCTCATTACATGTATAAGAGATTAATACATCAATTATATACTCATACTATTATGATTATCTTCTCATGGCCTCCGTGTCTGTCAGTGTTGTCAGTGTTGAGGGCGTGGCTTTTAAGTCTGTCAGTTCCAATGAAGGACTGGAAGACATTGCTCCGAGACCACACGCCTTTCCCTCCTAGGCGACACCTCCTTCACTGAAAAACCATGCCTTCCTTACACTTCAATTCTAGGCCCCTTCACTCCAAACACCACAACTCCCTCACAGCTCCTTCACTCCTAGACCACACCTCCTTCTCAGTGCATTCACTCCTAGACCACACCTCCTTCACTCCTAGACCACACCTCCTTCTCAGTGCATTCACTCCTAGACCACACCTCCTTCACTCCTAGACCACAACTCCTTCACAGCTCCTTCACTCCTAGACCACACCTTCTTTGCAGTGCAGTCACTCCTAGACCACACCTCCTTCACTCCTAGACCACACCTCCTTCACTCCTAGACCACACCTCCTTCACAGTGCATTCACTCCTAGACCACACCTCCTTCACTCCTAGACCACACCTCCTTCACAGCTCCTTCACTCCAAGACCACACCTCCTTCACAGCTCCTTCACTCCTAGACCACACCTCTTTCACTCCTAGACCCCACCTCCCTCATTCCTAGACCTCACCTCCTTCACACCCCTCTTCCTCCCCTCCTTCCCCCCTCCTTCTCCCTCCCTCCTCCCCTCCTCCTTCCCCCTTCCCCCCCTCTCTTTCTTCCCTCTCCTCCCTCTTTCTCCCTTCTTCCCCCCCCCTCCTTCACACCTTCTCCTAGACCACCCCTCCTCCAACCCTGCCTGAACTTTAATTTTATCATTTTTTTCAGACTACTGTCCCAATGAAGTAGTGAAAAAGCCTTAAAAGTCTGTGATGCCTTTTATACGGATTAATAATTTAGTAATGATAAATTATTAGAGAATTTCTTTGAATAACATGTTTTAGCAGACTTCCTGGACTTCACGGAAAAAAAAAAATAAAAAATCCTCACGATTACAAATCCACTTGCAGCTTCACAGCTTAGTGTTTCCTAGTTTATGACCAATCACATGTCCCTACACCAACCAGAAGTCTGTACATTCAGCAACAGCACTGTGCACGTCATTAACCAATCTGTAACGAAAATTAAATCACATCTTAATTTGGGTATTTGACTTTGAGAAAAGGACATGAAGAACGTGGACTTGTTAGGAGACAAAACGTGAAAATCCGGATCATTAATCTGAAACTTGGACCTGTGAGAAGTTCATACGTTGTCAGTAATATTAATAAGCCTGAGCAGGCCGTCGTATGGCGCTTCTGCGTGTTGGCTGCTCCGCTGGTGCGTTGTCGAGGGAGTAATGGTTCCTTCTGTATCACTGACCTCCGTTATTGATGTCCTTTTAATGAGCACAGTTTCCGGTTCTATCTTCCTGTGTGAGTGGAACATGCCAAATCTTCAGTTATGAAGTGTTGTACAGCTGATCAGAATGTGCTTGATATGAAAGAGAGCATGAAATGAGATGAGTGAAGGTTTTACTCCAAATATAAATGTGTCACGGCAGATACCATGCACAGTCCTCAGCTGTGTTTAAGTGTTCTGTCTGTTACTGATAATTAACATGACAGCTGCCGTACTGGCGGATGTCTCGACAGCTTATGTGACATGATTATGTTTGCTATGTATGCTCTTTTTAGCATATGTGTCATAAAATGTTTTATTATATGTTCATAATGCATTACGATTCTGAGACATAATAATGACTCCGAAAAGATTATGAGCTTCTAAACCCATGGGAGGGGTTTCAGTGCTGATGTAATGTATTGGGAGGGGTTTCAGTGCTGATGTAATGTATTGGGAGGGTTTTCAGTGCTGATGTAATGTATTGGGAGGGGTTCAGTGCTGATGTAATGTATTGGGAGGGGTTTCAGTGCTGATGTAATGTATTGGGAGGGTTTTCAGTGCTGATGTAATGTATTGGGAGGGGTTTCAGTGCTGATGTAATGTATTGGGAGGGGTTTCAGTGCTGATGTAATGTATTGGGAGGGTTTCAGTGCTGATGTAATGTATTGGGAGGGGTTTCAGTGATGATGTAATGTATTGGGAGGGGTTTCAGTGCTGATGTAATGTATTGGGAGGGGTTTCAGTGAAGATGTAATGTATTGGGAGGGTTTCAGTGATGATGTAATGTATTGGGAGGGGTTTCAGTGATGATGTAATGTATTGGGAGGATTTCAGTGATGATGTAATGTAAGGGAGGGGTTTCAGTTCTGATGTAATGTATTGGGAGGGGTTTCAGTGATTATGTAATGCATGGGAGGATTTCAGTGATGATGTAATGTATTGGGAGGGGTTTCAGTGATGATGTAATGTATTGGGAGGGGTTTCAGTGATTATGTAATGTATTGGGAGGATTTCAGTGATGATGTAATGTATTGGGAGGGGTCTCAGTGATGATGTAATGTATTGGGAGGGGTTTCAGTGATTATGTAATGCATGGGAGGATTTCAGTGATGATGTAATGTATTGGGAGGGGTTTCAGTGATGATGTAATGTATTGGGAGGGGTTTCAGTGATGATGTAATGTATTGGGAGGATTTCAGTGATGATGTAATGTAAGGGAGGGGTTTCAGTTCTGATGTAATGTATTGGGAGGGGTTTCAGTGAAGATGTAATGTATTGGGAGGGGTTTCAGTTCTGATGTAATGTATTGGGAGGGGTTTCAGTTCTGATGTAATGTATTGGGAGGGGTTTCAGTTCTGATGTAATGTATTGGGAGGATTTCAGTGATGATGTAATGTATTGGGAGGATTTCAGTGATGATGTAAGGGAGGGGTTTCAGTTCTGATGTAATGTATTGTTCGGGTTTCAGTGCTGATGTAATGTATTGGGAGGGGTTTCAGTGATGATGTAATGCATGGGAGGATTTCAGTGATGATGTAATGTATTGGGAGGGGTTTCAGTGATGATGTAATGTATTGGGAGGGGTTTCAGTGATGATGCAATGTATTGGGAGGGGTTTCAGTTCTGATGTAATGTATTGGGAGGGTTTCAGTGATGATGTAATGTATTGGGAGGGTTTCAGTGATGATGCAATGTATTGGGAGGGGTTTCAGTTCTGATGTAATGTATTGGGAGGGGTTTCAGTGAAGATGTAATGTTTGGGGGGGTTTCAGTGATGATGTAATGTATTGGGAGGGGTTTCAGTTCTGATGTAATGTATTGGGAGGGGTTTCAGTGAAGATGTAATGTATTGGGAGGGGTTTCAGTGATGATGTAATGTATTGGGAGGGGTTTCAGTGATGATGTAATGTATTGGGAGGGGTTTCAGTTCTGATGTAATGTATTGGGAGGGGTTTCAGTGAAGATGTAATGTATTGGGAGGGGTTTCAGTGATGATGTAATGTATTGGGAGGGGTTTCAGTTCAATTGTGATGTATTTGGAGTGGTTTCTGGTATGACAATATTTAAGTGGTTTCTGGTATGACATAATATTTAAACAAATTCATCATTCAGACATGCTTAGCTTCCTCATAATATAATTTTATTCAGCAAACTTTCTAGTTCCTTCCACATGTCCCTGGATGATGACATCAGCATGACAGCTTCTATGACACATTTATGACATGGATGTGTCTTTATGGTGCAGAGATATGCCGTTTTTTTTTTTTTTTTCAGGATGTCTCATCTCCGGCTGAGTACTTAGAACCCACAGTTCTGCACAACTTAGCGTTTTCCCCATCCCAGCTCATGGATGGCTCCATAATCAGCTTTTGGGAAAACGTCAGGACTGCAGTGAAGAAGTTAAAAGTTTTCTGATCATTTGTTATTGGATTGCTGCACTGTTCTCCATTCCTCTATTACTGAAGCAATAAAGTATCTATCTATCTGGAATATAAGCAGTCTCCCGCTGTATTCCCCATGTTCCCTTCCCATATGGTGCTGTAATAAATATTTAATCATGAGCCTAGTTCTGCGTGATTGTAAATAGATTACTTATACTTAATGCTGTTATTTTTTACATACTGCTCTCTCTCTCTCTCTCTCTCTCTCTCTCTCATTTTTCTGTCCTCTATCTTCTGGAACTCTGCAAATGAAAAGCCGCAGTGTGTTTATTTGTGACATTTGAAATGCGTTGCTCCTGGGCAGGAGGCCACAAACACACCGGGTTTCATTTTCCTGAAAATAATTCACTCCCATTACATCAACTTTGAATATTTCTCTCTTTAGTCACATGTCCGTAACTGGTAGTTCATTTATTGCGCAATGTATTCCGCTTGATGTCTATAAACATCATTCACAGAAAATAACTTGCCTGAGTCATAAAACATGCACCAGTGTATTTAACTCCCACTGTACTGTACAGCCGTTTATCAAGTACAGTTTTGGACAGGATGTACATCTTATCTGTTTATAGCTATGTTTAATATTGAGTGAAACAAGCGTGGGACGCTTCACTTAAGTAACTTATCACCTATGAACAGTCGTTCCCTCAACAGCCTCTCTTTTTTTTTTCCTCTCTCTCGCTCTTAAAGTTAAAAAGACCAAAAAAATCCACAAATTGTCACGTTACCAAGAAAGCACAACGCGTACAATCCTCTGTACCGAAGATCTCGCAAAACTTAACGTTTGACTGTTACAAAGCGCTGACACTGGAGACTCCTTTCTTCGAGAAAACTGTGAACAGGTCCTTATCAAAGAGCTGTCACGACAGAAAGGAGAACGTATTATTGTAAAGATGGAAAGGACTTCTGTAGTAAGTAAGAAGTAAAAATAAAAGTAGCTCTTCTGTGGGATCGGACCGGACGGGCTAGCCTTCGCTTCCCAGGCGTATTGGGAGCCCATGTCCGTGTCACCGGTTCACCGCTTGTCCTTCCTTGCACCACTGCAGGAACACCAGGAACACCCCAGAAGACCTGCCGTTATGGAGATACTCTGACAATTCAGCCCTTGTCAAAGTCCCTCAGATCCTTACGCTTGCCCATTTTTTGTGCTTCCAACACGTCAACTTCGAGAACTGACTGTTCACCTGCTGCCTAATAAATAAATAAATAAATAAATAAATAAATACCCCCTCTACAGGTGCCTCTGAACTGATATAATCAATATAATCAATCGTTTTTTCTGAACGTCACATGGAAAAACAACGTCTATGATCGATTTCCCCTTTTGTGCATTTAAACAAGGAATTTTATCTCATGCAAATTTCATCAAACGCATGATAAACTCCACATGATCGCAATGTGCTTTCGATTCCGATTCGATTCTGTATAAATGAAGTCATAAAAAAAGAAAAAAAAAAACAAGGCACGGACACTAACTCCGCCCCAAGTACTGTTCTTAACCCCACCCACAAACCCATCCATGGACGCGCTCTGAGCCTGTGACCTCTTAAACGTCATAACGTTTCATACTGTAAGAGCTGAGAAATGCAAAACACTCCGAAATGCACGAAAGCTGAAAGGCAGGGTCCCAATTGACCTTTTATAGGCCAGTTAACCACTTACTCTCCCTTACTTTTAACAGTTTTGCGACATTTACCTGACACGTTCATTTTTTTTTTAAATACGTGAACATTTCCCTAACAATCCTCGTGATGAACTGCCCTTAAAGAAACGTCCCACAGAGTTGACACGTGAATCATCTCCGGATTCTTATGTAAAATTTAGACACACTGATTTCATACAATTATGGTATCAAACTTTTGATACCACTATATCTCTGTCTCGTGATCTACTCCTGGTGTCGGATGTAAGCTCCGACGTTGACCCTGACGTTCACGTACTGTGTCTGTAAAGCAGTGGAATAAAGTGATGAGAAGTTGCACCGATGAGAACGGCGCTGGAGGAATTATGTAAGAACAGGTGCTGCAGACGTCGTGCTCTTCCGTTGTTGTCTTTGTTGCTTCAATGTCAGAAATGTGAATGGTAAAAGAAAAAAAAAAGAAAACAAAAAAAGAGAAAAACCTTTTTATTTCCCCTTAGACAAGAACTGTCATTTGTACATCACTGAAGTGAAAATGAATCTCCACATCTGTTATACTGCAGCGCTCTCTTTCTTTCTTTCTTTCTTTCTTTCTTTCTTTCTTTTATTTTTATTCTGCTCAGTGGCACCTTTTTTTTTTTTTTTTTTACTGAAAAGCAGTGCTTCTTTTGTTTCTTTCTTTCTGGAATGAAACGAGCTTTTAATCATTTAGCAGCTGCCCTTCGATCTTCTTTTACATTAACATTTAACAAGAGATGCATCACTGTTCTGCAGGGAGAACTTTATGCCTTATTCTACTTTGAAATGACATTAATGTTTTATACGCGAGGATGTGCGTCTTTATTTTATTTTTTATTTATTTATTTTTTTCCCAGGCCTTCATACAGCGTTAATGACATTACAATTGTATTTTATTTCATAACCTCCATCCTGCTGCATCGAGAAACAATAACCAGTGATGTGATGTGCTCGATTGTACGAGTCTCTCTCTCTCTCTCTCTCTCTCTCTCTCTCTCTCTGTGTTTGTGTACCTGCATTTGCACCTATAGATGTTTATATTATATTTATTTTTTGCTTAGTAATAAACCAAATAAATTCTTTTGGATCATTCGTGATGTACTTGAATGTAATTGTGTTATATATATATATATATATAATGTCAGTTATATAATGTGCCTAATTGAAACTATATTATATCTTTTCATTTATGTTTATAAAAGTAAAATCAATGCTGTGGTGTTTTTTGTTGTTGTTTTTTTTTAAGTTATTTCACGTTTTTTATGCTTTCCAAATAAAATTTAATCTGTATTTGTTATTATAAAGTGTACTGGTCCATTATCTAAATGAGAACTTATAAATGTGTGAGTGTGTGAGTGTGTGTGTGTGTGTGTGTGTGTGTGAATAAGTAGCTATATAAATTCACTCCGTGTCAATAATCGACAAGATCAAGAACTTTTGTTATTCATGAAAAGACAGATGGCGGATAAGAGCGAGCAGAAATTCTAATCTTTCACTGGGATTAATGAAGAAAGTGACTCAGAGGCTCAGAAGATAAAAATCACTCCTCGTTCTTTTTTCTCTCTTCTTTTAGATATTTTTGTACGGATGGAGGGAAAAGGGAATTGGCTTGTCCCTACGCTTCTGTTTTGTTTTGGGAGCATGATGAGGGAGATGATTAACACACACAAAAAAAAAAAAAAAAAAACATTTTCAGACTCCCCTAACACCCCCCAAGAGATTTTTTTTTTTGTGTGTGTGTGTGTATTTCTGCTACAAGCAGAACGTACTGCGACGTGCAGATTAACCCGAGCATGTAGTCATAAAGAGATTTAGATTATAAATTCGAGATTAGATCGTGAGGGATCAGCAGGGAGGTGAGAGAGAAGAACGCGGGAAGGATGGAAAATCAGATCAGCCGGATGATTTGAAGGAGATTTAACGCGACAGCGAATTGTTCAAACCGAATGCAGGTGTGTTTTTATTGTCAGTGAATGGATTGCTTTATATCAGTTTTATCTTCTGTGCGTTTTTCGCATTCAGTCATGTACACGCGCATTAAAGCGACTATTTCGGCTCGACGCTTTGGTGAAGAATCTCATTTACACACGTCTGAGGTTTGCTCCTTTTAGCGGAGACGCTGCAAAGATAATGTGTCTGAAGGTTGTTATTTGGACAGAAAAATAAATAATCTGAATGGATATCATTCCATTCTCTGATGCTGCGCAATAAAAAATGCTGAAATGTGCTTAGAAAAGGATGAATAAAACACTCAAGTGGAATGTACAGGAAAATGTCAAATAAAAGTGCAAATCCATCTCTACGGTATGCATTAGGACGCCATTACATTAAAAAAATCGAAAGTTTTTACTGTTCTTTGTTTGTACGTAATACAGAATAACTTTTATTTTTCATTTTGAGGCATTTTGGAGGCAACGAGGCCGGCAACTCCACCTCCTTATTCATCATCATCATCATCATCATCATCATCATCCTCACTTTCCTCATCGATTTAACACCATCACTTCACCTCCATCGTCACCCTCGTCATCATCCTCATCCTCACTTTCTCCCTGTAAGGTTGTGACCATCTCATCATCTTCCTCATCATTAAATTCCACCTCATCCTCACTCATCACCCATCAGCCATCACTGCTCCCTCCGCTTTATACTTCAGTCAACGCATCCACCGCTCAAATAATACAATAATGTAATGTTGTTGTTTTTTTAACCTAATATATAAACAAAAGAATATATAGAGTCGGGTATGTAAATATTTGGACATTTGACCAGGTAATTTGAGGATATTTCCATATCTAAATCAAGTGAATGGTGTAGGAACTACAGGACTTTTTTTAGATGTAGTTGTCTTTTTTTTTTCTCAGGGGTCAAAAGTAACTGGACACAATAACAATCATAAATTAAATGGTCATGGTTAATACTAAACACTGACTACCTGAAGTCTGGAACTCATAAACATCACCAGATGCCTGGTTTCTTCTCTGGTGATCATTGTAACTGTGGCTCACATATGTACAGCTACGGTATCTCATGCTGTTCTTATGGCTATATTTCTGATATCAACATTTTTCAAAATACATCTTAACTGACCAATAAACACGCAGCAAACATTTAATCTTGATATTGATGACTGGAGCTCTGCTTAAAACATCCATTTTCTCTAGAGGAAAAATGGTGGATCCAGTGGATCACATGACCAGTTTTAGCATTTCTATTGGTTAGAATTGTTGCCACGCCTCTTCGTGAGGACTGGACTCATACGTTTTATTGTTGCCACAAGCCAAAAAGCCCTCGTGTCCGTTGTACCATAGAAAGGGATGTATAAATATAAACAAACAAACAAACAAACAAACAAACAAACAAACATACTACATGTATAATAATTTTGTTGAAAATGAAAAGCAAGCATGCAACTAAATATACAATTAATGATTAAATGTTGAAAAAATAAATACGTGCACAAATAAAATGAAAAAAAAAAACTGAAAAAAAAAATACATTGTGTGTAGAAATGAAAAAAAAAGACAGAAAATAAATAAATTGATAAATAAATAAAGAAATGGTGTCGATTTTTTTTTACCTTCTTATTAATATATTAAAATAATAAATGTCCCACCACATGAATATTTATAAAAATATATTTCACAAAGTAGGAAACAATACATGGGTATCTTAGATTACAATACGCAGAGTAAATAATTCAACATACAAGTTTATAAGCATTAAAGCACAGTAGAAAATATGATCTGCATGTGAGTCTGTCGTGAGGGTTCTACTGAAAACTGCCGTATAGAGGATCGGTGGAAACGGAGGAACGCACGCAGCTGTAGTGCCATTCGGAGAGCTCCATGTGCAAGAGCTAACGTGCATAAACAAAATGTCCTCAAAGTAAGCTAAAGAATGTCGGCGGTGACTATGTACACGTCTCTTTTTTTTTTTTTTTCCTCCTGTTTCTCTACTATCATACAGTGTGGAACATTACACACACGTCTGCAGTTTATGGGTTATGGTTTCTACGTGACCGACGGGTTATACACAGATCCGCTGGACAGTCTGGGGGTGGGGGGGTTGGGGGGAGGGGGGATTGTGCTTGAAATGATCACTGGTACTCTGTATACAGTATATTCATATATACACACACAGTATCTCTTCTCCGTGGACTCACAGTCAGTGTCATGGACGCCGTTTCCACCTGATCATTTCACGAGTTTTTGTAGCTGGATTGTCACGTTCACGTTTACACGCCGCCAAAACACAAAGGTCGTGCGGTATCCCGTGAACCGTATGTAGCATGTAGAAAAACGTCCTGGGAAGCTAGCTAGCGTGTATCAGGAAGGATTACAGTGATGACCTCATGTATCAGGAGGGATTTTATGATGTAATCGATCAAGGCCAAGTTTCAGTTAGGACACACTTAACGAGGTTTCAGTTCTGACCTAATATTTCAGAAAACATGTCGGTTGTGACATAAAGTTAGCCAGTTAGCGGTTTCCGCTATGGCGTAATTTATAAGGAGTGATTTCAGTTATGATCTGAAATATAGGAAGACATGTCCGTAATGACATAATGTATCAAGAGAGGTTTCGGTTATGAGAAATTTGGAGGAGGTATTGCAAGAGGTATCAGTTACAACAAAAATAAAACTTTTAGGGTGGGGTTTTCAGGCATGACATAATGCATGAGGAGGGGTCTAAACCATGATAAGATATATCAATCTGGATTTCAGTTATGACATAATATAATAAGAGAGGTTTTAGTCATGACATCATGTTTTAGAAGTGGTTTTAGTCATGACATTAAGTTTAAGAAGTGGTGTTAATCATGGCATCATGATTTAGAAGGGGTTTTAGTCATGACATCATGTTTTAGAAGGCGTTTTAGTCATGACATGATGATTAAGAAGGGGTTTTAGTCATGACATTAAGTTTAAGAAGTGGTTTTAGACATGACATCATTTTTTAGAAGGCGTTTTAGTCATGACATGATGATTAAGAAGGGGTTTTAGTCATGACATTAGGTTTAAGAAGCGGTTTTAGTCATGACATGATGATTAAGAAGGGGTTTTAGTCATGACATTAAGTTTAAGAAGTGGTTTTAGACATGACATTAGGTTTAAGAAGCGGTTTTAGTCATGACATGATGATTAAGAAGGGGTTTTAGTCATGACATGATGTTTAAGAAAGGGTTTTAGTCATGACATGATGTTTAAAAAAGGGTTTTAGTCATGACATCATGTTTTAGAAGTGGTTTTAGTCATGGCATTAAGTTTAAGAAGTGGTGTTAATCATGATATCATGTT
This sequence comes from Ameiurus melas, assembly GCA_012411365.1. Classification (NCBI taxonomy): domain Eukaryota; kingdom Metazoa; phylum Chordata; class Actinopteri; order Siluriformes; family Ictaluridae; genus Ameiurus; species Ameiurus melas. Next base: position 1,469,723 of record CM022754.1, on the reverse strand, counting down.
TTAGAAGTGATTTTAGTCATGACATCATGTTTAAAAAAGGGTTTTAGTCATGACATCATGTTTAAAAAAGGGTTTTAGTCATGACATGATGATTAAGAAGGGGTTTTAGTCATGACATCATGTTTTAGAAGGCGGTTTAGTCATGACATGATGTTTAAGAAGGGGTTTTAGTCATGACATGATGTTTAAGAAAGGGTTTTAGTCATGACATGATGTTTAAGAAGGGGTTTTAGTCATGACATGATGATTAAGAAGGGGTTTTAGACATGACATTAGGTTTAAGAAGCGGTTTTAGTCATGACATGATGTTTAGAAAGGGTTTTTTAGTCATGACATTAAGTTTAAGAAGGGGTTTTAGTCATGACATGATGTTTAAGAAAGGGTTTTAGACATGACATTAGGTTTAAGACGGTTTTAGTCATGACATGATGTTTAAGAAGGGTTTTGGTCATGACATGATGTTTAAGAAGGGGTTTTAGTCATGACATGATGTTTAAGAAAGGGTTTTAGACGTGACATTAGGTTTAAGAAGCGGTTTTAGTCATGACATGATGTTTAAGAAAGGGGTTTTAGTCATGACATGATGTTTAAGAAGGGGTTTTAGTCATGACATGATGTTTAAGAAAGGGTTTTAGACATGACATTAGGTTTAAGAAGCGGTTTTAGTCATGACATGATGTTTAAGAAGGGGTTTTAGTCATGACATGATGTTTAAGAAGGGGTTTTAGTCATGACATGATGTTTAAGAAAGGGTTTTAGACGTGACATTAGGTTTAAGAAGCGGTTTTAGTCATGACATGATGTTTAAGAAAGGGTTTTAGTCATGACATGATGTTTAAGAAGGGGTTTTAGTCATGACATGATGTTTAAGAAAGGGTTTTAGACGTGACATTAGGTTTAAGAAGCGGTTTTAGTCATGACATGATGTTTAAGAAAGGGTTTTAGTCATGACATGATGTTTAAGAAGGGGTTTTAGTCATGACATGATGATTAAGAAGGGGTTTTAGACATGACATTAGGTTTAAGAAGCGGTTTTAGTCATGACATGATGATTAAGAAGGGGTTTTAGACATGACATTAGGTTTAAGAAGCGGTTTTAGTCATGACATGATGTTTAAGAAGCGGTTTTAGTCATGACATGATGTTTAAGAAAGGGTTTTAGTCATGACATGATGTTTAAGAAGGGGTTTTAGTCATGACATGATGTTTAAGAAAGGGTTTTAGTCATGACATTAAGTTTAAGAAGGGGTTTTAGTCATGACATGATGTTTAAGAAAGGGTTTTAGTCATGACATTAAGTTTAAGAAGTGGTGTTAATCATGATATCATGTTTTAGAAGTGATTTTAGTCATGACATCATGTTTAAAAAGGGTTTTAGTCATGACATGATGTTTAAAAAAGGGTTTTAGTCATGACATCATGTTTTAGAAGTGGTTTTAGTCATGGCATTAAGTTTAAGAAGTGGTGTTAATCATGGCATCATGTTTTAGAAGGGGTTTTAGTCATGACATCATGTTTTAGAAGTGATTTTAGTCATGACATTATGTTTAAGAAGCGGTTTTAGTCATGACATCATGTTTAAAAGGGGTTTTAGTCATGGCATTATGTTTAAGAAGTGGCTTAAGTCATGACATTAAGTTTAAGAAGTGGTTTAAGTCATAGCTAGGTTTTAGAAGTGGTTTTAGTCGTGACATTAAGTGTAAGAAGCGGTTTTAGTCATGACATTAAGTTATAAAATTTGGTTTTAAGTGATGACGTTAAATTTAAGAAGCGGTTTTAGTGATGACATTAAGTTTAAGAAGTTGTTTTAGTCATGACATCATTTTTAAGAAGCGGTTTTAGTCATGACATCAAATTTAAGAAGTGGTTTTAGTCATGACATCATGTTTAAGAAGCGGTTTTAGCCATAACATTAAGTTTAAGGAGGCGTTTCAGTCATGATTTTGACTGATCTCAGTTATGATGTATTGCATCGAAAGAACTGTCGTTTACAAAGAGGTTTCATGTAGGATATATTGTTCGGGATGTCAGTCGTGACATCATATTTTGAGAGGGTTTTTCATTGTCCAGTGTGTCTTTTGTGCACAGACATGTTTACTCTTACATAACATCTGCTTAAACGGCATCTCAGACCTTCTGTAATCTTGAGCGATTTCATTAAATTCTCTTCTAAACAGGTTTGATTACATCTGCATTTTTACATGGATAATGTTGATCCGGATATGTATCTCTGATCCGCAACACAAGAGGCATGGAATGACCAGGTGTAAACAGGATCGTTGTTGACGTCTGCATTGACTGCAGTACTGTATTTCTGATATTAGTGATTACAAACTGAGCTTTTCTGTGACAAATGAAACAAAGCAGAAAAAGAGAAACCAAAATGACACCATATTTTTTTCTTTTTTATACCCGCAGCACAAAACAGACAATGAATATTCATATATTTATAAATCATACTACGCTAGTGAAGTAAACACGATTGATGTTTCCAAAAATGTTCAAATTCAACCGTATTTAATGTTTGCTTCTGTAAAAAGAAGGCCTCGTTGTTTCTACATTTCTCTTTTTGTCTTCAGTCTGTTATAGGCTACTAATGTTCGAGTGTGAAACACACTAAGAGCGTGAATACAAACGTGGTGTATAAAGCAAGCCGCGAGGCTTTTCAGGAAATCCGGCCACTCGGTATCAAATGCTATCTCAACTAATATCTATTAAAGCCAATATTGTACACTTATCTCACCTTTAAACATACACACATACATTCAATATAGTAGACCATATATTGCTTTTTAGTCGATTTTGTAAGGTTCCTTCCTTCCTTGGATTGGCTGGATGATGTTAAGGAGACGTGTGGAACCATTTTGAGGCCTCGGAAGTTCATCCACATCTCTGAAACCTTTGAGTTTTCCGTCTTTCTCTTTACGTGACCGACGAGAACCTACGTTTCCGGTGGTCACAGTGAACAAACGACGAGCCAAAAACACTTAATCTAAAAGACTCCACGAGGATCAGTGACCTCCTACGACAGACACCGTGGTGGTGGTGAAGTTCAGCCCCTTTATGCACTTTGATGTGGATGACTAACCCTAGTATGTTTGTCTCTAACAGTTTCCAAAAAAAATAAATAAATAAATAAAACAAAAAAAAAGTTCCCGCCATTTTGAAACGGATGCATTTTAATCGTGGTCTGGCGAGCACCATAATGCGAACATCATGAAGGTGAAAAAAAAAAAGAGGAATGCCTCAAGTTTCTTTGTCGCTCTCGCCCACCGAGTAGAGCTCTCCGAGTCTTCTAAACCGCGGGCCCCACTCTCTGAGATAATCGAAATTCTGGTCCGAATCTGACGAAGAAGTTTCCAGCGAGCTCAAAGATCCAGCCATCGATCCTCGACCTTCATAGCCGTAGATCTGGATGGAGTCGTATGGTGGTGCCGTCGGGTCGTTATCAGCCTCGTGGAGCCGGACGTTAATGAACTCGTCGATGTCGACGCCATTGGCCGCGGGTCTGAGTCCGGCGCGGATGCTGTAGCTCAGCTCGGGTTTGATGTCTTTGCGAGGCAGGAAGCCGTTGATGCCGTCGGGGTTCTGCAGAGTGGCGATGTCGAACGCCTCCGTGTCCTCCTCGCCGCCGCCCTCGTCGTCGTACGTGATGATGTTCTCACGGACGTCCTCCTCGTCTTTGATGATCAGCGGCTCACTCTTGTGCCGCCGCAGAGTCACGAACAGAACCACGATCACTAGAAAGACACAAGTTAACGAACCAGATTTAGATAAACTAAACTATGCTGCACTCATTAACTCTTTATTGACATACTATATTTATGGTGATGTTAATACTTCAGGCATGAAATTAAATCCATCCATACATCCATACATCCAGTTTCCAAACTACGGACATCCTATACAGGGTCACGGAGGAGCCTGGAGCCTATACCACTGAACCTGGGGGTACACTATCTGTCTCACACACACATACATTCACCAATCAGCATACGACAGATGACTTTGGACTGGGGGAGGAAACCAGAGAACCCGGAGGAAACCCCCAAGCATGGAGAGAACATGCAAACGCCATGCACATACAGCAGAGGTAGGATTCGAGTCGCCAACCCCAGAGATGCTACCAACTAAGCCACCGTGAACCCATCCGTGACCGCCCCCATTTTATGAAATATTGTACATAAATAATGTAAACGATTTGCGACATTTTTATGCGACATTTTCAAAAAGCACCCCCTTTAGGATTCCGCTGTCATGTCGAGACATTATAAAAGGCTTAATCAAAACAAACTTGTTACACAGATGTGACATTTCAACCTGTGCATTGATACATCACATCACATCAGTGAAATAATTAAACATGACACGTGTGGTGGGTTTGAGAAGCTCGTACCCAGCAGTAGGATGATGCAGGCGAGGATGGCGATCAGCGCCCCCATGCTGAGGCCGATGGGCAGGACGAAGGCCTCGACGTTACACGACTGAACCACGCCGTCTTTACTGCAGCCGCACACTCGGATGGTCAGCGTGTTGGTGCTGCTCATCGGCGGATCTCCGTCGTCGCTCACCACGATGGGCAGAAGGTACACTTCCTGTTTCTGACGGCGAAACGAGTCGTGCTTCGCCAAGATGCTGATGGAATTGTCTGAG
>CM022754.1:1457570-1460070 GCA_012411365.1 Ameiurus melas | reverse complement strand
TCTATCTGTCTTATGCTCTGTCTCTGTCTCTCTCTATCTATATCGATTTTGATCTGTCTTTCTCTCTCTCTCTCTGTCCCTTGGTCTCTCTTTCTGTCTGCCCCTCTCTCTGTCTTTAACTCTATAAAGAATCCCTCTCTCTCCATCTGTCTTACTCTCTGTCTCGCTCTCTTTCTCTCTCTCACTCTTTGCCTCTGTGTCTCTGTCTCTCTATGTCTTTCTCTCTTTCAAATTCAAATGAGCTTTATATGTTGCCAAAGCATCCATTAATACACGTTTAGTATATTGTAAAACATTTAAATCATTAAAAATAAATAAATACAATAAACATATATGGGCACATATACAAAAAAAAAAAAGAATGGACTTTCTTTCTCTGTCTCTCATATCCCTTGCTCTCATTCGGTCTCTCCATCTGTCTTCCCTTTATCTGTCTTTCTCTATCTATATCTATCTCTCTACCACTTTCTTTCTTTTTCTGTGTCTCTTTCTCTCGCTCTCTCTTTCTGTCTGTCCCACTCCGTCTTTCTCTCCAGGTCTTTCTCTCTATACATTCTCTCTCTTTTTTTTTTTCTCTCTGCATGTGTGTGTTCTGTTTATTTCTCACCTAAGTTGTTTTTTATGGTGAAGTTCGGGTTGTTCAGCATCTCCAGTCTGTAGTGGAACATGTGTCCTTGAGCTGGATTGTCTCTGTCCACAGCGCTGATGGTCTGGATCACCTGTATACACACACACACACACACACACACACACACAATGATGAGTCCTCACTCAGAAAGACAGCAGCCCATACAGGATGAAAAATTCTTTCCATTCACTTCTGAAACCCGAGACCTTTATCCACGCACCATGTGCTGTCATTCTCACATTTATCCCCTCGTCCTTCTCCGTCCATAAATCTGCCAGAGCGGTTCAGCACAAACCGTTTCTCTTCATGATGGACGGCTCGTTCAAAGTTAGGAACCTGACACAATGCTTGTCCTTGTTATTTCACAGAATAGAAAAACCTGACAATGGACGCAGAAAGTGAGTCGCTGAGTGTGAGGGAAAGTGAATGATGCTGAATTTTGAGATATCTAAAGGACGCTTTGTCCTGAACTTGATGCTGAGGCTGTAGACCTTTCTCCTTCTGCTCTGCTATCAGGTCCAATCTGGAATCAGAAAAAAATGTCCCAAACTAGACCTTTCAAACGATTGTTACTCAGGTGAGACCCTCAAGGGTAGATCTTCAGACCACTCGAGATTCTTTCTAAATCGAACTCTGGTGCTTGTATGCCTTAAAACAAGGGCAGATTTGATCGAATGCAGCAATTGCAAGAAAGAGAGAGAGAGAGAGAGAGAGAGAGAGAGAGAGAGAGAGAGAGAGAGAGAGGGAGAGGTTTTCCAAGGCTGCTTCAAAACAAAATGTAAAGCCCTTTCAACAATAGACATTGTCACGAAGAGGTTTAGATCTCCAGTAAACAAGCCAGAGGTGACAGTGTCGAGGAAAAACGTCTTGAGACTACATGAGGAAGAGCCGTTGACAGGAAACAGACTCTAAAGGGAACCTGACAACAGATAGTACAGATAGTGGGATTATAAATCATTACGCCAATATTAAATCAAAAGTTAGGTCAATATTTATGCAGGGAAAGTTCCTGGTATTCAGAGTCGGGTTAAGCAGATTTTCTGAGCTCCACAATCAGATTATTTAAATCACCTGTGTGTAGTTCACACCTCCGAGGTTGCCAGATATTTCTTGAGTACAAACATCAGAGATGGGGTTTTTCAACAGCATCTAGACCACCACCTTTAAACGCAAGCACTTGCTTAAGAGGATCAGGGATAGAATATGCAGACTTTAGCGTACTCAATGAAACCTTTTATGTGTGTGTGTGTGTTGTTGCTAAAACAGTTTTACTGTATTCCCCAGAAAAGCTCAGGTTCATATCTGGTCCCTCACCAGAGATAATCAACTCTACACTGAGACTCGAACCCTTCTCATTATGAATTGATCCTAAAAGTGGAACTGTGAGCAATCATGAACACTATATTTCGACTAAGGTTCTAAAGTCTAAGGAACACAAATGTGCAAAATGATTATATAGAGATCACTTTTTGTTCCAAGGAGCATCCTGAGCCGAGATACTGAAGTGTTCGTAAACAGCTGTATAACCAACATTTGTTGCGTGCCATGACACAAAGATTGTAACCAAGTAAAAAAAAAAAAAGATTATAAAATAAAAAAACTGGCGATTTTGCAATGTCAATACATAGAGGGAATCGGTTAAAAAAAAAGAAAAACAATCAAGTAACCTGCATTGGACCACTTGAGATGGAAATAAGACATATTAAACGTATGGTCACATGCTTTCATGTGTTTTCTCGCTTTTTTGAGTCACGTCGAACTCAGCATTTATTTTCAGACATAAAAATGTCCATAGGTTCTGAAAGCAATAAACCTATAGCTCATGATTTGGATTGGAATTAGAGCCAGTTTACTTTCACCTTTAACCTTTTA
>CM022754.1:1415070-1452570 GCA_012411365.1 Ameiurus melas | reverse complement strand
ACTTAAACAGCACAATGTAACTCCAAGTGTTCCCTTTCTTTTTTTGAGTAGTATATATATATATATATATATATATATATATATATATATATATGTATATATGTGTGTGTGTGTGTGTGTGTGTGTGTGTGTGTGTGTTTGTGTTTGTGTGTGTGAGATATGAGATATATGTGTTATGAGATATATGAGATATGAGATATATGTGAATATGAGATAAATGTGTTATGAGATTTATGTGAATATGAGATATATGAGATATGAGATACATGTGAATATGAGATGTATGAGATATGAGATACATGTGAATATGAGATATATGAGATATGAGTTATATGTGAATATGAGATATACGAGATATGAGATACATGTGAATATGAGATATATGAGATATGAGATACATGTGAATATGAGATATATGAGATATGAGTTATATGTGAATATGAGATATATGAGATATGAGATACATGTGAATATGAGATGTATGAGATATGAGATACATGTGAATATGAGATATATGAGATATGAGTTATATGTGAATATGAGATATACGAGATATGAGATACATGTGAATATGAGATATATGAGATGTGAGATAAATGTAAATATGAGATACAGACCTGCATCACGTTCTGAAAGGAAATAATGGGAATGTTCATTGTTTTGTCTTAAGGTAGAGTTTCATGAAAGCACTTTGGCCAGAAGAGTAAAACTGAAGTGCCATCTAATGTCTTTTAAATCTGCATGAAAATTACAATTATTAAAATATTTCCTATTCAGATGAAACATTAGTTTCTCTTCGTATACATTTGGGTAGAAAGATAAATATTTCTTTCATTCATTTGAAACGGTTCAGATTCTTTATTTCAGCACAGTAATTACATTGTTTTCGTGTATGTACATGTACAGTACTGTATATGGAGCTTACTTTACAGAGTAACCAGTTCATTTTATTTATTCATGTTGGATCATTTCAGTTACAACGAACCTGTCCACATTACTATGGTAATACCGTAATTAAAGACTATTATTTATTCATGTAATATATCTATATACTTAAAACCTTTTAAAAAAATATGTTAATGTGATATCTCTTGGACCTTCTGAGCCATCGCTGTGGTGATCTGACATTGCTGGCGTAATTACATTCAGCTTAATTAATTAATTAATTAATTAATTTGCTTATTCATTAATCTATTAGCATGATGTCTGTTTATGGCTGTCACGGCATTGCTGCTGTAATTAAGTTCAGCAATTATTTATTCATTTAGTTATTTATTTATTTATTTGTTTGTTTGTTTATTTATTTATTTATTTTAAAGTCCAATTAAACCGTCACTTACGGACTTCTGTAGCCGTCACGGTGATGTTGTGCCACGTATCGGTCTCTCTGTCCAGCGGTTTGGCTAACGTGATCTTCCCGTCGTCCACATGGATATTGAACTGCCTCTCCAGATCTGTGTGCCGATCGATCGAGTACCTGTCAGGAGAGAGAGAGCGAGACAGAGTGGGGAAGAAAAGAGCAGAGAGCTAAATGAAATGTGCATTCACTTCACGTCTAACCAAATAAAGGCGCGGCTCACATGCTTCACTTAATGCCCTGCTATCCATCAGCCGATTCCTGTAGGTTAGAATATGGTAAAATCAGCAGGGCCTTAATAATCCGCTCTGAAGATGAGTGATGGCGGGCATGGACATTAACGCCGCAGCGGGGATGACATCTGAAATGTTTTGCACTGCATGTCATCATGGAAGAGCATTAATTTGAGTTATTATTACCTGCACCGCCTCGTGGCGTGCTTACACGCTAAACCTACAGCAGGCTGCAATGAAAATTTCAAGCACTGCCAAAGCACCTTTCAGTATTTCCTTCATACTCCTTCATACCAACAATCTGACGTTGACAAGTCATGAACTAAACCGTGCACTCATATCAAACTGTCTACACACTGTATTTAAACACTTTACCAGGTTAACTTAGCTTTTTAGCTGGCTAACAAAATCTATAACATTCCCGCTAAATCATTCCCATATATGGACTTAAACACTTGCTTATATTTCCTTTTATGGCATTTTCTCGGCCATTTGATGTCATTAGCGAATATGGACACAAAGACACACCTTTTTTTTTTTTTTGCTTTACGCCTCTCCCACATATAGACATAGACATAGCAAAAACACGATAGTTTACTAGTAGGTAGCTTCCAAGCTAGCAATGCTAGCAAAGTTGTTTCCACATATGGACTCAGAGACTTGTCTACATTTCTTTCTTTCCTTCTATGTCATGAGGATAAATGGACCATTTTTTGGTTTTTAAGCCACACCCACACATAGGCAAACGCCCCCATGTCCTCCTACCATATTTAGAAATATCCGTATATCACTAATATTTGCTAACTTTGTAGCTGCGTTAGTAACTACTAGTAACTACCTTGCATGCATTTCTATATGTGGGCGTGGCTGAATGAGCAATAAATGGGCGTGTGTTTAAAATCATATTTGCTAATGACATTTGGGCCAGTTTGGGCCTCAAGTAAAGAGCACTGAAGTAAATATAGCCTAGTCTTTGAGTCCTTTATATATGGAAATGATTTAGCTAATTCTGCTAGCTTGGTAGCATTACTAGTAAACTAGCTTTTATTTGCATGTCTACTTACAGGCCAAAAAAATCGATGTGTCTTTGTGTCCATGTATTCTTATGACGTTTCCCCGGGTTGGGCGTCGAATAAAGAGCATCGAAGGAAATGTAGCTGCGCCTTTGAGTCAATATATGGAAATGTCTCCAAGTGGGCGTGTCTTTGAGCTAGCTAACCAGGAAAATTCTGTTTATTCTTCTTTGAAAGGGTATGTTTCAGGTTTTATTTTCTAAAATGATATATCATGAACCCTGTCCAGGGTGTAACCCCGCCTTGTGCCCGATGCCCCCTGGGATAGACTCCAGGTTCCCCGCGACCCTGAAGAAGGAATAAGCGGTTGAAGATGGATGCATGGATATATCATGATGTCTGCGTATCGCCAAGTTTCACCTTATCGATCCTCACCGATTTGCTAATGCTGTGGAGAATCTGCATTCACAGCTGTCAATCATCTCATCAGGGCGTGGCCACAGGGCATGGTCAATTTTTTTTATGAATCATCTGTATATAATATCGCTGAATACTAACGATGTTTCAGATTTAATCATCACGATGTGTTATTACACTGATATATCATCACATACGTGTGTATGCACTTAACCGTGATGTCGTGATACCTTCGAGGCTGAAAGTGTCGGTCAAGAAAAACTCTCTCACACACACACACACACACACACACACCTGGGAGCGCTCTCCAGGTGGCTGAGCGGTTTTCAGTCAGGCTCTGACAGTTTTCACGTATCACAGAGAGACAGAGCCTGAAATGTTCTGCTACCCGTCAATCAAACTGACAAAAGTACACATGGTACCGTGGGAGAAATCAGGACAGGCTGTGGGTGGGTGGGTGGGTTTTTGGTGATATGGTGGTAATGATGGAGGGACATAAACAAACAAAAAACAAAAAAAAAACAAAAACAGACACGTGTCAACTTTGTAAATATCGCTAAACACCAGCTTACACACATTAGTGCTAAAATCCGCCTCACGCTCATGTTTAATTGTGAGATGGAGGTCAGATTTCAAAGCTCGAGTCTAGACTGCATGATTAAACGAATCCATTAAAGTCATCTCGTCTCGAGCTGCTGCTGCTATCTACGGCTGAAAACAAAGCGAAGCAAAGTAATAGGTCTTTAAAGATGAAGCGAAATGCTTAATTAGGCTTAATATCTACAACGAGGCCGGCTCGCTTAGTGGCTTTTTATCACTCGTCTGTTTTTTCCCTTTTTTGTATCCTTCATTATTCATCATTATTATGGTAGTTGTTGTTATTGGTGATGCTTTATTCTGCTTTATAAATGCGTCCTACAGCAGGACTGAACAGTAACACACACACACACACACACACACACACCTGCAGGGGCGTAGTTTGGATATTTTGAAATGTTTTGCGCTGTATTTCGTCATGAAATCACGTTCATGCTGAACTGATATAAAGAGGTCAAATGCAGTGTTTGAATTAAACCCCGAAAAAAATAAAAGCCTTAATGATTCGAGCAGCAGTCTGAGATTAACAGGCTGAGAGTTTTAGAGGTTTTTAAAGGGTTTAGATGGAACTGAGGATACGGACACTGGGGACGTTTTTCGATAACTGATCCTGACCATGTTTTTTTTCTGTTTTGCTGTTTTTTTTCTTTAATCTTAAATAATGCTTTGTTTTTTTTTTTTTTTTTTTTTTTACAGGACCACAAGTAGCTCCTGTAGATGCCCTCCTCCTGTGTATAGTCCCACATGGACATCCTACATATCTGCACTTCCCAAACAGATTATTCCCAAGTCTTACCCTTTCTCCAGTACTGTAGATTTATCCCTAACAGCTTCTTCTGTAGTCATATAGACTGTCCTGTTTTCATCCCAGGTCACCCCAGTGCACCCCAGGTCACCCTAGTACACCCCACTACATCCCAGTACACCCCAGTACACCCCAGTACATCCCAGTACACCCCAGTACACCCCAGTACATCCCAGTACACCCCAGTACACCCCAGTACATCCCAGTACACCCCAGTACACCCCAGTACATCCCAGTACACCCCAGTACACCCCAGTACATCCCAGTACACCCCAGTACACCCCAATACATCCCAGTACACCCCAGTACACCCCAGTACATCCCAGTACACCCCAGTACACCCCAGTACATCCCAGTACACCCCAATACATCCCAGTACACCCCAGTACATCCCAGTACACCCCAGTACATCCCAGTACACCCCAGTACACCCCAGTACATCCCAGTACATCCCAGTACACCCCAGTACATCCCAGTACACCCCAGTACACCCCAGTACACCCCAGTACATCCCAGTACACCCCAGTACACCCCAATACATCCCAGTACACCCCAGTACATCCCAGTACACCCCAGTACACCCCAGTACATCCCAGTACACCCCAGTACACCCCAGTACACCCCAGTACATCCCAGTACACCCCAGTACACCCCAATACATCCCAGTACACCCCAGTACATCCCAGTACACCCCAGTACATCCCAGTACACCCCAGTACACCCCAGTACATCCCAGTACATCCCAGTACACCCCAGTACATCCCAGTACACCCCAGTACACCCCAGTACATCCCAGTACACCCCAGTACATCCCAGTACACCCGAGTACACCCCAGTACACCCCAGTACATTGCAGTACATCCCAGTACATCCCAGTACACCCCAGTACACCGCAGTACATCCCAGTACACCCCAATACATCCCAGTACATCCCAGTACATCCCAGTACACCCCAGTACACCCCAGTACACCCCAGTCTTCACAGTCTGCGCAGTATTCTGTGCCTTTACTCTTCTACGTACACCTGCAAACTGTAATGATTTATAATCCCACTAAACGGTGTCACCCAGGAGAGCTTTCTTCTTCTGAAGTAAAAGTTCAAATAATTTTACTCTTCTGGGTCCCAGGAGGATCAAATGAGTATAACATTCCAGTGTGTTGGCTCTTTCATTTCCTACACTCTCAGCACACGTTGATGTCCATCTGGGAGAAACAGTAATGGCATTATGTCCTACAACAAGGTGTTTCTATCATATCGTGCTATAAAGGCATCTATGCTCCTTGCGTTGAAACGGTTAAGAGTGGGGACACGTTCAATTCAATTCAGTTTTATTTGTATAGCGCTTTTAACAGTGGACGACTCTCTCAAAGGAGCTTTACAGAAACATATCAACACAGGATAGAGATTTTAAGTGTGTGAATTTATCCCTATCGAGCGAGCCGGTGGTGACGGTGGTGAGGAAAAACTCCCTGAGATGATATGAGGAAGAAACCCTGAGAGGAACCGGACTAAGAAGGGAACCCGGGAAACACAAAGACTACCAAACATGAACGAGAAACAGGGAGGCTAAACAACAGAAACACGAATAGCGCGAGAATGACTAAAGACCGGCGGCGTGCGCTAGACAAAACGTGACTTCAATAATGATTTCGTTAACATAAATGTGAATCAGATGCAAACTTAAGTGTCGTGATCAGGTGGTGAGAGACGTAGTCCGGCGGAAGATTGGTGCAACCATGACACAACGGAGCAGACGGGCTTAAACAGACAAGCTAATGTGAAGGTGACTGAAAACAGCTGAAGAGAAAAAAATTGCACAAACGAACAATAAATCAGGGACAAGGCAGGGGCGGAGACTAGAATCCAAAGAAAACACACATGAACAGCGATCAATACCAAAACAAAAGCCATGGAAGCACATTCATGGCGCACTGAGCGGGAATTACATGACGCAAAGAAAATAAATAAATAAATAAAACAGTTTTCTTCAAGGGCTCTTCAAGGACCTCCTAAAATGGTTCTATTCTGTCGGGTTCCCAAAGGGACAACCGAAGGAGTCTTAAGAGTTAGATTTTCTAAGAGTGTAAACCAGGACGAGAAGCGATGTAAGTGGTTTTGGAGATAGCGTGGGGACTGTAAAGTGCGACGTATACCGTACACGTGTACGGTTGTGTCCGTACGGAACGAAACGGTGATAATTGTCCATCACGCTATCAGTTTATCATCAACTTCTCATTTCTAGAGAGGACGACATTAAGTGCAGCTGTGAAATTGGAGCATTATAGCAAATGACATTGCGGTACGAGAGTATTATCAGTGCCGCGTGTGGCATGTTGTTATTTTTCTCTCTCTGAGCATCTCTCAATCCAGGGCAGGAACGGAGTGGAGCGTGCGGCTGGCGGTGTGCAGCGTGTGTCGTTCGCTTTTGTTATTAGGTCAGTTATTCCAGGGGGAGGGTCACAGATGCACAGTTTATTCCACACTGCTGCGGGCCTCCAAATGCGAACATTACTAAATAAGCGAGGACGACGTATTAAAATGCAACGCGTCCCGTCCCGTTAATCTGAAACAAACCCTAACGAGCAGAATCACCTTGCTTGCATGTGTTCGAATGCGAGGAGAGACCGAAGGAAGGGGTTTGAAAGTGCAAAGCGGATAAGAGCCGTGATAAAATCTCGTCTGAAAACTGGACTCGTGTTTTTTCTTGCTTTTTTTTTTTGTTTTTTTTTGGGGGGGATTTGTATTATTTTTTTTCTTCGTTTTTATTTATTTTTTTCCTCCAGAGTGCATTTGATGTCTGCGCGGCTTCAAGCAAAACAATCGACAGGAAAATGCAGCTCTGCTCTGTTTCGACCGGAGTCTACCTGCAATGTCTTACGCTTCAGTGCATTAAGTATAGCTTTGGGCTTTTTGTGGGAGATGGGGGGTGTGTGGGGAAGGAAGGGGGGGGGGTGGGATATGGTCGTGGTATACGAGCGAGAAAACAAAACAAAGCAAAAAAGAAAATAAAAATAAAAAATGAGAGAAGAAATATCAAAGTTCGAAAAAAAAAAAGAAAGGAAAAAAAGCAGAGAAGGAGGGAAAGACTCGTCGATCTATGCCGGTAGTCCGAGAGAGATTGATTTGATTTGATTTGAAGGAGTACAAGGTAATCTATGCTCAAACCAAACTGAAGGCGTAAGGATGTGTTAGTCTGCCACTTCTCTTTTTTCTGCTCTTCCATTTGCAAAGTGCCTTTTACCTTTAAATGACATTATCTGTGCCGGTAGTCGGGCGGGAAAGTGACTTTGCCACTTTATGCCTCGAAATTCACTTAAGGATCCCGCAGCCTCTGTGAAATATTGGAAAACATAATGTATTTCTTGATGCCGAAGTGGGCTTGATCAGGTTTTGCCAAACATAATTTACTTGATGGCCCCGGGATAGAAGTAATTCATCTTACAAATAAAGAAAAAAAAAAATCGGCGCACCGACACAATGGAACACGCCGCCGCTTGGCAAATGCAATCAGCGTCGACGTCGAGAAACCTTTTCACGCAGACAACGTGAGCATGCGAGAGGTAGTTTAACACTGTCATGGTACATGCTGGGGGGTGTTGTTTCTCCTGGTCTTTACTCCTTAAATACAGGACAACAACAGAGAAATATGTTTTCTTTTATTCATGTTCTGGCGTTGGTCACGGTGGAAATCTGATATGTTATTATATAAATAGAATTATCATTCATAGAAGTACCCCGGCGTTTTCGGGTCTCATTATCTCTATCTACGTGCAATTACCAAAGAGGAGAATTTTAACATTTTCTTACAGCGACAAAAAAAATGAAGGAATGAATGAAAATACAACGTGTTTACAGCAATCTGATAGAACATAAGCAGACAGGGCAGCTGTTAGCATTTGTTACACTTATATGAGTTGTTTATTAATAAATACATTTTTTTTTTTATTTATTTTTTTTAAAAAAAGCTCCACAGTTGTACAATTGGATTTTTCAAGAGATTTACAAGTGGAAAGATTTGCAGTCATGTGGGTCTGATGATAGATAAATAAATAAATAAATAAATAAATAAACAAATGTCCGGAGCTACCGCTCGAGTATTGCAAAGTCGGACAAACAAATACGTAAATAAATCGAATTCACAGCTTATCATGTCACAGAGAAACCACACGGTGTAAACTCGTCTGTCCTGAAGATGTCGGAAAACGTCAAGTTACAGCTTTACCTCGTTACAAAGCCCTGACACTGGAGACTCCTTCCATGAATATTACAGTGAGTATACCTCTCCTTACAGGAAACTTCATCATATCAACAAATACACACATTTTTTAAATTGGTTTATATATGGAGCGTCCTCTGTACACGTCCCTGTGAATGAGCTGTCTCTATGGAAACGATAATCTTTTAGAAGGAGCGCATTGATACAGTATAAACATGTGCTGCTATTTGTTTATTTAGAAAATGAAGCGACACCTCCTGACCAATCAGTTCTGTGGCGTAAAACGTCAGATACGGTGGGTGGGGAGGAAACGATAAAAACGCTGAAGTATTGTACGCTACGGTTGACGATGGAACAGGATGACGATCGTGCCGCTCCACCCCTTCGCAGTATAACCCCTACCGTAGTTCTGCTCCGGAACTGATGGCTGTACTGAATATGCTAAGCAGTTGTCTTGGTTTGTATTTCCTCATTTGTACTGTAAGTTGCTTTGGATTAAAGCGTCTGCTGAACGGATAGGCCTACATGTAATAAAAGTAACTCGTTCTCATTTTCACTCCCATTGAGATAAAAACCTGTTTCTGGTGTTATTACATAGCGATTAACCCCAAAATGAGAACACAGCACCAACAGACAAATGTTTTCCACCATTAAAGTGCGCCTTCATATAAGGACATGTCCGACTTCCCGCGTCGGGGTAAATTAAAAAAACTCGGCAATCATGGGGATACACACTCTGGATGAACTCTGAGGTGGCAAAAAAAACACCCAATTTCTCTTCTTTTCCCAATTCCCAGAGTAATTACACAACCTGTTGAGTGTTGTCCCTGAAACATGGAAACTCACTGGAGAGTTAATGAAACGCTGCGCCGGAGAGAGAGAAATTGCCCGTGTAACCTATAGGCAAGGTGCCCTTGTGATTTTATTGTGTTTTTTTTCATCAAAGAGGTCTCGGCATAGAAAAGCAGGAAGTCACGGCGCGCCGGAATTCCACTGCTCTGTTCCCGATTCCTCAAACCCTCAAGAACATCTCGAGCGCTAATGTTCAACATCCCTCTATTTTATTTTAAGTTTTAAACCATGAACATTAGGAACAATCCTGAGAGAAACTAAACACTCAATGCTGTGTTATTATATTTGTTTATTTTATTTACATATATATATATATATATTATAAATAAAACGACACGTGTCCATTAGGAATATAATTGATCTCAGATTGAGTTCATGTTTTCTATTTCTGGGGTTGATTTTATTCTTTACTTATATTATTACATCATTAAAGGAATACTTTGCTGCTTTCATGAATTTCCACACGTACTGCAAGTGATTTCTTATTATTATTTCTCAATACTTGACGAATGTGCTGTTTGTAAAGTAACGAAAGTGATCATTACGGAGATACGATTAAAAATTCAAAGGATTATTATTATTAAACATTTTTCCAGCTATACTAATTCTAATATAACTCTATAATAATTTTCAGCTATAGTATTTTATATAAAGGCCGAAGCCTTACACCAGTTTTGCAGAACTGTGTTATAAAGTCTATACGCAGTGCTTATGAATGGGTTATGAAAGGGCTCTTTCAAGATTTTACTGAAACCTATTTATAACGTACAAACGTGTATTAATTAGCCAAGGAATTTAAAAGCTCTTTGGATTGCCCTTTCCAAGTAGAACCATTTGATAAAGTGGTAATATAAGATAAGATGACATAAGATAAGATAAGATAAGATAAGATAAGATAAGATAAGATAAGATAAGATAAGATAAGATAAGATAAGATAAGATAAGATAAGATAAGATAAGATATGCTGAAGACAATAAGAACAACCATGAGTAGATCTGGTAAAAGAATATAGATCTAAACTTGTGATGAGTGATAAACATAGAACTATGCTTATAACTGTACATATACAACAATGAATAAGTGACAAACTTGTAAATATCCAAAGGACTGAGGAAGTAGTGTGAGGAAGTGGACTGAGGAAGTGGTATGAGGAAGTGGACTGAGGACGTGGTGTGCAGACGTGGTGTGAGGACGTGGTGTGAGGAAATGCTGTGAGGAAGTGGTGTGACAAAATGGTGTGAGGAAATTGTGTGAGGAGGAACTGGTCTGAGGAAGTGGTGTGAAGAAGTGGTGTGAGGAAATGGTGTGAGGAGGAAGTGGTGTGAGGAAGTGGGTTAAGGAAGTGGTGTGAGGAAGTGGTGTGAGGAAATGGTGTGAGGAGGAAGTGGTCTGAGGAAATGATTAGTGGAGTTTCTTTACCTGATGAGGCTGCGTGTAGCGTCCTGGTCTCGGGCTGTAACGGTTCCGACGACGGTGTTAATGGCGGCATTCTCATGCACTTCAAACACATAAGTGGACTTTGTGAAGACGGGTGGCTCGTCCGCGTCCTCTACAATGATTTTGATCGTTGTTTGGTCCATAAACGGGGCCCCGGTCGCCGAAGGCCGAATGTTGGTCGCCACCACCGTCAGGTTGTAAAAGTTTTTACTCTCAAAGTCCACAGCCTAAGAAGTGAAAGAGAGAAAAACAGAGAGAGAGAGAGAGAGAGAGAGAGAGAGAGAGAGAGATCCGTTTTCACTAATGAGTAGAGCCGCAGTGATGGATGGAATCTCACAGGGTCTACAGGTCACGCTGATACACAGCATGAGGGACGACACGGCCGCTAACGCAATAACACTGAGCAAAAAAAATGTTATTTAGCGGTAATAATGGCGCGCTCACCTGAAGCGTAGGAAGTGTTATTAATTTGTGTGGTGAGACGGCATCTGTTTGGGATTTAGATGAGCCTGCAAATAAGGTTAATCTAATGCAATCACAACAATCGCATTGCAAATTGTTAAGCAATCACCAAAAATATAATTTGTATGTTTGTGCTTGCTGAAAACAAAATTACGCTGGCCCACAATACCATGACGTTAACATGGTTAATGCGTTCTCCGAGGCAGCCAGCCAATGGAGAAGGATCACCTAAAAGCAATTTGGTGATGATTTGCAATGATTATCAGAACAGATGAATATTTGTCAGGGTGATAAAAGGAGCAGCCTGTTTTGTGTTTTATTTATTTATTTACCTATTCATTTATCTTTCTGTTTTTTTTTTTTTTTTACAACCTCGTTAGTAGTCAGACCGGCATGCTCGTATCCCGGATCACCTCTGATCTCTCCTTGCTACGCAGGAATAATGGGTTCAAGCCACTGCTCCGCTCCGTAAGTGCGATCTATAGCGAGAGTTATATCGGTCAAAGCACAGTAAAGAATTTACAGTGGGTGCATTAACTTTCAATAAACGTTCTGCCTGACAGACTCGGACTGTGATTTTAGAAAATCACATCAGCTGAAAAAATGAAGAGCATGATGTGCCCTTTTCGCCAAACGTACTCAATCGTTCAAGACGTGTTTGGCTCCGGAGCTACGAGGTGATGACGCCACCAAGTAATGAACACTACAGTTTGTTAGAATCATCACATTCACGTTGTCCAATCAGCTAAAAGAGCTAAAAGAGTCAAAGCACAAAATATAGAAGCGTAGTGTGGCGTCCTTCCACACCAGCATCTGACCCAGGAAGGAGGTGTGGCCTAAAGTTTAATAGTGTACTTTCGTATGTTTGAAGAGTTTTGTTTAATGATATAATTCCAGGTGGTGAGCCTCCCTGACTTCAGCTAAACATCAGACGCAAATGATGTGCTGCTTGTGTACTTTTCATTGTTGTGCTTGAATCGTTCCTTTAAAATTTCTATTATACCTCCGTTTCGTTTCAATTATTACCGATATAACCAATATGGAGGGAAATGGAGCCACTAATATCACCATTTCGGTCCGTTCACCCATTTACTGTTACATGTAATGTTGTGGAACGTCTGAATGATTGTATTTTGTTTGTTCGTTTGTTTTGTTTGTTGTTAATTAGAGACGCTGAGCTGAGCCCATGAAGTGCCATGTTGAATTCTGGATCGTGATTGGTCAGAAGGTGTTGATTAACTTTGTGTAACAGTAGCCTTCCTTGGCAGTATGATCGTTTCTATAGTAACAGCTCATACACAGAGACGCGTATTGCAGGCGGCCCACACAAACTGATAAAAAAAATAAAATGTGCACAATCACTGACATCAGTAGGGTCACGTTCATTAAACTTTCACGAAAGGAGTCTCCAGTTTCAGTGCTTTGTATCAGTCAGGATAGGAAAGAGTTTACGTGTCGTGGTTTATCGGTAACATGACAAGGTGTTATTATTGACTTATTGACTTTAAGAGAGAGAAATAACGAGAGAGCTGCTATAATGGAGGTGCGAACAGGAGCTAACTCGTTTTTTCCGACATTCCCGCAACGTTAAATAGATAGAAATTTGACGTAAAGTTTCGGTGTTACAATTGCTGTAGTATACGAGGAATAAAACACTTCACGATGTGCCGTTGTAGGAAAAATAATCACCTCCACTCAGTATTTCGCAAGAACCGCCGTGAAACCCCTCCAGCTTTTACCCACCCTGCCCTCGTGTGAAAAACGGTTTGTTGACCAAACTGTGCTCGGGTAAAATGTGTGCATTCTGCGACGCAGCAGTTTCCTTCTTCTTTTTCCTTTCTCATACCTCGGAAAGTGATGACTAAGAGACGCATTATTATATTTGCTACATTAGGAAGGTGCTTGATCGTGCAGTTTAGCACATTTTCGGAGCGTTTCAACAAGCCCCTGTGCTCTGTGGCACTATTCCATTTGGGGAAAGAAGCATCATGGCCTGCTATTCTTCAATAATAATTCATGCCTTTTGATCCAACGCACCGAGTCAGCCGCACTCCTGGTGCATTATTTCATTACGCCTCTGTGAGTGGGCTAAATACGGCTGTCACTTGACCCACATCGTTCCACACAACCACCGCTTGCTTTTTTCGTAACGACTTTTTTTTTTTTTCTTCTCTGGATGATGCTGAAGTGTCTGGAGTGTGTGAAAGTGTGTGGAGGCTGTACTCCATGCTTGAGTCCTGAAGCACATGGACGACATTTCGTTCTTGAGTGCGTGACTGGATCAGCCTGAAGGGGGCAGGAGATTGAAGCTCACCGATATCAAATGCCAAAACTGCGCTGCGTAAAAACTTCCACTCCACATTTAAAGCAGCAGTTTGTCTTTTTTTTACTGACCTCTACTGTGTGCGGACTGAACTACAATCATAAAACAGCACAAGTATTGAAAATGTCCATCTCCACCATCAGGGCAATAATGAAGAAGTTCCAGTCGACTGGAAACGTTATGAATCGACCTGGAATTGGACGCGTGTCTGTATCGTCTCAACACACTGTGAAGAGGACGGTTCGAGTGGACAAAACATCTCCAAGGATCACAGCTGGAGAACTGCAGAAATTAGTCGTGTCTTGGGGTCAGAACGTCTCCAAAACTACAATCTGAAGTCACCGACATCACCACAAGCTGTTTGGAAGATTTTCAAGAAAAAATCCTCTACTCTCATCCAAAAACACACTCGAGTGTCTTCAGTGTGTCAGACACGACTGGACCTTCAGATGGGATCGGGTTCTATGGTCAGATGAAACCAGAATGGAGCTTTTTGGTAATAAACACCAGAGGTGGGTTTAGAGCACACAGAGAGGTAGCCATATGGAAAAGTACCTCATGTCCACGGTTAAATATGGAGGTGGATCTTTAATGTTTTGGGACTGTTTTTCTGCCAGAGGACTTGGGCATTTTGTTAGGATAAATGGCATCATGGACTCTATCAAATATCAACAGATATTAAATGAAAACCTGACTGTCTCTGCCAGAAAACTTCAAATGCGCCGTGGTTGGATCTTCCATCAGGACAATGATCCAAAACATACATCAACATCACACAGAAATGGTTTACTGACCACAAAATCAAGGTCCTGCCCTGACCATCCCAGTCCCCTGACCTGAACCCCATAGAACACCTGTGGGGTGAACTGAAGAGGAGAGTCCATAAGCGTGGACTTCGAAATGTGAAGGAACTGGAGAGATTCTGTATGGAGGAACGCTCTCAGATCCCTCGCCATGTGTTCTCCAACCTCATCAGGCGTTATAGGAGAAGACTCAGAGCTGTTATCTTGGCAAAGGGAGCTAGCACAAAATATTGACTGAAAAGGTGGTGATAATTTTTGCACATCTATGTTTAACAAAGACATTTTGTGTATAAACCAGCATTTTGTTTGCAGTTGTTTGATATCCATGAGAGCAGAGTATTTTTGTGAAAAGCTTTTTGACCAAAAGCTCAAAAGATTAAACAATAAAAAAAAAATTTTCACAGCTTTCTGTGCTCATATTTACCAGGGGTGCCAATATTAGTGGAGGACACTGTATTTAGACTTAGTTTTATTGCTAGTAAATATAAAGAGACTGTCCCTGGCCCCCTGACTATTGGGATAAAAAAAAAAAAAACATGTTTTTTATTTGATAACATTTTTTCTGTCATAGTTCAGGGATTAAATTGCTCCTTTTAGCCTTTCATATTCCCTCCATTCAGGCCAGCCAAAGTCACGGAGCGGATGGATGTGTTCACAAAAGAGGCAGAAGCTTAAAAGGGATGAAAACAGAAGGTGGTGTTTCTCCACTCGTCTCTCCGCTCGTCTCTCCTGAACTCCACATGAGTCTGTAGGTGAAGAGGATGTTGTTTGTCTCACTCTCACAAGGTGCCATCCATCATACGATTAGTGATGCAGGCGACAGATTCCAAGCCGAGAGCGGTGGCGTGGAGACTAACGGCAAAATTTTCTTCGAAATGTCACGCAAACGAGCCGCTGTCTTTCTTTCCATCTTTCCCTGCTGGGTACGGACTTACAGCACAGCGCTGCCGAATTCTGCGCTCTGATTGGTCAGAAGGTGTTGATTAAGATTCTATAAGAGCAGCTCTGAAGTGCAGTAGTGCGATTTATATTAACCAAGCTTTGTGGACATTACTCATGAAATCTCACCATGAATGGATAAACAGATTACATACAAATCCTAATCTTCGACATATTGCTTGGGGACGCGTTGTGACAGGAAAATTATCAAATGGGGCGGTAACAGACGTGAGACCACCCTGCTGTTAGCTAGTTAGTTAGTTAGTTACTTAGTTACCATCTATGCTTCTGCACTCAGGTTTTAATTAAAAACACCGTGTACTTCTGTGTTTGTATAAAAACCTCAATTTTAAAATCTTCCATGTGCGACTATGGGGGGTGCAAACTTTTGCACGCGTCGATATACAGCCATAGTCTAGAGAACAAAATGGCTCGCGTAGACGTGCAGATCTCGAGTGTTCGGTTGTGGCCGAATTGTGTTTGTGCTTGTGTTTCGCATTTGTTTTTTTTAATAATCGCATAATAATCATATCTGCATATGGAGAAGCCATTGTATGTAAATGCAGAGGCCCTTGCTGCAGATTAGAGGACGATGGAGTGCTCTTATCTCTGAAGGACATCTCCTTCCCAGCGCCGTCTCTGTGTATAATTTGTGAACGAGCAACATGACTAAAACATGCGCGGGTTTATTAGACACGCCGTCTGCTCTTTGATATTCCAGCAAACTGAATATGGAGATTATGTGCATATTAAATGCGAACACTGTTTGCACGAGAGTATTCCCGAACACAAATAAACGTGCGTGTTGGAGAATATTAGATGACGACTGATACGCTTTTTTGTTCCACAAAGACACTTATTAGAAATTCCCAAACCTATATTACTGGAGTAATAATTTCCATTGGACGAGTTCCAGCGAGGTGGCATTGATGTGAGACGTTCTGTAATAAAATAGAGAACTAACAATTAGAAGGACATTTAAAGGACAAGCTTGCCAGACGTAACGGGGACGATGCATAATGGAAATCTTGTTGAACTCGAATAAACATTTGTATGAATATTGAACTCGTTTTTATTAAACACATCCTTCATGAATTTCTCAGAGAGACACTTTGCAAATGGAGTTCTGAATTAATTCTTTATAATTGGGTTTTCTTTTTCTTTTCTTCCATTGCTCCAGTGTTTGATGTTCAGAATTAATTCCGTTGAAAATAGCTTTGCTAAGACTTTCTCGCACATCGGTTATGGATGTTGGTTTGAAATCTAGCGACTTCCTGTTGTCGCGTACGTTATAGCAGCTATACACGCCCGTTCCTTCGCTCTCTCTTGAAGTTAATAAGACAAAAAAAAAAACAAACAACAAAAAAAAACCCAGCTTGTCATCTTTAAACGGCTCTACCTCTGACTGTTACAAAGCGCTGACACTGGAGACTCCTTCCATAATATTAAATAAACACATTTCTCCCTATAGGTTGATATTAAGCTGTGATTTACACTGACGTTGGAAACTCCATCAGTTATTACACTTGTTTATGGGATGGGGAGCTGTTACTATGGAGAACTGTTACTATAGCAACAACACCTTCTGACCAATCAGATTCGATATTTCAATGTTGCTGCAGTATAAACGTCTTTAACACATGTTATGACATGTGGAGTTATTATTATTATTATTATTATTATTATTATTATTATTATTATTATTATTATTATTATTATTATTATTATTATTATTATTATTATTATTATTATTATTTTTTTTTTTTTTCCTAAAAAGGTTTTTGGTTTATATATAATATGTCATCAGATACATTGCAGTAGATGTATTTTAGACTGAAGCGATAGCATGTGATTAGAAACATTTGATCTTTGTATATAATAATAATAATAATAATAATAATAATAATAATAATAATAATAATAATAATAATAATAATAATTGTATTTTTCAGAGAACCAGGACTGAAATTCTCACCTTTTTCAGAGTGAGGATTCCCTCCTGAGTCTGAGCGTCAGTCACGATCTCGAACACGTCCTTCTCGTCTCCCGCTATGATACTGTACGTCGATTTCGCGTTTTCTCCGATGTCTCGGTCGTTCGCCTTCACTCGTCCTCCGGGTTTTCCCATTCCGAGGTCTTCAGAGATGGTGAACTCGTACGAGCCTACGACACAAAGATATGAGGTTTAATACGATCCGGACTTTTTCTCGACTCCACGTGGTGAACGATAAGGCGGATATTTTTACCTTTGGAAAATTTGGGCGGGTTATCGTTAATGTCCGTCAGCATTACGGTGACTGTGGTGGTCCCGGATAATCCCCCCATGTGACCACCCATGTCTTTAGCCTGAATGACCACCAGATAATCCTCCCTCATCTCCCGATCCATCCCGGCCAGGGCGACTTTAATGATTGCTGGAATCAGAAATAAAAAAAAGGGAAAATATTCAATTCAATGATCAGTAATCACAAAGCTATTAGTCTCATGTAAACCTAAAATGTTATCAGATCATAACTTTTAGCGCCCTGTGAGCGTGACCTTTCTTTATTCACTGATGTTATCTACTTTATCAGATTACCTGAAGATGGATCCTGAGAAGGATAAGAGCAGCATTTTTTGGGCTGCTGAACACCATCAGACTTCAGCTTGCTCAGTCGCAGCCTGCTAGCCAGCTAAGGTGAACTAGCACGTTAATTTAAATTTGTTTTTTTAATCCCTTTTATTGGCTGAATGAGCTGTTACTATAGAAACAATTCATATAAACCTGCACTAATGTCAGAGCTTCTGTTCTAGAAAATTAATCAACACGTTCTGGCCAATCACAATCCAGAGATGATCGCTAAACGCATTGAGAAAAAGGACCAAATTGAGACGAAGCAAAATGAAAATCCTTTGCTAACCTTAGCTTCCAGCGGATTTGAGCTTAAGTGAGGATTTCTTGCAGCCAGATACATAAAATTGCATCAGCTTTTTTTTTTTTCCAGAAAAAAAAAAGAAATAATAAAAAAAAACAATTGGTTGTGAACTCTCTGAATTATTAGAGCTGATTTTTAGCTACAGCTTTATAAACGATCCTGTCCACTTCAAACCTGCACGTATCTCATCAGGAACGTAAGGAAGAATTACTCCCTGCAGATCATCGAGCTAGAAACTTGTTAGTGGAGGTAAAAAAAAAAAAAAAAAGGACGAACGAGGAGTGAAAAAAAATGGACTTAAAGGAAATCATTGAGATAATTGGCCGACTGGGTCAATCCTATTTTGAAAGGTATACAGAGCAGATAGACATTGATTCCCGCTCCGGCTCTGGAGAGTTCAGTCGGGATTTGGGCTTTGTAAAAAGAGCGATAATGGGAGAAGCAGATCGTTAGCTTCTAATTCAAAGGGAAGTTTCTCACGTTTTCATTTTCCAGGCAATATCCGGACCGTTCTACAATTAGAGCTCTAAATACACACTGCGGATTAACTTCCTCTCTTAACTTCACCTACACGTTCCTAGGGGTGCAACTCAATGACAAATTGGACTGTTCAGATAAACACTGAGACCCTCTATAAGAAAGAACTGAGAAGGCTCAGGTCCTTTAATGTGTGCACTTGGCTGCTTCGATGCTGTGGTGTGCAGTGGAGGTGGCGTTGGGACGTGTGGAGCCAACAGACCGAGCAAGCTGGTGAGGAAGGCCAGCTCTGTGGTAGCGATGGAACTGGACATGGCGGATGAAGTGACTGAGAAGAGGATGAGGTAAGCTGAACGCTATCATGGACAATCCTTTTCATCCTCTCTGTGCTGAGCTGAGGAGGATCAGGAGCACGTTCAGGCACAGATGCATCCAGCCACGTGCCTCAAAACGTCTGCAGGACACTTTCATGCCACCAGCCATCAGACTCCACAATGCAACAATACCCAGTACCTCCTCAGTACCACAGTCAGTTCATGTATATAAATCCCAAGGACACATGTACATATACAAATAGAACTCTAACATATGTACATCCACACACATCTGTTTTATTATTTCTATTATTTCTATTGTTTAGGTGTTTATTGAAATGATCTTCTTTCTTTGATGTTTCTCATCCTACGTGTGCTGCTGTGTCCATTTGAAATTCCCCTACAAGGCATCAATAAAGGTACATCTTATCTCATCTTATCTTATATCTTCTTATCTTATCTCCTAGCTCCTCTCATCACATCTCATCTTATCTCAACACAATGACTGTTAACAACAAATTACTAAAGAGTACAAAAAAAAAAAATATATATATATATATATATATATATATACAAAAACTAATTTTAATATCATGTAAATACAATGCACACATTCAAAATCCATGCAAATGAAACATGACAAATATTATAATATGTGAATGATGTTTTAATTCTTTAGTTTTGCAAAGTTTTTTTGTGACTGTGCTCTTTCTTGCCTTTTTTAAAATTGTTTAGATGTATTGCGATTTTTTTTATTATTATGGCTTGTGTGATTTAAAAAAATGTTGGTTATTTTATTATTATTATTATTATTATTATTATTATTATTATTATTATTATTATTATTATTATTATTATTATTATTGTGGACATGTTTTATTTTTTCTTATTTGTAAACATATCAATTTAATGAATTTATTTATTTTTACTTGTGGACATATACTGCGAAGGAAACTGTTTTTTTCCAAGAAGAGGTTTATGTAACAATATAAAATATACCATGCTGTGAGTCAGTGAAACTTCTGGCAACCCTCCATCTATCTATCTATCTATCTATCTATCTATCTATCTATCTATCTGTCTATCTGTCTGTCTGTCTGTCTGTCTGTCTGTCTGTCTGTCTGTCTGTCTGTCTATCTATCTATCTATCTATCTATCTATCTAACTGTATCTGATGCTTGTGTTTTATCAAGACTTAAGAACATGCCATAACCACTGAAATCCCCCATTTTCCCTTCCAACCTCAGACATTAAGTGTTTGTAATGCGGGCTGGTGAGTCACAGAATTCTGCCTTGTGATAGCTGAAAGGAATAAAGTACATCCTGAGCTGTATGTAATCCATTCAGACAAGAAAAGACCTGTAGCATCATCACATGAAAAGAAAGCTGGCAATATCAAACCAGATTTTGGAAAAAGACGTCTTTGATCTTTATATATTTTTTTGCTTTCTTCCTCCCTTTCAAAGTCTTATAGCTTTCAACCATAAAAAAAAAAGAAAAAAAAATCCTTCAGAGCAATAAGTATTATTCGATGGTCCTTGTACGCTGTATTCATTCAATTCATATTTTGAAATGAGAACGGGAAAACACACACACACACACACACACACAATATATATATATATATATATATATATATATATATATATATATATATATATATATATATGTATAATGTTTTTTTTTGCTTTAAATAAAAGATTTGATATAATAAAAAAAAGATCGTCAAAATATCCTTGATCTGTCGTCCTCCTTTCCTGTTGCAATCTTGCTGATTTTAAAAAGCCCACAGTGATCCGTATCAGGGGTTCAACAAGTACAACAGCCTGGTTTGGTGGGGCTTGTGTTCAGAAGTGAATTTATCTGTGATGTCACACTAAACAGCACTGATTAAAGGCTCATATGAAAGTAGACACTCATGGATTTAAGAATATGCAGGATTTTTTTTTCTACCGAGCCTACTAGGTTTAAACGTTTTCAGTTAATCGTGCCAGTTGTACACGGTGTTTTACTATCAAAAAAAAGAAAAGAAACGAGCTTTAGTTGTTCTGTCTGTTTTATCTCTGTGTTATTGTGTTAGAGATGTGAATCGTTTGTCCAGTAGGGGGCTCAAACCGCTCCCCTTTCCCAGCACCCGCGCTCACCAGCGGCCAAACACAGAGCCACGATACTCTACACACAGAAACCCAACAGCGTCCTGACTCGACTTTTACCAGACTTGCAGCGATAAAGTCATTCTATTTGTTCATACTGACTGAAAAAATTCCATTCTGCAGGTGGAGTAGATGGAGTAACTGCGAGAAAAGGGTTACGCAATAATCGCTGATCCACATCCACTGATCTAATTCTTTGACCCCAAAATGAATCTAAAATGCGGTAAATCAAGCAGAGTAAACATTTTTGTAATGTTTATGGTTTTGAGCATCTTTTTTTTTGCATAGCATTTTGAAATGAAAAAAAAAAAAACTACAACAATTGAACGTAACTTATACGGATAATTGAATTTAAGGTGAAACAATGAATGGGTATAAACTAAAATACCAGGTTGAGACTCGAAGCGATTTTTTAAACATGGATTTCTTTTCTATTGATGCGTACATGTGTATCTTTTTTAAAATATATATATATATATATATATATATATATTTTTAAATCCACAGCATTTTCTCTGGTTCTTCCTTGCAATTCACGTCTTTCGTATTCGAGCAGAAACTTGAACATGAGCGGCGGACATGAAATCAGCCGAGGTAACAGACGGACTAAATGGACCCCCTGCAGAGAGACGTGCCATTCTGAGCATCTGCTAGGTCACTATGACAAAGTCAGACTGCAAGTTTTTAGAGTTTATTAAGACGTGAAAATGCAGGCAGCAGGTCAGAGAGCTGGAGTAAAACGCGCTTTTTTTTTTTTTGGACAGGCTCGCACGGACATGTCAGTTCCGCACGGTGATGAGATCGAGGACTTAAACTTACGCAAAGAGCGAAATATGAAAACCGTGCAGGAATTCACGTGGATGCGAGGGTATAAACATGCGGTGTAGCGTAGACGGATAAAGACTGTCGTTCATGTTTGACTTCTCGAATACGTAACTGATGCCGAGGGCGGAGTCAACGCAAATACATTGATTTGATCAATTATCAATGAACACACGGAATCTGAACATCACATGACGAGACTGGAGACTCCTTCCATAAACGTTACAAGAATTACAGAAAACCTCACCGTGTCATATATCCGTCCCTGTGTATGAGCTGTTACTATAGAAACGACAACGTTTACATGATCGGTTATATCGTTGTAATATTAATCAACGTCTGACCAATCGGAATCCAGAGATGATAACGAGCAGTGGCTTTTTAAATTCAATAAACCATTTCAATCTTTTGCATGAAGGATACTGGGTGCAATTAAGATTCATACGAGGATTTATCTCAAGCAGAAGGATACAAATTGCATAATCTTTTGATAAATGAACAAATAAATTGATTAACAAATCAGAATCCAAAGTTCATCAGCGATGTGGAGTGAAACCCACGAACTGACCGTATTTATTTACGAGGTCCTGTACAATTCTTCTTCATTTGGTGTTAGAGAGCAAACATTTGTTTCAATTTTCCAGATATTTCAGCTCATGTAGGAATCGTGTCACTGGACAACAATGAGAAAACAACAACAACAACCACCACAACAACAACAACATTTTCCACTTAATGTGGAACACACACACACACACACACACACACACGCAGAAAGTTTAAGCTGCTTATGCATCTGTTTCTGAACCAATCACACCATACACGGCGATCATTTCCCCGCTCGTACGTTCTTCCTCTATAGCGTCATGTTTAATTGTTTAATTATGAAAATTTAATTTCCAGTCATCATCACAGACCGGAGAAGCTACAAACACTCATTTCCATATAGACTTTTGTACTTCTTCTTCTTCTTTTATTTATTTATTTTTTCTTCCTTTCTTTGCCAACAATTAAGCAGGCAGCGATCAGCCGGAGCGTGACGATCTTTATTTATTCATCGTCCGCATCTCATTTCCTGCGTAGGACAGAAAGTGTCAAATGGATCCTAATGGTTGTTTTCCATTTACCTTTTACTTTTCATTAACATTCATTAAAACATCTGGCTCACTCGAGTGAGCCATCTGCATGCGCTCACTAATCACGCAAACACACGACTTCCCTCCTTCGCCGCGCACATTCACGCTCTGACAGGAAGTGAAGAAAAAGCCCCCGAAGTCGATGCGTACGAAAGACGGAGGAAAACAAACAAACAAACAAACAAACAAATAAATAAACACAACAACGTATATTTAGCGATTAAACACAATCTGGAAGGCTTCGTTCAAATCCTGTCAGGTTTCTAATGGACGAGCTGCGCGTTTCCGCATTTCCGTCTCATTGCTTATTAGTTTCGTTTCACAATTATTTAATCATGTCGCTCACAGACGCTGTTAACAAGTCGGCTGAAAATGCAATTATAATAATTAAAAAAAGGGAACAAAAAACAACAACGTGAAGGTTGAAATGAAGCAGACTGCAGATGGGACTGGAACTCCGTCAAATCAAGCGTGCTTCGCTTCACACCTCATTTCAGTTTTACCTCCTTCTGAAATTTACTTCTACGTTCTTTTTTTTTTTTTTTTGCCCTTCAGATCAAACAATGACCGTGCACGAGAGAATAAACAGCGTACACATATGGAGCATTATCATTAACAAGCCTCATTATCTGAGTGAGAAAAAAAAAATTCTGATCAGATTAAAATCAGATAATTACAGTACATTTACATAAGGCATGCATGACCATCTGGACTTTGTTGAGAAGCGTGTGAAAGGGTAAAAAAGAAAAAGAAAAAGAAAAGCCCACTCACCGGTGTTTTGATCAATGGAGAAATATGGCTGTCCTTCCAGAATGCTGTACACCAGTTTGGCGCTGTTCCCGTACACCGGATCGTCTGCGTCCGTGGCTGTGACCCGCGTCACCGAGGTTCCTGCACACCGCGATTAAACAAGAGAAAAATCAACTCGCGCTTCCCCAATTTATCCACTAGTTCCTCTTACTGTTATCATGTAAATAAGCCCCGAAATTCAGATTTCTGACTGTCATAACGATCGCAATGATTAATTCAGCTCATCGCGAGTAAATGTTCAATGCTGTAGCTTCCCTTTTTTTTTTTAAATTCACGTGCGTCTGTGTAAACGTGAAAGTGCAATAAAAGTGAACAATTCAATTAGGCACAACTTCATGGATGGAATTCACATAACAAACAAACAAACAAACAAACAAACAAACAAACTGACAAACAGAACAAAGTAAGAAAGAAACTAACAAAAGCAAACAGAACAGCCAAACAAACAAACAAACAAACAAACAAACAAACAAACAAACAAACAGAGGAAACAAACAAAAACAAAAAGAAGAAAGAAAAAATGGAACTAACAGAACAAAGGGGATAAACAAACAAACGGAAGAAAGCAGCAAACAAAATGAACAAATAAACAACCAACAAACCAAACATACAAACAAACAAAAAGAAGAAACCAACTCATGAAACAAACAAAATTAACAAATCGGGAATTGGGAATGGGCCAAAGCATGGTATACAAATATGAATAATATATATATATATATATATATATATATATATATATATATATATATATATATATATATATATATATTTTTTTTAAGAAAGGGAAAACACAGTAAGCAAATAAACAAACAAATAAATAAATAACATTTGAGTAAGTTTAAGGAAAAAATGATTATATTTTATTCTTAATAATCAAAAGCAGAGACAATTCAGGAAGTGATTCTTTTCTACTGAGACAAAAGGTCTTTGATGTTTCTTTGATGAAACGCTGTAATAAAATTAAACCTGAAACCTTTCAATAAAGCTGAAACCTATCAGAATACCGGATCAGAATACCCAGATCAGACTACTCGGATCAGAACACCCAGATCAGACTACTCGGATCAGAACACTCGGATCAGAATATCTGGATCAGAACCCTCAGATCAGAATACTGAATATCATCTGATATTTCAGTGTCTCCTGTTAAAATAAATCATAACCACACACGCGATCTTGTGATGTGTCGGTTATTAAAGCATGAGGAAGAGGTGTGTGCTGAGAAATAAATAAAGACGAGCTGATGTGGGAAGCTAATGCTAATGCTAATGTGCGGCGTGACAGTGCAGATGGTGCGGTAATTGTTTGTAAAGTACGTTCTGACAGCTCGGCTAAGTGCCTGTTCAGCACGATTGTGTTAAAGCCACAGGTAATCGACACTGAAACACCAGCATAGCTACTGCAGCAAAAATCTCCACCTGTGTGTGTGTGTGTGTGTGTGTGTGTGTCTCAGGGTTCCTCAGTGTGTTCTGTATTATTTAGTCAGTTCTCCATGGCACTCGAGGGGATCAGGGCACAGCAGAGTTTCTGTACTGATATGTTTCCTCCGTTTGATTGAAAAAAAAAACCAGTCTGACTTACTCACCCATTCACCAACTCACCCATTCACCAACTCACCCATTCCCCATTCACCAACTAACCCATTCACCCATTCACCAACTCACCCATTCCCCATTCACCAACTAACCCATTCACCCATTCACCAACTCACCCAATCACCCATTCACCAACTCACAAATTCACCAACTCACCCATTCACCAACTCACCCATTCCCCATTCACCAACTCACCCTTTCCCCATTCACCAACTCACCCATTCACCAACTCACCCATTCACCAACTTACCCACCCCTCATTCACCAACTAACCCATTCACCCATTCACCAACTCACCCAATCACCCATTCAACCAACTCACAAATTCACCAACTCACCCATTCACCAACTCACCTATTCACCCATTCACCAACTCACTCATTCACCAACTCACAAATTCACCAACTCACCCATTCACCAACTCACCCATTCACCCATTCACCAACTTACCCATTCACCAACTCACCCATTCACCAACTCACCCATTCACCAACTTACCCATTCACCAACTCACCCATTCCCCATTCACCAACTAACCCATTCACCCATTCACCAACTCACCCATTCCCCATTCACCAACTAACCCATTCACCCATTCACCAACTCACCCAATCACCCATTCACCAACTCACAAATTCACCAACTCACCCATTCACCAACTCACCCATTCCCCATTCACCAACTCACCCTTTCCCCCATTCACCAACTCACCCATTCACCAACTCACCCATTCACCAACTCACCCATTCCCCATTCACCAACTAACCCATTCACCCATTCACCAACTCACCCAATCACCCATTCACCAACTCACAAATTCACCAACTCACCCATTCACCAACTCACCCATTCCCCATTCACCAACTAACCCATTCACCCATTCACCAACTCACCCAATCACCCATTCACCAACTCACAAATTCACCAACTCACCCATTCACCAACTCACCTATTCACCCATTCACCAACTCACTCATTCACCAACTCACAAATTCACCAACTCACCCATTCACCAACTCACCCATTCACCCATTCACCAACTCACCCATTCACCAACTCACCCATTCACCAACTCACCCTTTCCCCAATTCACCAACTAACCCATTCACCCATTCACCAACTCACCCATTCACCAACTCACCCATTCACCAACTCACCCGTTCACCCATTCACCCATTCATCAACTCACCCATTCACCCATTCACCAACTCACCCATTCACCAACTCACCCATTCACCCATTCACCAACTCACCCATTCACCCATTCACCAACTCACCCATTCACCAACTCACCCATTCACCCATTCACCAACTCACCCATTCACCAACTCACCCGTTCACCCATTCACCCATTCATCAACTCACCCATTCACCCATTCACCAACTCACCCATTCACCAACTCACCCATTCACCCATTCACCAACTCACCCTTTCACCCATTCAGCTATTCACCAACTCACCCATTCACCAACTCACCCATTCACCCATTCACCCATTCACCAACTCACCCACTCACCCATTCACCAACTCACCCATTCACCAACTCACCCATTCACCCATTTACCAACTCACCCATTCACCCATTCACCAGCTCACCCATTCACCCATTCGGCTATTCACCAACTCACCCATTCACCAACTCACCCACTCACCCATTCACCATCTCACCCATTCACCAACTCACCCACTCACCCATTCACCAACTCACCCATTCACCAACTCACCCATTCACCCATTCACCAACTCACCCATTCACCAACTCACCCATTCACCAACTCACCCATTCACCCATTCACCAACTCACCCATTCACCAACTCACCCACTCACCAATTCACCAACTCACCCATTCACCCATTCACCAGCTTACCCATTCACATATTCACCCATTCACCCATTCACCCATTCACATGTTCACCCATTCACCCATTCACCAGCTTACCCATTCACCCATTCACATATTCACCCATTCACCCATTCACCCATTCACCAACTCACCCATTCACCCATTCACTAACTCACCCATTCACCAACTCACCCTTTCACCCATTCACCAACTCACCCATTCACCAACTCACCCTTTCACCAACTCACCCTTTCAACCATTACAATTTTTAATGATTAAGGAATTAGTAAAAACATGTTATGTGTTTATTGTTATGTTTAGTGTCACTGAAACTCCTGTTCCTGTTCTCGCTTATGTTTTAGCAAGTATAAACACTCGTTCTCTCACCATCCCTCTCTTTATTTTATCTCTTTATTTTCTCTCTCTATTCCCTCTCTATTCTCTCTCTCTATTCTCTCTATTCTCTCTATTTATTTTCTCTCTCTATTGTCCCTCTCTATTCCCTCTCTCTATTCTCTCTATTTATTTTCTCTCTTTATTCTTTCTCTATTCCCTCTCTATTCTCTCTCTCTATTCTCTCTATTCTCTCTCTATTCTCTTTATTTATTTTCTCTCTTTATTCTCTCTCTATTCCCTCTCTATTCCCTCTCTATTCTCTCTCTCTATTCTCTCTATTCTCTCTATTCTCTCTATTTATTTTCTCTTTTTATTCTCTCTCTCTATTCTCTCTATTCTCTCTCTTTATTCTCTCTCTCTATTCTCTCTCTATTCTCTCTCTTCACGTTAATAAAACAAAGTTTTACCAAGAAAGCACAGAGCAGAAACTCCTCCGTCCAACAAAGTTACAGCTTTATCTCTGACTGTTACAAAGTACTGACACTGGAGACTCCTTCCCTAAATGTTACGTAAACACATTTCTGCTTAGAGAATGATTTCTCGGGTCAAGTGTACGCTGTGCACATCCCTGTGAATGCGCTGTTACTATAGAAACAATCATGTATTAGAATGAGCGCATTAATATAAACCTGCAATTTATACCTGCACAATTAAACAGATTTACAACAAAATTGTAAAATTGTGGATTTTTTTAACCAGTTTTGGGCAAGATATTGTTTTGTATTCATCAGATATTATATTATGGAGCTAAAACAACAACAACAACAACAACAACAACAACAACATAAACAATAAAAAATATTCTTGTGTTTAACAGAATTTCAGAACATCCGGGTTTAGTGCTAATGAACTAACCAACGAACAAACCAACCAACCAACTAACTAACCAATGAACAAACCAACTAACTGACAAACTAACTAACCAGCTAACTTACTAAATAAATAAATGGATACAAAGGAACAAAAAATAAATAAACTGAGAAGAGTCTGTTAAAAAATAATGCAAAAAACAAGAAAACAAGAAAATTATCAAGCTAATAAGATGCGCATCCATAAGTAAAAACAACAAACAACAAAAACAAATAAAAAAGCTAAATAATTTAAACAAATGAACTAGTTCATGAATGAATGAATGAATTAATTAATAGTCACAATTTTAAACATGTGAAATAATCTGTGGCATTTCATATAAGAGAAATGAGAGATAGATAAATAAATGAATGAGTGAATGAATGAATGAATGAGTGAATGAGCAAATGAATGAATGAATGAATGAATGAATGAGCGAATGAATGAATGGGTGAATGAGTGAATGAGCAAATGAATGAATGAATGAATGAGCGAATGAATGAATGAATGAATGAATGAATGAGCGAATGAGCGAATGAGCGAATGAATGAATGAATGAGTGAGTGAATGAATGAATGAATGAATGAATGAATGAATTAGCGAATGAATGAGTGAATGAATGCATGAGTGAATGAATGCATGAATGAGTGAATGAATGAATGAATGAGTGAATGAGCGAATGAATGAATGAATGAATGAATGAATGAATGAATGAATGAATGAGCGAATGAGTGAATGAATGAATGAATGCATGAATGAATGAATGAATGAATGAATGAATGAATGAATGAATGCATGAGTGAATGAATGCATGAATGAGTGAATGAATGAATGAATGAGTGAATGAGCGAATGAATGAATGAATGAATGAATGAATGAATGAATGAATGAATGAGCGAATGAGTGAATGAATGAATGAATGCATGAATGAATGAATGAATGAATGAATGAATGCATGAGTGAATGAATGCATGAATGAGTGAATGAATGAATGAATGAGTGAATGAGCGAATGAATGAATGAATGAATGAATGAATGAGCGAATGAGTGAATGAATGAATGAATGCATGAATGAATGAATGAATGAATGAATGAATGAATGAATGAATGAATGAATGAATGGATGAGCGAATGAGTCAATGAATGAATGAATGCATGAATGAATGAATGAATGAATGAATGAATGAATGAATGAATAGGGTGAGATTGTGGTTAAAATGGGAAGATAAATAAAGGCGGAAGCGATAATTGTTTCCCGGTCCGAAGGTGATAATTACACTGACATGACTGCAGCATTAACTTCAACTTCTCCCTCCAGTGAATGTCAGTTCTTTTCTCTCCCTACTGTTCAGTCGTTTTTTTTGCAGAATGACACGATAATAGAAAAGTCCAGAGACGTGTAGAGAGATGATGAATAGCGAACGTGGCGTCTCGAGCGAGAGAAATGAATAAACGAGAAAAAAAAAAGCAGCAGCGTCGTTGCTCTCTGACTTC
The DNA here is from genome assembly GCA_012411365.1 of Ameiurus melas. Lineage (NCBI taxonomy): Eukaryota > Metazoa > Chordata > Actinopteri > Siluriformes > Ictaluridae > Ameiurus > Ameiurus melas. The sequence continues at coordinate 1,422,305 of CM022754.1, read as the reverse complement.
AAACCCTGCTTTATTATTGCAACCCAATTATTTCAGCCAGAGAGCGCCTGAAGTGGCCCTCAGGGACATGTGTGTGTGTGTGTGTGTGTGTGTCGTGTGTGTGTGTGTCTGAAATTCGGTCAACAAACCAAACAAGGACCTCAGATTACCTGTGTGTGTTCGGAGCACTCGTTACAGGAGAACACTAACGAATACACTCATTCTACTTCATCCAGTGACTGGGAAGCGTGACAGGATTCATGTGTGTGTGTGTGTGTGTGTGTGTGTGTGTGTGTCACACGTGTTCTTCAGTCTATGTTCCTAATCACTACGTCAAACACCTTTCACAGCTTGTATAAAAACACGCCCTCCCTCAGGACTCGCTCTGGCGTTGGCCGTACGTCCGCCGCGCGATTCATGTGCACATAAAAGCAGCACGTTCTGTCACATTCTTGGACGTGAACATTTCCTTTTATTGACTCGTTCCTCACTCTGTCTGACGCTGCCTCACGGGCGCACGACTTAATAAAGACCTCACTGATTCCAGAGGGCTGAAGGACGGCTGCCAACACTCTGTCTCGTTTATTCTGCTGTTGTTGTTGTTGTTGTTGTTGTTGTTGACTGATTGGTTGTGGAAGGAAAAGATAAAACTATAAGGGAGATGAAAGAATCACTGAGTGAGAGTGCGAGCGTGCTGACTCGTTCAGCGTGGCACGACTGACACGATCCTGATTTTGTCGATTTTCGATTCGTTTCAAATACACAACATGATGTCATAACGCAATCTAGCTTACTAACAAACCGACCAGAACATTCGCGATGCCATGCTAACCCTACGCTCAAACGGTCAGTTTCCGCTTGTGGGCGTGGCCTGTCCAGCGTTAGTACCTATATATCCTACAGATATGGTATATACTACATGTTCTGTATAACCTCAGAAACGAACTAGTTAGACACAAATGAAAAAGTAAATTATTTGTTCTTGATTGTTATTTAAGAACTATTTGTGACTTCTCAATTACGTTACAACTCGAAATTGACATGAAATTTTGATTCCTTTTTTTTAATTTTTTTTATTTATTTTTTTACATTGTACTCCTCCGGTCTTACAGTTAACCAAAATCAGGTTACTCTTCTAATCGCTAGCATCGTATTGTCCTCCTACAGCTCTGCGGGCTGGGAACATAACTTACGCGTGCTGATAATACGGTAATCAACACAATGCTACGATGTTGGCCATGTAAAGAAATATATAAAATACATCAAAAATGAAAAAGAGGACAACTTCTCTGTAAAACTGTGGAGTCAGTGGAGCATGAAATAAGTCTTCGCTCTCACACCGGAGTGAAGTTCTCTTCTATTCCTCTGATTAAAAAAAAAAAAAAAGAATGAGGGATTAGAGAAGCCTTTCATTGGCGTGGCTTCAAATCGGGCCAGATTAGCTCGCCCTTGAGCGATATTTATAGAGAGCTGTCGTACTCGCCTGCAACTTGAATCGTCTCTGGCTGGATCTGTCCACTGCGGGATTCTAAAACCTTTACCCTGATGGAGACGATGACACGACGCGACGTTAAGATACGATACAAGTTTTATTAAGCGACTCTGAGAGATTCGGAATTGAAACACCGTCCACGGGTGGATAAAAGCTGACTGATGTTTCAGAGTATTTTATAAATGTCATGTATGCATTAATGAACCCTTCATAGATATGACATCGCTCCGGCTGTGAAGATTGTTCGAGCATGAACACACGCTGGAATGCTGTTTGGACTGGAGCAACCACAGAGAAGGGGGTTTTCTTATCAAGCACCAATTAGCCAAAGTAAAAAAAAAAAGATATAATAAAATAAAGAAAGTACACTTTATATGTGAATATAATGATAGAAAAACAATATTGAGGATATTTGAGAGCTCATTGGGAAGGTCAGAGGTTCCCAAACCTCATTATGTTCCTTACGCTAACCTAATTCTAGTTTAACGGTTTGGAACAACAGAGTCTGACATTTTTAAAAAAGTCGCAACAATTTGTATCAATCGACCCCAACAGGAAGTCCGGGAGGAAATGGGTCCGAAAAGTGTACAAAATATAGCAGATTTATAGATTACCGGCGGCTGAAACTACACTTGAGCTAAAGAATCCAGTCCCTCCATGATTTCTCGATTTTTCCGCAGATTCGGACCGGAATTCGTCATGTGACGTCATCACAACACGCATTCGGTCTTCGATTCATACGTGTCGAACATGAGTACCGCTAAAAGGTCGCGTTTACCAACAAACATCACCGTGGAAGAGCACGCCAAACTATTTCATACGAATACGATTTCACCCGTGGTTTTCCGCAAGGAAAATCACAAAACATGTCCACACACTGCATCGCAAAGTTTGAAGAAAATAAAAATAAATCAAATAAATCACTGATTCACAATTAAAATCCACAATACTTTTTTAACAGTTTGCATAATTTCTATTAAATGTTATCGTCCAGGGTGTAACCCCGCCTCGTGCCCCATGCTCCCTGGGATACACTCCAGGTTTACCCGCGACCCTGAAGAAGGAGTAAGCGGTAGAAGATGGATGGATGGATGGATGGTTTCTGCAATTACAGTTTAATGAAAGCAAGTAAATACACTTAATTAAAGAGTCACGTTTACACGTTTTGCACCATCTTTCTTCTACATCATACTGTACCAATATCGGTGATAATGAAACACATAACTCCTTCAGAAAACCTTGAGAACTTATTTGCCTCATGAACATGACTTTCTTTAATTATGTATGAACGTAGCGACTCGGATTCCTTTCACTGAATTGAATTATTACAGCAGTAATAATGTTATTATTTGAATGAGTAATATTGATTATGAAAGGACTGAATACACGGTTAAGGGAATATATTAAGAGACTCCAAACTGATTTAATAGCTTGCTCTCGAACTCTGAGGTCTGGTACCAAAATAATTGGTGTGCTCATTTGAGAAATATAGTTTTACTCTGCATTATAATCATAATAATCCTCTCCCTGTGGTACGTATATAATTGGCGCTAGCCATGTGAGGAATTATAGAAGACTTTAATTCTATACTATTGAGTTTTTTGGGGTTTTTTGAGTTTTTTTTTTTTTTTTGCAGAGGTACGGACCTGCACTGAGTGAACACACAGCATTCACATTATCTTTAGAGTTTTATGGATGTTTCAGAGATATTCTACATCCACATTACGGCTCCCAATCTGTTCCGTCTGGAACATGTGCAGGAATTTAGCTCGATGTGATGCTAAGGGGAGGGATTCGGGGTTTGATTTCAGTTCCAAATGCTTATTCGTGGGTATTTAATGCATACATACAGCGAGATGATTATATACAGTAAAGGTATAGATGTGTATACGTTATTTTTTCACAGTAATTGCACTGTAATGATGTTCGGCGAAGTCTCACCACCCGAAACTTTAAATGAACATCCCTTAGTTTGTTTAATCACATCTTATTGGCTACTAGTAGTGAGAACCAGGATTAACCAATCGGAATCATGCTTTGTTATATATTATGTATATGTTATTTCCACCCCATTACGGACATGTTATTTTAACCCTTTGCGTAATTTATTTATTTTTTTTATCCAGATTTTAAGATTTATTAATGAATGAATTTTTTTTAAACTCTAAAAACAGCAACCAAAAAAGTCAAAAGAGATTAGACGAGTATAATGGGTGTGTGTGTGGGGGGGTTACATTATTAGTAAAAAAATGTTTGCAAGATTCCATTGTTTGTTTATTTACTTGTTTGTTTGTGTGTTTGTGTTATCGATAATACATTTATTTATTTATTTTTTATTCAAACAACAAATCCAAATAAAATTACAATTTGGTTCTAAAGTTAGAGGATGACATATTAAAACAAACAAATAAACAAACGACAACAATAAGGTTTGTTCCAGGCTGACAGATTTATTTATTTTTTTAACTTGATTAGCTCTTTTTGTGCAGAAAGTTTAAACAGAAATCTGTTCTTGTCAGCCATGTTGGACTGTGAGGAGCAACACTTAATGAATAATTGAACATCAGGACAGCGGTGTATATAACATCGGAGTGGTTTGGAGGTGATTTACATCGAACATCCTTCTACAAACAGCCGGTTTCAGCGTACATGAAAGCATTTCAGTTTCTCCGGCATGAAGATGATTTATTTCTGACTCCTATTAACTTTATTAATATTACACGGCTGACTGACAGGAGATATCATCAATGAGAATGTTGCACTTTATTTATCATATTTCCTCATATAATTAACTCCTGGCTACGGCACTGATGTAGCTCATGCTAAAACACTAGGCTTGTTATCGAATTCAGGCTTTTTTATTCATTTATTTATTTCTTTATTTTGAATGACTGAAACTGAGGTAACAGGAATTCAGCTGCCCACAGTGAGAGATCTATACATTCTCAGCTGGAGTGAGGTGATTCGACCTGGCCCACTTGATTGGACGGCGTCGCTGAGGGACACATTCACCACCATGAAGGCTGTCATCACAGAACCATCAGCCATCCAGAAATTGCAGGCTGATCCATCCAGAGGGGATAATAGGCTGAGCTGAGGCTCATCAACACCGGCACACTAAGCATCCACTAGAGCACTTGGTTTACTTGGAAACGTGCCGGATTCTGGAGAAATATATACGCCCCGGACTGCCGAGCTCGTTTCACACCGGCCGCTGAAGGACATTTACAACACATGCTAAGAGCTCTGAGCATGGCGAAGGGCTCGAGGTGGAAGCCTTCCTTTCCGCGGCTGTCATGCGCCGAGGTAATTTTCTCATTCCGCTATGATGTACAGCCGGCACTATAATTGAAAAGGGTGGTTCCTGGATGCTGTTTATCACAGGACATGAGCATCAACAAGAGACGTAAGGATCCAGGTCATAAATAACAATAAGGTTCTACTTCAGCAAACTCATCTCCATCGACGACCTCCCGCTAATTCACATTCATGCTAACGTTCAGGGTGGTGGAGAAGCAGGTGGAGGAGGATGACCCGAGTATTATTAGACCAGAACTGTTAAACATTATGACCATGTCCATAATATTTTCTTGGTTATTATTATTATTATTATATTTTATTTCTTCCATTTTTAATATCTCTTTCTGCAATGTTTTCAATAGTTCAATAGAAAATTAACTTAATATATTGCTAATAAAATCTTTCTTGTAAGGCTCGGGAGAGTGGCATGCTTAATATATACAATATTGCACATTCAGGGAGTGACCGCTGGAGAAGTGACAGAATGGTGGAGCTCGAGAAGTGATAAAGTGGCCACTAGAGGAGTGACTGGGAGGGACGGAGTGGCAGCTCATGGCGTGATGGACAGAATGGCAGCTCAGAGAGTGACGGAAGGAATGGCAGCTTGGAGACTGATGGAGTGGCAGCTCGGGGAGTGATAAAGTGCCCACTAGAGGAGTGACACAGGGGCAGCTCTGGAATTGACAGAGTGGCAACTCGTGGAGTGATGGACAGAGTGGCAGCTCTGAGAGTGACGGAGTAGCAGCTCGAGTTACCCTTTTGGGGTAACTTAGTTGCAGGTCAGGGAGTGACAGTGTGGCAGTTTTTGGAGTAACGTAATGGCAGGTCACAGAGTGACAGAGTGGCAGCTTGAGAAGAGACAGAGTGGCACTTTGTGGAATTTTGGCAGGGCAGATCTGGGAGTGGCAGAGTGCGAGCTTGGAGAATGACCGAGTGGCAGGTGGGTGAATGGCAGAATGGTAGATCGGGGAGCATCACACAGCAACTTGGGGATCAACACGATGGGAGATCGGCGAGCGACAGTGTGGCACCTCAGAGAGAGAGAGAGTGGCATTTTGCAGAGTGACAGTGACAGAGTGGAGGTTTGGGGAGTGACAGAGTGGCAGTTTGAAACACTTCAACATGTTCCTGTGGACCAGGAGAAAGTCACAAGGCTGCCAAAAAACACTGTTACTTAGGAAACACATCCTTAAACTGAGGCCTTGACAATGTGTTCAGAGGAACAAAACAATTAAACGTGTCCTTTCAAGGCAGCTGACACAAGCCGCCATTTTGAAGTGTCGTGTCATTGATTCACTTTAATTAGTTATTAAGAAACAAGCGCTGCACTCATGGACGCTTCGGCCGAGACAAATTGCTAGACCTCGCAAGCTTAATTGTTCCCATGACAGTGATGATAACTTGGGAAAAACAAACAAACAAACAAACAAACAAACAAACAAGATGGAAGTTACTAAAGGAGTAGACGTCAGGAGAGAAAAACGACAGGGCAAACAGATGTTCAGCAATGAAATGTAAAACGCCTACTTTACAGAATTTCTAATATGGATCGAGAGGCATTTAGGGAGACATGGTGGACCATCATAAAACGGAAAGATACTGTAGAGATAAAGAGAGAGAGAGAAAGAGAGAACTGTTATTGGTCTCAATCTGCTCTTAAAAGGCTGAATAATTGTGAATTTTCCGAGAAAATGACAGAATTTATTCTCTTCTAATGTGAAGTAGGCATGGCTAATATTAGGAAGCATGCAGCAAGGTAGTAAGTGAAAGTGAACCTAGCAAGACAAAGCTAAACTAGAAAATGAAAGCTAATTCAATGACTGAAAGCTAATCTAGTGACATAAAATTGACCTTGACAGAAAAAGCTAACCCCGTAAGTGAAAGCACATCTATTGAGAGATGTGTGTGTGAGAGAGAGAGAGAGAGAGAGAGAGAGAGAGCAAAACAAGTGAGCGCAATCCAATCTTGTGAGAGAAAGCTAAGAGGGTGAGTAAAAGCTAATCTAATGAGTAAAGAAAGCTAAGAGGAAGAGGATGCTAGCAAGAGGAAGCTAACATCAGCAGTGAAATTTAACCTAGCGAATGAAAGCTAATGCAGCGCGTGCAAGTTAATCCAGTGAGAAAATTCTAACCAAATGAGAGAAAGCTAACTAACGAGAGAATCCAGTGAGTGAAAGAAGAACTAGCGAGAATCCAAAGGTTCATGGATTGCGCTGCAAGATGGAAAAACAAGACAAAAAAAGGATCCCTGAGATAAAATCAAAAAACCAACGGAAAAGTTCATGACGTACACGACGAGATCCTAAAGCTATCCATGCGACATCCTGTCCATCTCTTCTCTCTAATTGTCTGTGCACTCGCTGGAGTGAAGATTTCAGTCTTGTCTTTCTCATCTGCAGGAAGTGTGTATCTCTCACGGGGGGGGAAAGCGACGCATTAAAGCGATTGCAATCATCACAGAGCAT
>CM022754.1:1340070-1410070 GCA_012411365.1 Ameiurus melas | reverse complement strand
AAAATCCTAATCTGCAAGCTAAGAAAGATAAGAAAAAGATGAACACCTTATAAAATTCCTGCGTTTTAAAGTTAAAGATTTTTTTTTTTTCGTTATAAAGTTAACTTACACTGACTATTCAGTGTCAAGTTACAGACTTAAGCGCTATCCAGAAGTGACGTGAGGGTTTTTAATTTTCACTAGCTTTAAAGGTTATTTTAAAGGAGCAGTTTGGCATTTTTAGCACCCTCTGCTGCCAGTGAGGTGAATTGCAAAAGACAAAAAAAGAGAAGAAAAATTAGCTTCATGCCACTGACTCCACCTAGGAATAAAAATAAATAAATATATATATATATTTTTTTGCAGATGCAGCTAATTTCAGGGCCAGAAATGTAACCCGAAGCTGTGTATAGAGCATCACATTGCTTTACATAAATCTGTATCTTGATGTATTTATAAGATTAGCACCTTTACTCCTCCTGCAGCGTTCACTAACTCGAGGTGAACCTGTAAGGTCAGGATATTTAAAGGTTTAAAGCGAGTCTCTGTTTGTTCCTGGCTTTGGGTTCGACTCGCAGACCTCGGAGGCTGAACCGGACCTTTGGGTTTCTCTCGGCACACCTCCGGAGCAGCAGATGTGGCTTCGCAGTAGGCCAGCTGCACAAGGCGTTACACACCCCGGAGCCCCCTGCTTCCATCTCCATCTGTCACCACACACACACACACACACACCACACACACTACGACCCGCTGCTGGACTTCACCATTTATCAGACAGCTGAGATCTAGCATGTGCTAGCATGGAGAGGGGGCAGGATACAGTATGGCTGCTATTGCGAGAGCTCTGTGGATGATGTACAGTCAGGTCGAAGAAATGTCATCGGTTATTGAAAATATCGGAAATTGCTCACACGACATTTGGCCCGATGAATTTTCTTTGGTCTAATTGTTGTTACACCCTACGCTGTACTTCACCTGAAGGCTATCAGTTTATCTTCACTGCTACATTTAACATTTAAAACAAAACGTTAGTCAGAAGCAGTCAGTCAGCCAGGGCAGTAGCAGAAGCTAACAGGGCTATCGGATTAGCATTGTGCATTTACTCCTAACGCAAACACCTTGTAATTTCAAACTGACTTGCTGATGCTTCTGTAAACCTGGACATCAAGACATCACAAGAGCTAAAAAAAAACAACAAAAAAACAAAAACAAACAACAGCTGTAGCTTCACCGCGTTCTTCCTCAGCACAGAGTTTAGTGCAACTCAGTGTCTCATAAAGTGTATATTTTCAGGAGAAAGTAGCTAACGCATGCACAAAAAGTCGCTAAAATGTCACTGTACTGATTTGCATATTCATTGTATTGTCACGATCATTTGCATATTAAAGCATATTTCATGAAGAAGGAAGATGTTCTGAAGATACTTAAGAAGATCTCAAGTGTAGAAGGTAGATGAGAACAATAATGATCTGTGATTGGTCATTTGGTCATTTAGTGATCAGTGATTGGTGGATTGGAAACAACGGTATATATATTTGTATATATATATATATATATATATATATATATATATATATATATATATATATATATATATAAATAAATTTCAGTGATTGGTTGTAGGCTTTAACTTGTATAACTAGCGGCTGTGAGCCATATCGAGGGCAGGACAGTCACAAGATTAGCAACGGTGGTGTAGCTCCACATCAGTACCAGGCTTGTAGGTTTTCAAATGATTCAGATTTACGTATAAAATGGTGGAGCTAGAGAAGGCTAAACTGGAGGCTACTAGCTTCCACAACTTGTTAGCTACACTAGCCTTGTAGCTCCAGACGAAAAAGAAACATACGAATTTCAGACAAAAACTTCTTTGCTAAAGAAGGTCCTGGCCTGTTCCTTTAAAGCAGAAGATTTTTCAATTGTTGCTCAGAAACATATGAAGGAAATTAAAGCTAATTTAATTAAGGCATTTAATTAGGATTAAGTCTTATACTTGTCTGAATAATTGTTAAGTCGGAAAGTGTTCCAGCAGTGTTTGTTTTGCAAAGAAAAAAAAAAAAAATCTCCTCTATATTTCCACAAGTCTGTCTAAGGGGAAAAGTCGCCGGTTTACACTGTCAGAATCCCCGCTGACGAGTGCGTATTTATTTTATTTTTTACCTGCCAGCGATGCCGCGTGCATAATCAGAAACGTTATTATAAGTACAGCCGTGCTCGCCTGTTAGTCCTGTTACCCGCGCTCATAATAACTCTCGATATGCAAATGAACTCTGGGTAATCTATTAACGTCACTTCGATTTTATTTCAGCGCTCCAATTTAGCAGATCCTGACACATCGTCTCCGTACACGCGTTCATTTTGCCAGGAGAGCGCGAGGGAAGGGCGGAGGAGCCATGTGCCATCTGTCTCTCCACCATAATGACTCGGTAATGAAGCCGCCACGAACGCCGGCTCCCTCAGGCCTCGAGTTTCACACAAACGACAACAAGGAAAGAAAAAAAAAGAAACAACTTTCCCCCTCGCTTTATTCTTCCATGTAGCAATTATTGTCATTCACACCTTTTCTTTGGAAAAAGAGGCGGGCCACATGACTCGACGTTAATTACCCTGAGAGTCGGTGAAAAACTCTCGTCGGTGCCAGAAGGCTTTATAATTCCAGCATATGTTCCGCAGACCTGATGGGGGAATTCGCTCACTCGTCTCGGTCCTTGCAAGTCAAAGACCCCATTAGTGAGGAAACGGCTTCGCTAAATCCGACGAGATTTGTCCAATCCATGCAAATGACTCCTAATTCCCATTGTGCGTGGACCTGCGTTGGTAAGTAACGGACTCAGATTTAATTGAGGTGAAATTGAAATGGTAGATAATCTCATGAATATACATAAGAGCACAAACTCCGAGAGCGTGGACCTTCTTTAATCCCGCTAACTTTAAGCAGTGTGGAGGATTTGTCAGGCCTCATATGGCTCGCTTGATTATTAATTTGCAAGAATTATTGATAGAGTTGGAGATTGAAGAGCTGTACTTTATGTGACACTTGCCATTTATATATATATATATATATATACAAATAAATAAAGAATAGAGTGGCACTCTGTCCGGGGTGTACCCCGCCTTGTGCTCCCTGGGATAGGAGTAAGCGGTAGAAGACGGATGAATGGATGGATGGATGGAAGGGCAAATAAAGAATAGTCTGGTGCAATTCAGTGCTTTATTTGTCCCATAAAAGTAGCTTTGTGTAGAAGTTTCAGGCATGGGGAGAAAATATTAAAGCAACTCATAATAATGAGGATATGTCTCAGTGTGGTATTTTAGCTATTATCGTTTCATGCTAGGTGCGAAGATATTCAGAAATGTTCATATCCGTGTAAAAAAATTAAATAAATAAATAAAATCTAAACTAACACAGCTCCATATTTACCTTCATTAATATGCAAATTCATGCAAAAAAATCCTGCTTTTATGTATATCCACATATCACCAACATTAGCTAATATAGCTATCTGTCTTGAAACTGCTAATAAACTAACTCACATTACACATTTCATTACAACATCATCACAACAACTTACGTATCTAGCTAGTTGTGTGCCAAAATGTTTTTCAGTGAATAATTAGCATATCATACATGATTTGTTGAAATCCATTGTGCTTATTACTGCCATCCTAAGATGTGACACATCGTATACATAGCTCCGCCTCCAAATTAAATTCATACAGAAATACAGATAAAGTCGTTATTTAATATGAATTTTAAACTATGGTCAAACGGGAAAAAAGTCAACTTTAATAGCTGAGGAACATCACTAACATCACTACACATTAATTGTGCATATGTCTACATATTTACTGTTATTAATATGCAGATTAGAAACGCCCCCATGTCCTATTGTCATTGTAATTAGTCATTGTAACTAGTCGGCTCGGTAACTGCTAGTAATCTAGCTCAGATTAGTCGCGTGTCGATATTCTCACTGATTTTATTTAAAGTCCGTCATGTTATAATGTAACTATCACCAACAGCTAATAGTTTCCAGGTACAACACTGTCGTATTCGACTAGTTTGCATATTGTATGCGATTAGTCTAAATCTGTTGTGCTTATATCATGACACCATAAGCTGAGCTCATACATCGGCCTGCCCCCAGAAGTGTCTGCTTTAAGTCTGATCTAGATCAGAAACAGCATCTAAAATGGAGTTAAATGTTTAAACATCAGCCCTGGTCATTATTTTATGGCGACAATTGTCTGTTTCCAAAAGGAAGAACCAAGCACCTACTGCAACACAGTGAACTCTCGCGTGTATTATGCTAAGCATCGGCTACTTTTGTTTGAGCCACACGAAGCACTGGGAAGATTAGATAATGACGGAGATTATTCTGAATTTCCTTTTTGTTCGGCTCCATCAGCAGAGCCGAGGTCATCAACCACATCATCTTCCAGCACAGGAAACTAAAGCGAAGACATAATGTTCTTTTCTCCTCCCAAATTTTTATTACGCCGCGAGTCTTATCTTGCACTGGACACGCAGCAACATCTGCAGGATTCAATAAATAAATAAATAAATAAATAAATAAATAAATAAATAGATAGATACATGGATTTACTAAAAAGGACTGACAAGAACAAGACAACGTGACAGACAGAGCACGAGACAAAAATATTAACCCTTTTTTTCCCCAAAATAACTGTTGCATCTCCTGTTTGCCCAGGCTTTAATGTCACACGAATTCATCCATCCATCTTATTACGCTTACTAGGGTCACGGGGAACAGGGAGCATATCCCAAGGAGCATGGGGCACAAGGCGGGGTACACCCTGGACAGGGTTCCAGTCCATCGCAGGGCACAATCACACACACCCATTCATACACTACGGACACTTTAGACCTGCCAATCAGCCTACCATGCATGTGTTTGGACTGGGGGAGGAAACCGGAGTACCCGGAGGAAACCCCCACAGCATGGGGAGAACATGTAAACTCCGCACACACAGGGCCCAGACGGGAATCGAACCCCGGGCCCTGGAGGTGTGAGGTGAACATACTGACTACGAAGCCACCGTGCGCCCTCAAACGAATCCATGACAACGGTATATATACTTGTAGAACCATCCAGCGAACTAATTTGTCTTAGGAATCTTTGCTGAAGTTTTCCGTCTCTTCATACCCTTCGTAAACATTCAGTTACGCTTAGCTTAGCAATGTTAATGCTGAAGTTTCCACAACGTTACGATGTATATATTAATTATGCAGCAAATCGTCATTTTGTGCTTTGACCTGATAAATCAAACGCATAATATCCTCACTCTTTAAGTAGTTAAAGTTGTTAGAATCGTGTTGCTAGGCAACTGGAAATCAGAGAAACTCAGCATGAATTAGCGAATGACTCAGGCGAAAGATTTAGTTCAGCAGTGCGTAGCTGTTAACGCTTAACCGAAAGGCTCAGAGGCTGTGGAAATGAGACAAAACCATAGAGAACGTCCACATTTCCCTCAGATGTGTTCATAAATTACTAAAAAGAAAAACTCTGCTTGGCTAAACTGACACTGTAAATCCAGTTAGCATGAGATAATTGCTAATGGAACATATCGAGGTTTCGGCGTATTGGGAAACGTTAAGAGAAAGGCGTGACAGCGCAGATATTCGGAAAGTGTCCTACACGAGAGCTGTTGGTCTATGTGGAATCATCTTTGAACGTGTTGTCATGGCAACACGTGACTGATTTTGAGCGTCGCCTTAGTAATAGTTATGTTTGTAAATGATGCTTCAGTGACCACTACAAGGTCGATTCAATATAGAATAGTGTCTTAATCCTCTTTTTTGACATTTTATCCGCTCATAGGTCAGTTCCTGTTGTCACTTACGTTATGTCAGAGGTGCGTATAAACCGCCGTTCCCTCACCAGCCCTCTCTTTTTTTTCTCTGCTAGTTAACAAGATTTACACAGCTTTTCTGTCCTGAAGATGTCAGAACAATTTAAGTTACAGCTTTACCTCTGATGCTTACTGTACAAAGTGCTGACACTGGAGACTCCTTCCATACTCCTTCCATACTACAATAATTACACACATGAAGTTACAAGATACCGTACAGGTCCCTGTGAATGAGCTGTCGCTATAGAAACGATATAAACCTGTGAGGTGAAGCTGCGCTACTGTCAGAGTTGTTGTTATAGAGAACTAATCAACACCTTCTGACCAATCACAATCCAGGATTCAACACATTAAACCACATACAACCTCTATGTGTCGGTGATCTAACCTGCCTCCGATTTCAATATGCCACAAAGTCAGTCATGCATGTGTGTGTGTGTGTGTGTGTGTGTGTGTGTGTGTGTGTGTGTGTGTGTGTTATCTACACTGGACCTGCCAGGCCTGCGCTTCAGCTTCCGGCTCATCGTCTTGTGTGATTTATTTGTGGGTGGCATAAAGCAGATGGCGTAGAGCACCGGCCCTGATCCACACGTCTGCTACAGCGATATGACACATTTTAACGCCTCAGCACTTACTCCAGAAAAAAAAAAAAAAGAAAAAAAAAGGGAGAATTAACACACACTTTACTCACCTCATCATTAAGTTTCATTTCCAAAATCCATTCCAATCCCATCACCTCTCATATTCTCCTCAAGGAGCTTAAAACAAGTCCAACACACTCACGACACGGAAAAAAAGGGGGATAAAAAAATCACGAATGAGCCGAGTGTGTTAATGGGTTAAATTAACATAATCAAATTGAAGCGAAGAATTTGTGTCAGTTTGTTTCATTGTACGAAGACATAATTTATTACGCTGCTACTTATTATTCACACAAAATAGTCCTGGAATGAAATAGGTTGTCAAAAACTAGTTAAAGCTCACGAGCTGGAAATGAATTAATGCTCGCTGAATATTTCATGCAAAAAAAATATGTTTTAATGACCTGACCTAGACCTGAGTTTAACTTACATAGTGTGTGTGTGTGCGTGTGTGAGTATGTGTGTGTGTGTGTGTGTGTGTGTGAGAATCAGTTGGTGACTTCTACAGCATAAGAATGAGCTTCACGTTCTATAGCTACAGCTTCATTCTTATAGATTTTGAGATTTGATTCATACTGTTACAAGTAATTAATGAATTAATCAACACATCACATATTTATATTAATGCGCTCGTTCTGATACGTTATCGTTTCTATAGTAACAGCTCGTCCACAAGGACGTGTACAGCGGACGTTCCAACATACACGATAAAAAAAAAAAAAAAAGAAACGTGCGTAATTATCGATACTTCGTTTTGAACATTTTACGGAAGGAGTCTCCAGTGTCAAGGCTTGGTAACAGTCAGCAGTAAAGCTGGTTTAAAGCAAGTTTTTTGACGTGAAGGAGCTGTTTATAGATGCTGTAATGTAAGTGACAACAAGAACTAACTCGTTTAATGTAACTTTAAATGGATAAAAAGCATGACGTCTGTGATTCATAAGTGTAAAAATGTGGCCGCACTATTCTAGGGAATTCATCAACAGCAGGGTGGTGACAGGTAACACATAACCCGGTCACTCAATATTTTATAGTAATGCGCGCACACACACACACACACACACACACACACACACACACACACACACACACACACACACACACACACACACATGCACACACACAGTGTTAAAATATTATATTACAGGACAGTCCGTAAACATATATTTGTGTGACTTGGTGGATAGCACGTTCGTCTCACACCTCGGGGTTCGATTCCCGCCGGGGCATGTGTGTGCGGAGTTTGCATGTTCTCCCCGTGCTGCGGGGGTTTCCTCCGGGTACTCCGGTTTCCTCCACCAGTCCAAACACATGCATGGTAGTCTGATTGGCGTGTCTAAAGTGTCCGTAGTGTATGAATGGGTGTGTGAGTGTGTATGTGATTGTGCCCTGTGATGGACTGGCACCCTGTCCAGTGTCCTTGTGCCCGATGCCCCCTGGGATAGGCTCCAGGTTCCCCGTGACCCTGAAAAGGAGGAAGCGGTAGAAGATGGATGGATGGATAACATATATTTTTTTCTGTTTAATAGAAAACTCCTTCCGGGACTTCGTGTATATCAGACATAGACGGGCATTTCAGACGTCCTGAAGTCTATTTTCAGCCATAACTCAATTGTCGCTGAAATTACAGCTCCTGAATTTCCCCTTTTGTCCAGCAGTCTTTAACCGAACACGCCGCCGGTCTCCGCCAAGAGACGAAACCAGACATGAAACGTCTGCTGTCTCTGAATGTGACACCGACTCTGTGAAAGACCTGTTTGTCTGTACGTTCCTCGTTTTCTTTTGCAACCCAAAGAGCTTTTGACTCATCCCGTGCCTGTCTCCCACCACATAAATACTTTATGATACCAACACAAGTCAGGTCCGAGCCTAGCGAGAGAACGCTGGCTAATGTTTAATTAAACTGCGGCGACAAAAAGAAAAGAGCAAGTCACAAAAGGAGGTTTTTCTTTCTGTCGCTGCAGGAGTGCCGTGGCGTGTCACCCCGGAGCTCGTTATCTCCCACACGTCACTGTCAAACCCTGATAACGGCGTGGACGAGTTCAATCGAGTGCATCGCATTCGGAGAAGTAAAACACACCCCCCCACAGACACACACACACACACACACACTTTCTCTTTCTGTGTGTGCCGTTCTAGCTTCAGAGACATGATGGATTACAGTAACAGTGAGGAAGTAAATGTCGTGTCCAAACAGCCGCAGAAAGAAAACTTACTTGGCTGCATTCGGCTGTTCGCATCCAGTCTATTAGTCAATCAGGTCCAGGAATGAAATAAATGAGTACAGTAATGAAATAAATGAGTACAGTAATTATATAATGGGCTACAGCAAGAACTGCTATGCTCAGAGTTCTCCACTGCCACTTTATTACATTTACTGAGCTAGTAAATAAAACACTAAACTCAGTTTGTGTGCATGTGAAGGTGGATACAGGCTTAGATTAGCGGTGAAAACCTCAGGCTTCCACGAGATCCAATTTTGATTCATAAAGCAAGGATTCGACATGTGCTGATACCCCTGAACCTGCTACGGTACAATACAGTGCAGTAGATATGATACTATATGATAAAATTTTATAACATACGATTCAAAGCAATAGCATACGATATGATTCAATGTAATACCGTATGATACGATGTGATACGTGATATAACATGATTCAGTGCGATACTATAAGATACAATGTGATGCGATACAATTCAAAGCAATATCATACGATATGATACGATGGGATACAATATGATACAGTGCATTACCATATGATGCTATGTAATACCATATGATACAACGTGATATAACATGATTCAGTGTGATACTATAAGATACAGTGTGATACCATACAATTCAAAGCAATACCATATGATATGATACGATGTGATATGATACAAGGCAAGAACCGTATGATATGAGAAAATGTAATACCATATGATATGATGTGACATGATATGTCTGATATGTCAGACCATATGATGCAATGAAATATGATATGATCAGAATCTGGATCAGGCCTAGTGTAAATTTGTGAATGATGATAACATACATGAGAATGATTTAAAATATCATTATGGAAGTAAGAGGAAACTTGATTCATGAATGTAGCGTTGATTAGCTACAGTCATTTCCTTTTTAATCAAGGCATTAATCCAAATTGTCAGATCGTAAAGCCTTTGACTTAAATACCAACATTGTTTTTTTTTTTTTTTTTTTTAATTAAATTCTTAAATATCAACAAATGTATTTATTTAGGTTGATATATTTGACAGTGCATAGTTTCCAATCTATCATTTTACTTGTACACCTTTTCTCTAACACTAAATCTTCCTCTTCATTACTGATCACATTTTTAAACAGCAGTTCAATTTGATCAAGACTCTATTACAAAAACTCGATATTAGATGATTGTGCTGTTTATATCAATTTATGGAAAAAATGGCAATTGAAATAGAAAATAAAACTGCAGAACCCAGTATTTGCACGTAAGAAATACATTGTTATAATACATATTTCTTGAAATACACGATGAGAGGACACGAATGCCATGGCAGTAGCAGTAGTAATCACTAGCTCCAAGTTGGGGTTGTGTCAAAATAAAAGTCACGGAGGACGCTTGTTTTTGCATTGATGGAGAATTTAATAAATAATAATACATGTTAACAGATTGTGTTGTAAGTTGTTTGTATTTCTGTGCAGGATAAAATACTGAATCTCCTTTTTTTTTTTTTTTTTTCTGAGAAAAGACACATTTCCATGGACATCTGTTTTATTTTCCATCCAGAACTGCAATTAAGTCTCAGTGTTTTAATTTCTATTTTGAATCCGGGATTTGTTGTTGAGTTCTTTTTAAAATTGTCTAAAATGAAAATGAGGCTACAGACAATGTAACTGTAGCAGTGTGTGTGCTGTACTGTAGACATAGTGTGTACTGGGTCATGTGTACTGGGTTTGCGTTTACATTGCATTTAAAAAGTTTACACACCCCTGTTAACATAGCAGGTTTTTCGATGGTACTTAGATAAATCATGTCCGATCTTTGTCCAAATGTACCAGTCATGTTGAAAATGAATGATCATACATCAATTCTGTCATCAGTGAAGTAATTCTGATTAATCCTAAAATAAAGGCCAGCTGTTTCTGTAGGATTTTCTTGATTTCATCCGATTGCTGAAGCCATGGTCCTCAAAGAGCTGAGAAAGCACGCAGAGAAAAGGTCACCATCTCTGTTCCTGGAGATCTACCTTCCTGAAGACTTTAACTCCAACCATAATCGTGCCCACCTGAACATCTAAAGACGGACTTAAGAAGTGATCAACTTAATCAAAATCAAAAAATTCCTTCCAGCACAATAACGACCCAAAGCACAAATACAAATCAACAACGGAACAGCTTCAGAGCAAGATAATACAATTTTGGAATGATGCAGTCAGAGCCCAGATCTAAATTCTGTCAAAAACCTGTGGAATGACTTGAAGAAGGTTGTGTACAGGAGATCCCCTCGCGATTTTCTTCAATCTGGAGCATTTTTGCAAGGAAGAGTAGAATCAAACCAACAATTTGGTAGACTCTTACATTAAAAAAAAAACAAACAAAAAAAAAACTGTGTGCTGTATTACAAGCATGAGGTGCTTTAATTAAGTATTAGTTAAGGGGTGTGCATACTTACGCAACCCGGTTATTGCAAGTTCTTTCTTGGGTTTTTTTTGTGTGTATTTGTTCAGTTAAATTGTGTTGGTTGCAATAACACAATAATGATGGAAAAAGTTATGACATGATTTATCTTAATTTCATTTTTGCACATCACAAAAACCTGCAGTTTTAACAGGGGTGTGTAAACTTTATTTATCCACTTATATATATATATATATATATATATATATATATATATATATATATATATATATATATATATATATATATATATATTTATGCACAATCTTCTTTTTGGTATATTTTGGTTATTTTGGTTGATCTCAGATGGTTACAAATTAAAATCATGGTTCACTCACCAACGGGCGACATTTCAGGCACCGAGCCCTGGTACGGCCCCTCGATGAACTGCGGCGGATTGTCATTGATGTCCTGCACTTTGATGATGAACTCTGACGGAGGCTCCAGCGGCTCATTGGTGTCTCGGTTGATGACCTGCGCCGTGAGCGTGTACTCCGCCTTCTCCTCGCGGTCCAGCCTCTTCATGGCATGGATGTCGCCCGTCAGCTCATTGATGGCGAAGATGGTTCCTGCTCCTTCTCCGGCCAGAACGTACCTGATGTTCGTATTCCCCACGTCTAGATCTGTGTGGAGCTGCAAATAGAATAAGTCATATTCAGAAAAGTATCGTACAGTGCGTGGAAAGACGGTTCACACTCAGAAAATCCTGAACCACTGAACCATGAAATAAACTATTTTCTAAAATACCTGACACAACCCAAATCCCACCAGAATTGTGCATGGTCCAGAAAAACAGCATGACCAAACTCACTATAAATCCTAAAATAATATCAATGTCTTTCAAATATATCAATGATTGGAAACATTATCTTTTAAATTTGAAAATATTTCCAAAATGGTACGAATACCAATATGGCAACCCTGATCCTGTCAGAGTACATTACAATACAAAGATTTTACCTATTAAAGGAATTAAAGTGTAGTCTTTTCACTTCATCTTGTAGTAGTAGTAGTAGAAGTAATAATAATAATAATAATAATAATAATAATAATAATAACAATAATAATAATAATAATAATAATAATAATAATAACAATAAGTAGAAAAAGAGAAATACATTTGTATATCCCCATATGCCATTTGAAAATTCAGTCAACCTCAGTCAAGCACAGTTCTTCCCTGTCTTTCCCCACATCGTATACACAAGGTGAATAAAAAACACCATTTAGTATTTAGTATGCCATTTAGTATTACTTTTAAAACCTTAGTCAAGCACAATATTTTCTGCCTTTTACGCAAATCTTTTACATGGGGTGGTTAGCGGGTCTGAGATTTGACTCATGTCCTGGTGTCACATAAATACTGATGTTTTATTTATACAGAACCCTACATCATCTTTCCAATCAATTCTCAGGCAGCTCATTCTCAAGCAAAGAATGAGCATGAGGGAGAGAGTGAGACAGAGAGACAAATAGAGCGTGAGACAGAGAGACAAACAGAGAGTGAGACGGGTGAGGGAGGTCTTATCTAATCACGCCTCCTGCTGCTTGGACGATCCAGACTCCACACTGTCCACTCGGGGCTAAACCCCTCGTCCATCAAGTGAAGGCATTAGTGGTCGGATTCGAGAAGACTACGGTGGAGTGTTTCCAAATCGCCGGTGTTTTATTGTGACAGCTGAATTGCTCGATCGGGCCGACGAAAGCACTAAAGGCCAAACAAGGTCCTGAGCTTCCAGGCAATGTTTAGACTCTCCATTCTAACCGTACGTCATTCACTCTTTTATCTGTCTGTCTCTCTCTCTCTCTCTCTCTCTGTCTGTCTCTCGTGCTCTGTTCTGTCCTGTCGTGGTCAGAATGCCTCAGATTTTGATCAAAAGTGAAATGAAAATGTTATTATTTTCCCATCTTGGAGCTCGGCTCAGTTTTTCTAACCAACATACACAATTAATACACAATTATTATCCATTTCTTTATTTTTCTTTCTTTTTTTTTTACTTTAAATGTGATATAGAGAAAACGAGCCATATGGCATCATGCTTCACTTCTAATTTTTTTTGTTTTTTTTACCCACAATATATATCATGATGTTTAGCATTGCTAACAAAGGAACACTGAAACAGCAGTGCTACATTTTTATGAAATGACATCCTTCAATAAACATTATACAGTGTATCAAAAATACTTAAGTCCCGCACACTGACAGTATCAAATGAGTTTTATTCACAACGTTTCGGTCCCATGACCTTCATCAGGCATATAACAACGATCCATTCAACAATCTCGTTTAAAATCAACACGTGACCAATCACTGCAATGATCCATCATTGTCAATCGCAATCGGTGACGTAATACATCAGTGTATCTGTAACACCCTCACCACCTGCTGAGGAGAGATATGAACGTTTCGAAAACGCAGGACACGGAGCTGCTGCTTCACCATCAGGGACGGTGTGTTGTCTGAGCAGAGCGCCCCCTACCCAAACACGTGAACACTTCCAAAGGGAAAAGCAGTCAAATAATCGATAGATCCTTCAAGGCTGAGAAGTGAACATCGGACAAGATTAAGACACACGAATAAGTGCGTTCAAGAAATACATTCGCTTGTTTCAGCCACATATGAATTTAATATAATCTATTTACTACTGTTTATTCATTTTATTTATATACATATTTGTTTTTATAACCATGACACTCTGCCGTTTGAAAGTAAATGACCTCCCGACGTTGTTTTGTTCCGTTTTTCAACTTATTTTCTCAAGGTGGGGCTGTGTTATATGCAGATGTTCTAATTTGCATATGCTTCAGTAAAGACATTTATTGGAAACTGCATAGTCTTTTTATCTTCTTTGAACTGCAATTTATTTCTCACTCTATCTCAGTCTTTTCAGTATGCATACACGTATACTGGCTGATGGCTGATACTGTGATACTGGGTAAGTCAATGATGTCACGTTTTGCATTTGATATGATTCGGGTTGAAACGCTATTGTGTTTGTACGCTCTACACTATAGCATGCTGGAGTACCCAGGCAAGGAGATGTGAATGTTTTTGGTGGTCTCCTCTCTCATCTAGGCCATCTGCACCCCTTTCTTCACTGCTACTTCATTTGGTGTTGGCGTGGACATCTGCCAAATCATCAGGTTCTCCTGCAGGTTGTTCCTGCATCACATTTAGTCCCTGTCTAGATACCCCTTCATGTTCCATTTGGGCTGTTCTTTCATAATCATTTGCCATCATCTCTAAATCAATTTCTTTTCTTTCCTTTTCAGGTATGCTGGGTTGGAGAACTGGTATTTATGTGTTATCGACCTCGTTATTTTCTTCCACAGGTTGCTGATGCTGGGTAAGAAGTAGCAATCATAGTCTTCATCATCATCTTTTTTTTTTTTTTTTTGGACTAGACTCATCTTTGTCTGCTAGCCTTGGTTTGTTCACTGGTGTTTTCTTTGCCCTTGACTCCCTCCTGAGTTCAACCTCCAATGGTGGATAATCACAAGGCATCAAGAGATTACGGTGAAGGACATGGACATTCCTTTTCCTTGTTCCGTTTTCACTTTGTAAATCAGACCCTCTTCAACAACTTGATGTACTGTGTGTACGAGATTCCCAGTCCCACCGCTGGGTGTTAAGTTTCGCACAAGGACACGATCTTCAGGATACTTTATTGAGCACACTGACCTTAACCACATCATCACGAATTTAGAAATTACATACACAAATGGACATAAACCTATAAACATCACCGTGAACGATATTTCATTGTTCGTGCCCATAGGTGATCAAGTCTGAAGAGTAACAATTCGTCTAGTAACAGCGTTCCTATATCGCCCCCTGTTGGTGGCACATAAAAAAGAATAATTAACATCATTTCTTCAAATAGAACTCTTATGTTCACTAATTGATTGTTTTAGCTGCCTTGATGTTTCGAAACATAACCGAGACCACAAGGACAACGGATCAGATAGACAACGAGTGGAAGCACAAGTAATGACCGGATTAAATCAATATTTTTATCCAGTTCTTGGATGACAAAAAAGGATGTTTTGAATGTATTATCACACTGTAATAAAATGTATTACCACATCGATAATTTCCATTCTGTATAGGAGTAAGTAACCTCTGAGTGTGATAATACCAGAGACATCACTCTGAAACCGGGCATGTACTAAATAATCTCTCAGATTTTTTGCCCGTTTGGATACATTAAGCAGAGGGAGTTGAAAAAGAGCACTTAACCCAATATCAGAAGACAACAAGTGGCAATTCTTTAAAAAAAAAAATATTGTATCAAATTACACTCGTAAAAATGTTGTAATAAAAAGTAAAGTAAGTTTTTTTTTCACTTTGGTTTTAACAACTCAGAACGTGTCTTTTGAAAAGATGTATTAAATGCTTCATCGAGCCATTCAGAAGGGTAACCCCGGACTCAACGGATATCCTGGGGGCGGGGCGGGACGAATGGGGGGGGTTGGGGGATGGACCAACAAGAGCTTGGTGATCTACAGATAATTAATAAAATACAATACAATAAATGAATTAAATCAATGGCTACTGAGATGATGAAAACATACAATGGGCGAGTGACCATCGGTCTTGAAATGTAGCCATATAATTCGGCTAAGGATTGCAAATTAGCTTAGCTAGACAGCTAGATAATCTCTTGTCATGGGAATTAATAAACGATAACCTAGTATGAAATGAATAAATGGATTCGAGTTGAGTAGATGTCCTGGTTTACTGCGGCTCAGTGAAATAATTTTAATGAAAATGTCAACAGTATCTTCTAAGTACAGCATTACAGCTTTAAAATCTAAAGAGACGGAGAATAAATACAACATGGCTGTTGCAGTGAGCACGGGGGTTCAGAGTGGAAGTTTCTGCACTTTTTATGTAGATTGCTCATGAAGGTTATTTCTGAAGCATTTTCTCCTCCAGTCTGATTTAGACACGGTGTTTGACTGAAGCGTGTGTGTGTGTGTGTGTGTGTGTGTGTGTGTGTGTAATCATTATCCTTATAAACCTGCAGTAAGGTATCACATGCATTTTAATTTTAATCAGCATCTTTAAACAGGAGGTGATTTGAGGGAAAAGGTGGGGCGCTCATAAGGAGACGAAAATAAAATAATTAGAGGGAAATAATAAAGTTGTTATATAAAGCCAGCCGAGTTTCCTAAGGCTAATCAGCAATCAGTCATCGTGGCATTCCATTTTGTTCTTTATTCGGAGAATTTCAGTTCCGCCGTTAATATTTTCAGTATCTAGCATGTACTTGCAGGTCCGTGTGTTTACGTTGGTGTTAGCAATTTTCCAATAATCGAGGTCAAAGGTCAGGAAGCAAGGAGCAGGAGCAAATTCCGGAAACATGAACTTAGGGCCTTTTCATAAGTTACGTGAGAGTTACACACGCAGGGGGGTGGAGTTTGTCTAAAAGAGAGGCGTGTCCACTCTGTGGAACATCATTAAAGGACAAAATTCAATACGTAAATTCATTGATTAATAATATTCTCATTTTAAAGTCCATGAAAAGACAGTATCTTAATCAGAGACACTGGGTTTTCTGATAAGTTCATTATTAATGGACAACAAGATCAAGGGAGTTAAAGTTTCTCTGTAAGCATAGCAGATGATCAAGTGCTGGATCAAGTGCTATTCTATTCTCTGTGCTGCTCAAGAATGAGTGTGGAAGCCATTTTGTTTAATTAAACCAGAGATTCATGTGAGAATTACAACTAGGACTAGTCATGCAGGAATGTATTGGAAATACACGAGACTCCTGTTTGATTTATTTCTTTTTTCCATCATTGGATTAGTCTTTTTTATCTTCATTCTCGCTTTTATTTTACATCATATTACCTTTGACAGCAAAAAGAACACTATTTCCTTCTTCATTCTGTCTTTTCTATCCCTTGTTTATTTTTCAGGTTTAAAGGTGAGTGTTTGTGGCAGTGGTCTAGACGCTAGTGAAAAACACTGTCTCAGACGCATCTATGCAAGCAATATCTGGCAACCTCAGGAGGTGTGAACTACACACAGGCGATTTTAATAATCTGAAAATCCACTTAAACACCCGCGTAACCCGACTCTGAAGCCCAGGAACTTTCCCCCGTGTAAATATTTATGTAGTTTAAAAACTTAACTTGGTCTCAATACGCCGCTAAATGTGAGGAATGACACCAGTGACATGATGTGGACGGGAACTAGAAGTGGAACAGGAAGTGAAACAATAGCACACATGGATTTCTATCAATTAACAGCAATTTTACCGTTTTAATCGTGGTATTAACTGAACACTGAAACATAATCATGAGGCGTCTTCAGGGACTACAGCAAATGAGCAAAGGAAGCTGTGTATATATTTATATATATATATATATATATTTTTTTTTCATATCCTTCCGAAATTAGATGTGAGGTCCCAGAGAAAGCAGGGGGTTGGTGTGGGGGACATTTTCAAATTTGACGACGCTCAGCACTTGTTTGAAACGTGACCCAAGACAACAGCCATTAACATATTAGCGAAGGTGTGTAATTGTATTTTTTTTTTTTAAGGACAACTTGTTCAGCAAACTTCAATTCCATTTCCTGGCCTAGAAACTCAGCATCCTGTTGGGATTTCAGGGCACTGGGGAACACGGTAACAAGGCAAATGTGTGCGAGCGCCGAAATCTCGACATCAAGAACCCGGCGCGGTCGTTTCATAAGCGCATTTTCATGCATATGTTGTCTCGGAGGTGCTGTTCTCAGACACTGACAAAGCACATTCGCTTAAATTGTCACACCTTGCACTTTTGTTCTCCTAATTGTGCCATCATTCCACATGAAAGATCTATCTCATTAACACGGCAACTTCACAACAATCTCGGCTCTATGAAAAGCCTTTAAACGAGCCCAAATTAATGGTGCACGTTTTCCTCGCTGTGCATTTTCTTCTTCTCCCTCTTCTTCTTCTTCTTCTTCTCACACAGACATATTCTCCTTCCATATATATAGCTTTTCTTTACAAAAAAAAAAAAAAAAGAAGAAGACTTTAATTTGCAAGATAAGCCTGCTCAGGCACTGATTATTAATCAGAATGGAAATAATAAAGCATCAATACGTAATATCTCGCAGGTCCTTTTTCACTGCCTTATTACCGGCGGCCTCGAGCCTGCACTCACACCACACACTCCAATCTTTCAATCTCAATGAACAAACATTCAGGTTAAATCGCAGCTCTCAAGGGGAAGAGCTTCTCCGCTGTGTCATTATCCAGGTTGCCTTGGCAACGTCGCACGCTAACGCTTCTATGTCGAAATGATTCAATCGAACATGAGAAGAATGGAAAGAACACAGGCTTCTCTTCTTAACCTTGATCACAAGGTTACAAAAACTTTACTTTTGTCACCGCAAGGAATTAAGAACACTGAAAGTGAAGAAGGAGAACAGTTCCACATAAATCAAGCTAGTAGTGAAAATGCTTTATTTGCCACCGGGGAGCGTGTCTGTCCATAAGAAGCAGCATTTAAGCAGCTCACGTCTGTTCATTAGCACCGTTGCAAAGCCAAGAAGACCTAAATCTGCCTACGCGCCGGTGCAAAGCAGTTTAGCGAGTGTGTGTCATTGTGTTGGTTGTGTGAGAACAGCGCTGGGTTTTTACCGTCCTCCGTGCCGTAGAGCTCTCCAGGAGATTTTACGGTCAGCTCAGGAGGAAATATGACAAGGAACGCCATCGGAACGGCTTTACGACGGCACGAGAAGCAATCAGCCGGCCCTTACAGCGACTCTCCAGCCTAACGCGTTGTGTTAAACCCTGCGCACGATTTAACGACTTCGCATCTTGTCAGGGGCAGAACGAGTGTTCAGGGTTCCTGGCTGGTTGTTTGGGGGGGGGGGGGAGAGAAGGTCCTCATCCACCACAATGTAAAATCATCACACGCACCACCCTGCCTCATACGGGACACTGACGCTCCACCTGAGGCTCCGTTAGGCTCGGATTAAAGCTCGCCGCCTGCTAAGTACCGTATGATCCGTCCGTGTGTGTGTGTGTGTGTGTGTGTGTGTGTGTGTTTGGCCTTTTCGTAACTGCACTTAGTCACATTCCCACTCATTCAGGAGGAAATCTGACGAGCTCCAAAGACCAGCTGGATGAAAGATGAAAACATCTCATGCAGAGACGGTAAATATTTATTAAAGCTAAGCATGCTAGCTTCACCTGGGGGTGTGTGTGATACAACCGTTTATACGGTGCATCCGGAAAGTATTCACAGCGCTTCACTTTTTCCACATTTTGTTATGTTACAGCCTTATTCCAAAATGGATTAAAATTCATTATTTTCCTCAAAATTGTAGAAACAATATCCCATAATGACAACGTGAAAGAAATTTATATATATAAAAAAAGCACATGTTCATAAGTATTAACACCCTTTGCTCAATACTTTGATGAAGCTCCTTTGGCACCAATGACAGCCTCAAGTCTTTTTGATTACGATGCTACAAGCTTAACACACCTATTTTTGGGCAGTTTCTCCTGTTCGTTTTTGCAGGACCTCTCAAGCTTTGTCAGGTTGGATGGGGAGCGTCGGTGGACAGCCATTTTCAGATCTCTCCAGAGATGTTCAATTGGGTTCAAGTCTGGGCTCTGACTGGGCCACTCAAAGACATTCACAGAGTTGTCCTGTAGCCACTCCTTCGTTATCTTGGGCGTGTGCTTAGGGTCGTTGTCCTGTTGGAAGATGAACCTTCGCCCCAGTCTGAGGTCCAGAGCGCTCTGGAGCAGGTTTTCATCAAGGATGTCTCTGTACATTGCTGCATTCATCTTTCCCTCGATCCTGACTAGTCTCCCAGTTCCTGCCGCTGAAAAACATCCCCACAGCATGATGTTGCCACCACCATGCTTCACTGTAGGGATTTTGGAATCATTCGGTAACGTAAAAAAAAATGTGGGAAAGTGAAGCGCTGTGAATACTTTCCGGATGCACTGTACCTCTGTACTTTGAATCTGATGATGAATCCTTGTGGAACACTAGTTGCATGAATATGGTTCTAAGTGAAATGTTTTCTAACAGGAATGAAACGACTAGAATCTTTTCAGAAATTATTCTTTTGAGGCACAGTTGTGTGAGGTTCTAAAAAGCAGAGAATCCCTTACTATCCAAAGAATCCGTAAGAAACTAGGAGTGCAACCAACGAGCAGCATTTAGGCCTCTATCATTCAAGGTAAGATTCTTTCTAGAACCATTTTTGGATTTGTAAGATTCCCAGATGACTGTTTTCTAAAAGGTTTCTTTCTGGCGCTTTTTGTTTTAGGGATCTGTATAAATTGTGAGGTTTCTCCAGAGGAACACACTGAAGAACCGGTCAGGATTATACAAAAGAACATGCCATCTAAACATCACACTGTGAAAGAACCAGTGTTCATCTGGACCATCGTTTGTATTTCATGTCCAGCGAGGCGAACATGACATGGTGCAGGAATCAATAACACCTCAGCATGAAACGGAGTCTTCATGTCATTCCACATCTTCAGACCTAATCTACAGTCTGAGAGAAGCTACGGCAGCGTCCTGCTGCACCTGTACCAACACAGAGAGATGCTCGGGTTCCAGATATCGGCAAAATATTGAGAATAAAGGAAACGTATGAGTCATCGGCAGTACATGAGATGCTCATCTATTTTTGGAATCAGTTTCCTCTTCGCGTTTGTCCGGTTTGAAAACAATTAAATCACCCGAGACGTCGTTTTTATTCCCGAAAAAAATCCTCGCAGAATAATGGGCTCTGATGTGTTATGATGGCTTTCTGACATCGGCCTTTAAAAATAATCAGAGATCTGCAGCTTTACTGTTACATTATACAGTTTTGTTTGTTTATTTGTTTGTTTGTTTATCTGAAGGGGAATATCAGGTCAGAGGTAGTGTGGAGTAAATATTCTTTACTATATACACAAACAAACACAAATTAATAAATAAAACGTTTTGTCCAATGTTTAATTATTTATGCTTCTTCTTCTTTCTTCTTTATATTATAAATAAATATATATATACAATACATAATAATAATAATAAAAGTTTATTTATATAGAACATTTCCACAGCTCAAAGACACTTCTTTTTTTCTTCCTATTATTATTATTATTATTATTATTATTATTATTATTATTATTATTATTATTATTGCTGCACTATTTATTTATTTATTTATACATTTGGTTAGTTAGTTATTACGTTTGTTAGGATAATCTTTTATAATTTTTTTACTTACCATTAATTATATATGCTTGAATTTCATTGTATCATTATGCATTTACATGAATTTAATTTATTGATTTTTTTAAGATAGTCTGAAATATTTCAACATAAAATACAAACTTTTACAAATAAAATACAAATTTTAAATTAGTACTTCAATGCACTCACAAGCTGCTTTTAAGAATATTTTATATATAATCTCAATATAATTTTGCCGAGCGCTGTGAATAATGATCTAATGTTGGTAACTTTCAAATGTGAGAACTTTAGAAATGTAACTTCTTTGAGGGCACTTTTATTTAGAAAAAAAAAAAAAATTCCTTATACTCTCTCTCTCTCTCTCTCTCTCTGTGAGCGATCTGGTGTGTGAATCTTCCATCGAGAAATCTCAGCCAGAAATCAAGGTGATTGAAAAAGTGAGCAACAAGCAAATGTAGCGTCTCGTCTCAGTGTTTAGCATCCTGATTAGCCTAACTGTGTGTGTTAGATTGACTTTCATCAGGTCCAGATGGAAGCAGTAGCAGTTTAGCGAGTGTGTGTCATTGTGTTGGTTGTGTGAGAACAGCGCTGGGTTTTTACCGTCCTCCGTGCCGTAGAGCTCTCCAGGAGATTTTACGGTCAGCTCAGGAGGAAATATGACAAGGAACGCCATCGGAACGGCTTTACGACGGCACGAGAAGCAATCAGCCGGCCTTTAACGAGCGACTCTCCAGCCTAACGCGTTGTGTTAAACCCTGCACGCCGATTTAACGACTTCGCATCTTGTCAGGGGCAGAACGAGTGTTCAGGGTTCCTGGCTGGTTGTTTGGGGGGGATGGGGGTGGTGAGAGAAGGTCCTTATCCACCACAATGTAAAATCATCACACGCACCACCCTGCCTCATACGGGACACTGACGCTCCACCTGAGGCTCCATTAGGCTCAGATTAAAGCTCGCCGCCTGCTAAGTACCGTATGATCCGTCCGTGTGTGTGTGTGTGTGTGTGTGTGTGTGTTCGGCCTTTTCTTAACTGCACTTAGTCACATTCCCACTAATGCAGGAGAAATCTGACGAGCTCCAAAGACCAGCTGGATGAAAGATGAAAACATCTCATGCAGAGACGGTAAATATTTATTAAAGCTAAGCATGCTAGCTTCACCATTAATACCTCAGCACTTTGGAATATTTGAATCTGATGATGATTCCTTGTGGAACACTAGTTGCATGAATACAGTTCTAAGTGAAAGGTTTTCTAACAGGAAACGAACGACTAGAATCTTTTCGGAAATTATTCTTCTGAGACGCAGTTGTGTGAGGTTCTAGGAAGCCGAGAATCCATTACTATCCAAAGAAGCGTTAAGGAGCTAGGAGTGCAACCAATGAGCGGCCTCCATCATATAAATTTAGGCCTCTATCATTCAAGGTAAGGTTCTTTCTATAACCATTTTTGGATTTGTAAGATTCTCAGATTCACTCAGATGAATTGTGAGGTTTCTCCAGAGGAACACACTGAAGAACCGGTCAGGATTATACAAGAGAACATGCCATCTAAACATCACACTGTGAAAGAACCAGTGTTCATCTGGACCATCGTTTGTATTTCATGTCCAGCGAGGCGAACATGACATGGTGCAGGAATCAATAACACCTCAGCATGAAACGGAGTCTTCATGTCATTCCACATCTTCAGACCTAATCTACAGTCTGAGAGAAGCTACGGCAGCGTCCTGCTGCACCTGTACCAACACAGAGAGATGCTCGGGTTCCAGATATCGGCAAAATATTGAGAATAAAGAAAACGAATGAGTCATCGGCAGTACGTGAGATGCTCATCTATTTTTGGAATCAGTTTCCTCTTCGGGTTTGTCCGGTTTGAAAACAATTAAATCACACGAGACGTTGTTTTTATTCCCGAAAAAAATCCTTGCAGAATAATGGGCTCTGATGTGTTATGATGGCTTTCTGACATCGGCCTTTAAAAATAATCAGAGATCTGCAGCTTTACTGTTACATTATACAGTTTTGTTTGTTTATTTGTTTGTTTGTTTATCTGAAGGGGAATATCAGGTCAGATGTAGTGTGGAGTAAATATTCTTTACTATATACACAAACAAACACAAATTATTGAATAAATGATTTGCCCAAAGTTTAATTATTTACTCTTTCTTCTTCTTAAAATAATAACAAAAATAATAATAATAATTAAAAAAAAAAAAAAATAATAATAATAATAATAATTATTATTATTATTATTATTATTATTATTATTATGTAACTTAGAGTCCATGGAGTGAGGCTCCATATGGGGCTTTATTAACAACATTTCAAATGTATCTAAAACAGACTGAGGTCAATCGCTGGCAACAGTGGATCAATGGTAATGCCAATATCATAGTCGACAAACAGGCAAAAGGTCAGGGCAGACAACGAAGGGTCAACAAACAGAATACACAGTCCAGGTACAAACACAGGCAGAGAAAACAAAAAGTAAACACTCAGTAATTTTATCAAGGGCAAAACAAGATTTCACAGTGAGCAAGGTATGATAGCATGTCTTAAATAAAGAATCTGTTGAGAAACAGGTGTGGTGGTAATCAGTTCTGGGCACGTGGTTATGGGAAATGGAGTCCATAAGAAAAAGTCAATACTAGGGTGATGTGACCTCTGGTGGTGAGCAGGAAGAACCTCTGAGGCCTGATTCATGAAAGAGCCCCCCCACCCCCCGGCCTGATTCATGAAAGTGAAGTGGCGCCCAACACCAGAGGCAGGGAGGCCAAGGGGCCGGTCTATGTGGATGGGTCCTGTGAAACACTTCAATGAGTGTGGAGTCAATGATGTCATCGGCATTAACTCAAGATCATTCCTCCTGACCATACCCCTCCCAGTCCAAAAGATACTGTAGTGACCTCTCCAGCATCTGGAGTCCAGCTGATATTGCACCCGATAGGCCTCCTGGCTGTCCACCATGATGGGTGTGGACCCTGATCACTAGCCTCTGCCTCCCCTCTCAGACCACCAGCTAGAGCAAAGACACATGTAAAGTGGGAGAAATGCGATAAGTGGGAGGCAGGGCAAGATGGTATGATACAGGTGTGATCTGTCTAAGTATTCTTAATGGACCCACGTACCTGGCACTGAGTTTCCTGCATGGTAGGTGGAGTCAGAGATCACTGGTGGAGAGCCAAACACATTGGCTTGACAATCCACTTGTTTTTTCTGTCTCCTGACAGCTCGTTGGATGTGGGTGTTGGTCTGGGTCCAGGTGGCCTCACTTCTCTGGAGCCAGTCATTGCTGGCCGGGAGTTCAGTAGGCTCCCCTGACCTGGGTAATATGGAACGTTGGAAGCCAAGCACACACTGGAAAGGAGTGAGGCTTGATGAGTGTTTGCGGAGGGAATTCTGGGCCCAGAAAAGGTAGTGGCTCCAGTCTGACTGGTTCTGGTTACAGTAGGCTCTGAGAAAGCTTGTTGATTGAGGCATTCCATTTAAGCATTGGCTTGTGGGTACCGTCCTTAGGTTAGGCTGACATTTATGTTGAGTTGCTTGAAGAACGCTGGCCAAAGATGAGAGGGGAATTGTGGCCCACAGTCGGAGACGATATCTTCTGATAGGCCATAGAGTTTGAATACGTAGTTACATAGGTGTTCTGCAGTTTCAAAAGCAGTGGGTAGTTTTGGCAGTGGAATTAGCAAGGGTATGGAAAAGTGGTAAATAATTGTGAGTATAGCAGTGTGAGCCTCAGAAACTGGAAGATCGGTCACGAAATCTAAGGCG
Organism: Ameiurus melas; assembly: GCA_012411365.1. Taxonomy (NCBI): domain Eukaryota; kingdom Metazoa; phylum Chordata; class Actinopteri; order Siluriformes; family Ictaluridae; genus Ameiurus; species Ameiurus melas. The sequence continues at coordinate 1,384,927 of CM022754.1, read as the reverse complement.
ATTTATTGGGTATTGCTTGTAGTCTGGCGGGGGGTTGTCTGATTCACTTACTAAAGTTACAATTGGAACAGTTCCAAATGTAGTCAATGTTATCAGAATATATGGTAGGCCTGGTTGCGTATTAACTGGAGGCTGGTGGTGATTCCATAATGGCCAGAGATGAGGGAGGAGTAGATCCATTAAATGACCTTCTTGCAGCACACGGGGGGAATGTAGGTCTTGTCAGAGGGGCAGTCAGTGGGTGGTGGGTCGTGAGTCTGAGTGTTAGCTATTTAAGTCATTATATCCCAATGTACTGGGGCGATGATCATAATGGGTGGTACAATGGGCCCTTTGGTCTGACATTGTTGTAGGAATTCATATTGGTGGGACAGAGCTTTGGCCTTGGCATTCTTTGACCCAGGACAGTAGATGACTGAAGTCAAAGTGTGTGAAGAAGAGCTCCCATCTAGACTCGGGTTGAGTCTCGTGGCAGTGCACAGATACTTTAGGTTTGGTGAACTGTTAACACAAGAAAGGGGTGTTGGGCTCCAGCCAGCAACACCACTGTTTAAATGCTGCCTTAATGGGCAAGAGTTCCCAGTCCCTGACATCATAGTTCTGTTCAGCAGCACTCAGCTTGCGGGAGTCGTTCGCACATGGGAAGAGCTTAGGAGAAGCCTAATGACATTGGGAAAGAACGGCTCTGATGCCAGTGTTAGAAGCATCCACTTCAACAATGAATGTGCAATCCGGGTCGGGATGCTGAAGAATGAGTGGAGAGGTGAAACAAGCCTTGAGGTTGTTAAATGACTTGATGGCTCTTGGGTCCAGGAGAATAGAGAGCCCCCTTTGTTTATCACTGAGGTAAGAGGTGCAGCAACACTACTGAAGCCACGGATAAAGCATCTATAAACGTTGACGAAACCCAGAAAACATTGCATTTCTTTGATTGTGGTGGGTTGTGACCATTTTAACACTGCCTTTATCTTGTTGTCCTCCATTGCCACACCCTCAGGACTGATCACATATCCTAGAAAGGATATTGATGTCCGATGGAACTAGCAATTCTCAACCTTGGTGTACAGCTAATGAGAAATGAGGCATTGTAGGATGGCTCGAACATGCTTCACATGTTCCTCATTGGTGTCGGAGTAGATGAGGATATTTTTGATATATATGATGACCCTGTGATTAAGCATGTCACGGAAGAGATTATTGATGAAGGCCTGAAACACTGATGGACTATAGACCAGCCCAAAAGGCATGATGAGGTCTTCATAGTGCCCCGTGCTGGTAGAGAACACCGTCTTCCACTCATCACCCTCACAAAGGCATATTAGGTTGTACACATTGCACAGGTCAAGTTTTGTGTCATACCTGGCCGTGCGGAGTTGTTTGTGGGCTGATGGAAACAGAGGGAGAGGGTACAAGAATTTGACTGGTTTCATTCAGACCATGGTAACCGATGCATGGGCAGAGTCCTCAGTCTTTCTTGTGCACAAAGAAGAACCCGGCTGATGCTGGTGAGGTTGAAGGTCTGATAAAGCCCTTGGAGAGTTCCTCCTCGATATAAGATTTCATAGCTTTGGGCTTGGACTGAGATAGTGGGAAAATTCTTCCTTGTGGTGGTGTGGTTTTAGGTAGGAGCTCTATGACACAGTCACTTGGGCGATGAGGAGGAAGTTGAGCAGCTTTGGTCTTGCTGAAGACATCAGCTAGCTCAGAGTATTCAGGAAGCAGATTGTGGAGTTCAGGTGGCTCTAGTCCGATAGTGGAAGCTCTGATGGTCATTGGGCCTATGGGCCTTAAGCAGGAGGTGATGCAGGCCTAGTTCCATTGGGTGATCTCCAAGAGACCTGGCAGTCATGTTTCTGTAGCCAGGGCAGTACTAGGATGAGCGGGTGGTGAGGTGATTGGATTACATACAGGCTGATTAGTGCTGCCACTACCAAGACAGAGTCACGGTTTTAATGGTATCTCCTGAGCATTGGCAAAATCTTCATCACTGAAATTACTCACTGCCCCTGAATTAAGCATGCGGTAGTTATCACATATCTCCCAGAGAACTCTAGAATTACTGGCAGTTCAAGATATGAGGTAGAGCGCATGTGGAACTATATGCACTCACCGTATTGGAGCATCACTGGAGTTGAGCCAGGCAGGAGATCCTCTGATATCCAGCTTGACCAAAGTACAGACACAGATGCTGTCTTAGGCAGCAGTCTCTCTCTTCTGGGGTAAAGTGAGCATGTCCAATCTGCATGGGCTCAGGGTCATTTGTGTTGAAAGCAACAGTCGGGCTGGGAATTTCCATGCTGGTGGGTCTTCACACTCTGATTAGATTATCAATGCGGATGGCTAGTTTGATAAACTGATCCAAAGTTTTACCTTCATCACGGCATGCCAGCTCTACCTTTAGCTTCAGACAAAATCCCTTGCGGAATAGTAGCTTGTGGGTATCCTAAATCCATCCAGTCTTAGCTGCAAGTGTGCAAAAAGTCAGAACATACTTTGGGGCAGTTTCTCTCTCTTGGCAGAGGGAAAGCAGTTGGTCATCGACACCTTTGCCCAACACCGGGTGCTCCAGAAGTCACTGAATGAAAGGAAGGTTGAGCGATCATTGCTCCGTACTGCCGTCACCCAATCCAGAGCTTTCCCGGTAAGCAGCAAGCACACTAAGGTGATACGGCTTTAATCCATGGGGTAGAGCATGGGTTGTTGATTCACAAACAGCAAGCATTGGAGAAAAAGCCCTTACAGTTGCCGGGGGATCCACTGAAATTCTCCAGAAAGGAGAGACGTGGATTGGCGGTGATTGTGTGACATACGAGGCTTTATTAAACATCGTAACAAAAGTATCCAAACAGGCTGAGGTCAATCACAAGCAAACATAGCATCAAAGGTCATTCCACAATCATAGTGATTAAACAGGCAAAAGGTCAGGGTAGGCAGTGAGGGATCAACGAACAGAATAAACAGTCCAGGTTCAAATACAGGCGGAGAAAACAAACAGTAAATACTTAGTAATGTTCGCAAGGGCAAAACAAGGGCAAAGCAAGACCGTGAGCATGTATGAGAGTCTGTCTTAAATAGGGAGTCCAATGAGAAACAGCTGAAACAGTAGTAATCAGTGCTGGGTGTCTGGTTATGGGAAACGGAGTCCGTAGGAAAAGTCAATGCTCAGGTGATGGTGCCCTCTGGTGGTGAGCAAGTTGAACCACTGAGGCCTAATTCGTGACTAATAATAATAATAATAATAATAATAATAATAATACTTTATGAATATGTATGTTTATTTATATAGTACCTTTCCACAGCTCAAAGACATTTCTTTTTCTTCTTCATCTTCTTCCTCTTCCTCTTCTACTTCTTATTTTTCATGCACTATTTATTTATTTATTTATTTATTTATTTATTTATTTATTTATTTATTGGTTAGTTAGTTAGTTTATCCTTACTAACTAACTAACTAACCAAATAAATAAATAAATAAATAAATCTTTTAAGATTTTGTCTACATACCATTACATATTTATGCTTGCATTCCAATGTATTATTGTGCATTTACATTTAATTAATTCATTGGTTAATTTATTGATTTATTTAAGATATAATATTGAAATATTCTGAAATATTCCTACATAAAATACAAACAGATATATGAATTAAAATGAGTACTGGGGCAAGCTGCTTTTATGATATTTAAAATATATAATCTATAAATAAGTATATTAATATTTATAATTTTATCAAGTATATATATTAATATTTATATAATATATAAATATATTTAAAATATATAAAAATGATATTTAATACATAATCTTATTCAAATTTTTCCGAGACCAGTGAATAATTATATAATGGTAATTTTACTGCTTTCAAATGTGAGAATTTTAGAAATGTATCTTCTCTGAAGGCACTTTTTTTTAATTGATTCTTATAGTCTCTCTCTCCTCTCTCTCTCACTCTCTCTCTCTCTCTCTCTCTTTCTCTCTCTGCGAGATCTGGTGTGTGAATCTTCCATCTTCGTCTCGTCTCAGTGCTTAGTGTCCTGATTAGCCTACCTGTGTGTGTTGGATTGACTTTCATCAGCTACAGATGGAAGCAGTAGCACGTCTAATTTGATACAGGACTTGGTTACGATGTAGCGTTAGCTTAGCGCAGATGGCACAGCTTGGCCTCCTGATTCATGTTTCATCGCCCCCCCGAGCTGAATGCTGAAGAAGTGAATGAAGTGTGTCATGCTGCAGGATTCGAGCCACTTCCTCCGTTATAACACGCTGTGCTTTCACACACACGAGTGACAGCAGCGTGAGCAACACGTCACCGGCTGTGACGATCGGCTTATGGGACGATAACGCTTAAACCACAGTCCAGGATTTGGCCTGTCTCGCCCAAAATCTATTGGTCACAACTTATGACTTTAATTACATCTTTATTTATTTACAGATTTATATGAAAACTACAGTCAAGCCTGAGACATGTCCAGTAGATAAGTTATAAACGTTAACCACGCCTCTAACCTGAAGATGTTAAATAAATTACAGAACGTCCCTGCAGAATAGCTGTTACTATAGAAACAATTTAGAACAATAATGTGTTATAGAAACTTCATCTACACCATCTGACCAATCAGAATCCAGAATTTTACAGCGCGGTGGTGTAATCCGTGCTTTCACGATTGAGAGGTTTGTTATGAGAAGCAGTGTGGACTGTACTGTTAATGCTAATCATTTTAAAAAGAGGCTCTAATGTAGGATTCTGCACAGAACCTTCTTCCTTTTTCTTTGTGGACCGTACAAATCGGCTTCAACTTTTGTACCTCGAGTGACACAAAAAGATGAAATATCTCCATGTTTCCTCATGTAGGTTCCTTAATTCTCAAACTGAGAACCCTATTTAAAGCAGATAGACGGAACTCTCCGCATGGCTGCCCACAGGGTTTAAAGATGGCCTTGTCAGTGTCCGTGTTTGTTTTGCTTTTTTTTTTGCTTTTTTTTTTGTCTATATCTGCAGTTCGGCTCGGTCATTAGCTATGCAAATAGCCTCTCTATCTCTGTTTGGCAGATGCGCCCTGCCTGGTGTTCTGGTGTAGCTGAAATAATTACGCGCTGTTCCCTGACGTGTCACTCGTCTGTCCCTCCTGGAGGTTCCACGGACAGAGGAAGCGTTTCCGCTGTCTCCTACAATGTGGAATTACCGAGAGCTGTGTTTTAACATGTCACGTTGAGAGCAGACACATTCTGGCAACGAGAGGATCTTTTGTCTCTGTGAGCCGCTCAAGACAAGACTGTGTGTGTGTGTGTGTGTGTGTGTGTGTGTGTGTGTGTGTGTGTGGGTGGGTGTGTGTGAGTGTAATGTTCTCAGACTTGTACGTGACATTTTGTACTAGTGGAAGCTTATTGTACAGCCCATAAAGCATGAAGGATGAAACAATTAATAAACATTGCAGAACGAAGCACTAGCCCTCAGCTGCCTTCATAAGGACTTCATAACACATGCATAAGCATCGAATAGCATACAACACTAGTATTTGTCCAATAAGACATTCTGAGATGAATGGGCATCAATGGGTAGCTGAAAATAACAGGATTTTATAAATGAACTGCAGGTTAGTCAAGCTTCATAACACTCTTATGGGCAATGAGTAATGTATGAAGATGAAAAACTGTGGACCCCTCAGGAATGAATATTCTCAGAAGGTTTAAAACCTTTACTGGTTCTATAGTTCTCTCTGTAGGAACCCTTAAAAGTTCTTGGAAGAATTCTGCAATAGAGAATTGTTTTTGAAAAAAAAAAATAAGGTTCCAGATATAAGCTCTTTAGAAAACCAGAAACATGAGCCATCCAAAGAACCCTTGAGGAACCATTTTTGCTGTGAATACTCCTACAGTATAAAGGCTTCCATTTAGAACAAACGTTTCGAAAGCTAAGAGCTCTCAATTATCCAATGAAGCTGTAAAGAACCGAAGAAGAACCCATTCATGTCTAAGAGTTCACTCATGCACTGCTCCATGAAGGTGTGATGAAGTTATGAAGGTATAGTGGCAGTCACAAGGCTCTCCGCTTCAAAAGAATGGTTCTACTGGGAACTCATTCTAATAGGAGAACTATATTGTAGGGATCTACATATATGGTTATAACCATTAATGGTTAATCCGTATAGAACTCACTCGTAGACAAAACAATGCTCAAATTGATTTCTTCGTCCTCCCGTTATTTCCAGTCTTCTGAACAATAAGAGATTCAAATGAAACATGGGATTTAAAAATAGGGGTTACTTCAGGGCTTTGAAAATTCAATGAGAACAATATGAATTAGGAGTTTCTTTCTTAAAAACTGCCCAAAACTGAGGGAGGTTGATGAGAACCCGTGCAAGGTTAATCACAACAATGGAGACAAAAATCAGTCATGATGATGATGATGGTGGTTTTGATGAAGCTGAGGATGATGATGGTGCAGGAGCCAAATGAAGAGAAAGACTCAAATTCATATATTCTTCAAAATTTCCTCATGTTCCATCACTGTTCCAGAAGAATAATCAATGACTGGCTAGGGTTCTACCTGATTGGCCAGGGTTCCTGCTGACTGGCTAGGGTTCTAGCTTTTTGGAGAACTGTATTCTTCTTGTAGAGTCAGGATTCTTAGACAATGTTTTAGACTAGATAACAGAAACATCCTTTAAAATCAGGATCTTCTGTAAACAGCTGCAGGAAGTTTAAAGTATAACAAGGGCTTTACATCAAGTGAATACTCTTAAATGTAGAACCCTTTTGGTTTTTTACTTGGACATCTGGCAGAACCCTTAACACTACAGCAGAGGCTTTCCATAAAATAAATAAATAAATAAACAAACAAACAAACAAACAAAATAAAAAAAAAAAACGCTGCAAACAGAAACATTTAAAAAGCCAGAAGAGAAAACATCGTTAAAGGGTCTATGTAGAACCCTATGGCAGAGGTGTCCATTAAAAAAATAAAAAAAAGTTACAAACAGGAACCGTTTGGAAACCCAGAACCATAAATCATTCAGTGAATACCCAGGGAACTTGGGGAACCCTTCATGATTATTTGTTAAATGGTACAATAGATATTTCCCATTAAAAATGTGCCTGATAGAACGGCTTTAGAACACCTGAACTACAAACCATCAAAAGAATCAATAGGAAATAAAATTGTCTAAAAGTGAATACTTTTATAAAATATAGAACCCTTAAGGGTGCTTATTTGGCCCTCTGGGAAAACTTTTAGAGGTTTTAATGTTGTGTGAAAACTGACAGTGTTGGCTTCCAGTCATAAAAAAAGAGAATGACTTTAGAAAACCAGAACTCTTAAACATCCAAAGAACCATCAGGAAACTATAAGTGAATCGTGAATCTTAGGACATTTAGAGAACTTAAGCGTCTTTTTTGCTTTCTGTGGGAACACATAAAGGTTCTATAAAGAACCCTGAAAGAAATGGTTTTCCCTTTAAAAGAGAGACATTTACATTTGACCTCATTCCAAGAGACTTTGAACCTGTTTTTGTTTGTCCCCCCAAGTGTGAATTCTTAGAACATTTTAAAAGCTTTAAGAGTTCTTTGTTACCTCACTGGCAGAACCCTTATAAGGTGTATGTAGAACCTACAACAGAGTGTTTCTTTGTAAACATTTCCAAATAGACCCAGTTTAGAAATCCAGAACCATAAAATTTCGAATAACCCATGGGAAGCCATCTTTTGTAATACTGAATTATCTTAGAAAATGTAGATCACTTTCTGGGGAACTATAAAAGCTTCGATGCAGAATCCCAAATGGAGGGTTTCCCCTTTATAAAATGGCTCCAATCAGAACCATTTAGGAAAGCCAGAATCTTCTAAAGAACCCACAGAACACAGAAAACCCACCAAGAAAAAAAAAAGAAAATTCAGAAGGCTTTCTGAAGGGTCTCTGAAATGTTCTACGTGGAACCCGTTTCTCTTTCAGGTTCCAAACAGAACCCATGTAGAAAACCAGAGCCATAAATCAGCCCAAAAGCCATGATGAAATTTAAACATGTACAGTTACTTCATGCTTCAAGAGAACTTCTGAACATCAAAACATAAAAACACACCTTTCCCTTTGATTAGAGTGACAGGAGTGTGTGTGTGTGAGTGAGTGTGTGTGTGTGTGTGTGTGTGTGTGTGTGTGTGTGTGTGTGTGTGTGTGTGTGATGGACAGTAGAATGGATGAGACGTAGATGAGTTGTGAAGGAAAAGATCCACAGCAGTCATCAATCTCCGAGCGAGAATCTCGTCGTCCTTCAGCACGTCTCGCTGTTTATTTCTTCAGCACCTGACAACTTTCTGCTTAATCACTGAGTTAATGATCATTTTCTGGAACGTTCTCACAGACGCTGGAACCTTCTGATTAAAAATAAATCAATCAATCTCGCTAAGTACAACAGCGAGGATCTACGGCTCATCAGAGAAAAATAGATTTCACCTGACTACTATCTTAAAAAAATATATATATATATATATATATATATATATAAATCAATTAAAGAACAGATTTTTTTAATTTTATTTTATCCACGGTAAAAATTCTAAATGATCCAAAGAAAAACAAACAAACAAAAACAACAATCAAGTACAATTTTTGATCATTTCTAATAAATTCGAAACTGTCATTTTGTCATTTGTCTCTTTCAGGTTTTAACTGGAGATGTAAGGGATCCTGTTCAGGCAGGAGGCGTGGCTTAAAGTTCGGCAGCATTACTGATTCAGTGATTAAATAATTGATTAAGTGACTCAGATGATACTACAGTCTACAATAGATTTGTATTTTTTATTTATTCAGTGTCTGTTTTATGGGTGAGTGGTCTTACTGGGAGAAAGAAAATATTTTGTGGTTTCTATGGTGCTAAATTGGTGGCTATAAGCATCCATGACTTGTTAGCTACATTAGCACGAAGCAGCTCAAGTGCAAAACTAAAGATGCTTGAGGAAAAAGGTTTTAAAGAAATTTACTCATCCTGGGTAATCGAGTATTTGTGGAAATTGCGGAGATTTCATTTGACCTAAAGTGATAGATTAACAAAATATTCCCTAGATATTAAATTTATTTTGTGTCGGTGCTGTTTGTGTGTGTGTGTGTGTGTGTGTGTGTGTGTGTGTGTGTGTGTGTGTGTGTTATATTTTTATACATTACTAAATTTTCATGGAATAAATTCAGAGTCAGCAGAACATGAAGCTGAATTTGTAATGTTGTAAAAAATATTTTTTTGATGATTATTAAAAAAATTCATTAAATAATAATAATAATAATAATAATAATAATAAAACATGTAATAAAAATACACATTATAATATGAAGCTGAAATTCCAAAAGCCTGAAATTCTTTCACTTGAATTTGTAATTTTTAATTTATTTATCTTTTTTTGAATATATCTTCTTTAATGTGATTTTCTACCACCTTTTCTTTAATTTAAGGAAATGTTCAGATCTAACTCGGGAAGCAGAAACTGGGGATATGACAGATGTTTGAGGTACAGTATGGTATGACCCTGATGATCTTTTGACAGTTCCATGAACCTCTTCATTTAAACCTTTACATATTTGACTTTTATTTCCTTTAGACATTTTTCTTCCTGCTCGTCTGCTGCGTTTCCTGTCATTTTTTTCTGTCTGCTACATTTTTTTTTTAATTTGCAAAGGGTAAGGGTTTTTAAACAGTAAAGGTTTTTAAAACGAATGAAAGAACTGCTTCCTGTAGTAGGAGAGCCTCTTCTCAATATTATTAACTCCTCATTATCTCTAGGTCACGTCCCGAGAACATTCACGCTGGTGGTTATTAAAGCCTCTCATTAAGAAACCACAACTAGATCCTAATAAACTAGAAAATTACAGACCAATCTCATACCTTATATTTATGTCTGAAGTATTACATAAAGTTGTGTTTGCTCGATTTTCGTCCTTTTTGCAGAATAACGCTATCCGTGAAGAATTTCCAATCAGGTTTCAGGCCCCATCACAGCACAGAGACTCTGCACTTGTCAAAATTACACACGACTTTCTTCTAGCGTTTGACCAAGGCTGCATTTCCCTGCTTGTTTTACTTGATCTCCATGCCTGCATTCGACATCACAGATCATGACATTCTCTTGGATAGATTACAAAGCTACATTGGTATTCAGGGACAGGTATTACAGTGGGTAAGCTCCTACCTGTCTGACCGCTAACAATTTGTATGTTTACATGATGAACTTTCTAATGTAACAGCGGTAAAGTTCGGTGTGCCGCAAGGCTCGGTGTTAAGCCCCCTGCTGTTTACTTCATACACGCTGCCCCTTGGAAATATTATCAGAAAGCACGGGATTCATTGCCACTCTTACGCTGATGATACTCCGCTACATATTTCTACAAGACCAGATGAAATTTCTACATTTTACACGTTAATAGAATGTGTTAAAGACATTAAAGACCAGACGACCGGTCATTTTCTTTTACTCAATTCTGATCAAACAGAGACATTGCTAATTGGACCAAAAATCTGTCCACAAAAGCTCTTAGAATACACTCTGCATTTAGAAGGATGTACGCTTACTTCATCCTCTACAGTTAGAGACCTGGGTGTTATATTAGACAGCAACCCGTCACATCACAATCATATTTCCCAGCTAACAACAACAGCCTTCTTCCACCTTAAAAATATTGCCAAGCTACGTAACATCTTATCTGTTTCTGATGCAGAAAAACTAGTTCATGACCTCAAGGCTGGATTATTTGAATGCACCGCTAGGTGATTGTCCTGCGTCCTCAATAAATAAGCTACAGTTCGTCCAAAATGCAGCTGCTGGAGTTCTTAATATGAACACATTACCCCAATGTCATCATCTCTACACTGCTTAACTGTTACTTTCCGTATCGATTATAAAACACTCCTACTCACCTATAAAGCCCTAAACGCCCAGGCTCCTTTATATTTAACCAATCTTCTATCACGGTACAATCCTTCACGGTCTTTAAGCTGGAAAAACTCTGGACTCTTGATCATAGCGGGCATATCAACGTCTACTAAAGGAGGTAGAGCTTTTTCACATTTAGCTCCTAAACTCTGGAATCGAATTCAAGATAATGTCCGTGGTTCAGACACTCAGACTCTCTCAGTTGCAGTCTAGATTAAAAACACATTTCTTTAACCAAGCGTTCACATAATGCATCTCATAACCTTATTATGCAGTCAGCTCTGATGAAACGATAACAAATGCACACGGTTATCTCCGCCTGAAATGCAATGAACAGCAGCCACGATAATCCTTCTCCATTTGTTTCCCGTTCCTACCTCGGGAAGCCCACCCTGAGGTAATCAGTGAATGTGCCAGCTCCAGCTCAGAACCAGCCTCTATGAAGATTCCAGATGACGGCAACAACTGCGAAGACTTGGGATGATACCAACCATCCTGGACCATCCTGGTGCCCTGCTTCTGGAGTTCTCGTTGCTTGGAGGCCAGTCTCTGTTGCTGAAGGTGGCCTCATATGGACAGCCTGGGGACACTTGAAAGCCATGGAGATGGCATTGGAACGCAGCAGATGGGGGCGCGGTGTCTTTTTGCACCCGGGTCATCAGTGGACAGTGCATGAATAGACTTCATGATGAGACTGTGGTGAATCTCCTGATTACGCAGCTGCACTTTTGCTGTATCGTGTAGCACACAGTTATTGAAGGGGTGTATTTATTTACAATCACACTATCACCCAGATGAGGACGGGTTCCCTTTTGAGTCCGGTTCCTCGCAAGGTTTCTTCCTCATATCATCTCAGAGTTTTTTCCTCACCACCATCGCCATCGCCTCTGACTCGCTCATTAGGGATGAATTCAGTTTAAAATTTAGATTGGAAGAATTGGACGATTATCTAATTTCTGTAAAGCTTAGTGACAACGTCGACTGTTCAATGCGATGCGTTTACTCCGACATCACGCTGTAAATGATGTGAATGATGTTAATTGCGTGGATCGGTGTGAATAGCGTGTGACTTCTTAAACACTTTCCACTGCGCTGATGGAACGTGTGATGGAGAGTGTGATGGAGAGTGTGTCCTTCACCTGTTTATTTATTTGATCGGTTCACGCGGAAGTCAACAACAACATGAAGTGGATAGAAATTCTCCTTTACTGAGAGGGATTAACGATTGCTGCGGAATGTACGCCATTGTGTTGTCTTCTGTGTTCTTTTCTTCTTTTCTTCCAGATTCATTATTAACGCTTACATTAACGTATACTAAGGAGAAAAAAAAATATACAACAACAAAAAAAAAACATAAGTAGATTAAAAAAACTAGTCATGTAATATTGGAGAAGGACCAGAAACTATGTTTCCCCCAAGATTTTATTTCACAAATATATATAATCTTAATAATAAAGAAATTATGACTTTCTGACGTTATTCAAGATAAGAAGTCTAAAAAAAAAAAAAAAAAAAAAAACATAATACATACAAAAAATCAATAAAATCTCAGATTATGACAATAGTTATTTATTTGTTTGTTTGTTTATATATTTATTAATATCTAAGTTAGTTAGTTTGTTTGTGTTAATCACCGTTATACAATTTTGTAAATTATTTAATAAATTATAAGTGACAAATTAGTGCCATATTTATTTATTTCTTTGCTTGTTTGTTTGTATTTGTTTGTTTATTAATATCTTAGTTAGTTAGTTAGTTTGTTTGTTTTAACACCATTATAAAATTTAGCAAATTATTTAATAAATAATACATCATTTCTTAGTGTATGGCCATACTGATTAATTTGTTTGTTTGTTTCTTTGTTTGCTTGTTTGTTTACTCAGTTGTTTATCTGTTAGTTAGTTAGTTAGATAGATAGATAGATAGATAGATAGACAGATAGATAGACAGACAGACAGACAGACAGACAGATAGATAGATAGATAGATAGATAGATAGATAGATAGATAGATAGATAGATAGATAGATAGATAGATAGACAGACAGACAGACAGACAGACAGACAGATAGATAGATAGATAGATAGATAGATAGATAGATAGATAGATAGATAGATAGATAGATAGATAGATAGATAGATAGATAGATAGATAGATAGATAGACAGACAGACAGACAGACAGACAGATAGATAGATAGATAGATAGATAGATAGATAGATAGATAGATAGATAGACAGATAGATAGACAGACAGACAGACAGACAGATAGATAGACAGACAGACAGACAGACAGATAGATAGATAGATAGATAGATAGATAGATAGATAGATAGATAGATAGATAGATAGATAGATAGATAGATAGATAGATCGTTAGTTAGTTAGTTAGTTAGTTAGTTAGTTAGTTAGCCATAAACCTTGTGAAATGCACCCAAATAATATTTTATACTAACTTATAGAAATAATTATAAACGATGTAATAAGTAATATTCCAAATAATATTTACAAACAAATATTTATTTGTTAGTTTTCTGAAATTAAAAGGTCATCAGAGAAATGAATTAAATCTTGTTTCTTTGTGAATTTTGGCGCTCAATGTGCCGCTGCTTCACATTTCCTGTTTGTAACGCTTTTTTTCTGGTGTCTGTGCGCGTGTGTGTGTGTGTGTGTGTGCGTGTGCGTGTGTGTGTGTGTGTGTGTGTGTGTGTGTGTGTGTGATAACAGTGATTGGTTTTAAAGAGATTTAAAAGAAGACACTGATGGAAAGAGAAGAGGAGGAGAAGAAGAGTGTAATGAGATAATTAGCAGGGGGAGATGAGCGATAATTCTTTTATATTCAGCCATCTTGAATATGTTGTTTCATGGTAAACACGATACGCTTAATTAGAATGAATCATTGAGCTTCTGACTGTTGTGAGAACATTTGCTGTTACTGCCGGCTGTTTGCAGTGTAATAATAATTGATGGATTTCTACAATAATTTATCGTATACATCTGTTGAAGTCAGGAATAAATCCCCGTTTTTGTCTTCTTGGCTAGAAAATTAGGCGTGTACATATTTTAGCGCCGGCGCACAAGCCGTTTTTCACTTTGTCGTTATTACACAGAGCTTTATCGATTCCTAACGGGAAACCGATGAGTTCCAGCGGCTTGGATTCCCGAGTAAGGGAAGAGTGAAATGGAAATATGGAAATAAGTATTGGGTATAGAACGTGGGTGGAAAAGCCAGAACTGCACATTTTAACATATTCACCAAAAAAACCCCAGAAAATATACAGACTTGTGCAGATCTACAGGTGTAACGAATACAATGCAGGAAGACAAAAATACCACCCACGCACACACACACACACATACACACACACACACACACACACACACACACACACACACACACACTGAATATATAAATAAAGTTATACTGGATTAACAAGTATAATACACACTGAGCAGCGAGTTTACCCGCTACACACACCGTCCACGTCATCTTATACACCGCAATAAAATAAAAGAATACACTCGGAGAGAAGGTTCTCACTTCCGTTAGAGCAGCTGCAAACAGATGTTCCCTCAGAAGCCTCTCTTTCGTCTCTCTCTTCAAGGTGATAAGACAAAAAAACAGCAACACCGATTCACTGAGAAACCTCAAAGCGCCGACACTGGAGACTCCTTCCATACGTGTTGCATAAACATCTCATTACTTTGAGAAAACGTCACCGTTTCGACGATTACTCGCACTTCGTGACCACGACGACAGTAAAAGTGATCGCACCACGGTTACGCCACGTGGTGATGCCTTTATCGAGTCCAACATGGAGGAAAAGTTTCGATTAACAGCTGGTTGGTTAATCAGATCGTATCGACTGCAAGCAAATAACTGACATGAGTATAACCGATTAAAGGGTTTTTTTGTTTTGTTTTGTTTTGTTTTTATTTCAACAGCGATCGAACCAACGTAATCACATTCATTTCAACTGATTGTTGATGAAAGTGGAATGAATAAGAAAAAAAATAGTAAAGATCGTTAAAATCACACCCGTGAAATCAGGAAAAAAAAAAAAAAAACTATTTCTGAGTTGCGAGAATCATTTGTGCAAAAACTAGTTTTTTAAATGAATTCTAAACATTTATGCTGGTTAAATATCAGCACGACGAAACCAGCACTCCACGTTATTCTGCTCTTTTACCAGAATGCTACATGCTAGGTTTCTTTTACTTGCTTTCTTTTTATTGTTTTGTTTTTTGTTTGTTTGTTTGCTTTTTTTGTTTTTTTTTCTTTCCTTTTCTTTTCCAAAACATTCCATTACATAACAACTTGTACTAATGGGAGGGGCGACAAATACTGCTTGATTCTGATTGGTCACATGTACTTCATCTCATAATGCGTAACGCTGTATACACAGAACATTCCAAACAGAAATCAATCGATCAAACAGTCAATAATATAATCATATGAAGTATAATATAATACAAGAGAGACAGACAGACAGACAGACAGACAGACAGACAGACAGACAGAGGTATGACCGAAACATTTACACCTATTTTTGAGGGGCAGTTACGGTTCTGGGTTACTGACCAGAAGGTAAGGGGTTTAAGCCCCAGCACTTCCATGCTGCCCCCATTGGGCCCTTGAGCAAGGCCCTTGACCCTCTCTGCTCCAGGGGGCGCTGAATCATGGCTCACCCTGCACTCTGACCCCAGCTTCCTGACATGCTGGTCTATGTGAAGAAAAGAATTTCACTGTGCAGTAATGTATATGTGATAAAT
This sequence comes from Ameiurus melas, assembly GCA_012411365.1. Taxonomy (NCBI): domain Eukaryota; kingdom Metazoa; phylum Chordata; class Actinopteri; order Siluriformes; family Ictaluridae; genus Ameiurus; species Ameiurus melas. Next base: position 1,369,243 of record CM022754.1, on the reverse strand, counting down.
AAAGACTCATTATTCTCCACACACACACACAGGAAATTGATATTCCCGTAGATCTGCATTGCTGCCAAAAAATATTTTTTTCATCTTTTAACCTGCTGACTACAGAGCGTAGCTGAACAGTTTTATAAAAATACCACAACGCCACTCGCTTTACACCTCAACAGAAACCTGACAGACAGACCGCATGCTCAGAAATTCATCCATGGTTTGTGCTTTCGCGATCAAAAATAGTCCAGATTTTGAAAACCAGGCCAGAACCGGTGTGTGAAACATGAATACGGTGCTGAGGTCAGAAACACACAGATATTTAATGAGAGCGTTCTCTTCTGAATTCGTTAAATACAATCCGAGATGGTTCGAAGAGCAGCAGCAGCCATGCGACTGAAGCTGAAGCTGACGCTGACGCTGACCCGGGTCCAATGTTAAATAACAAAAAAAGAAATGTAATTTCTGTTCCTTTAAATAGATTTAATACATCTGTAATATTGAATTAAAGTGTAAAGTGAAAACAATTTCAGTGCACTGTCCTGGTTCCGTCTCCAGGAAGTTGGTGCTATGATCCGTATACCCTCCCGGAACACTTCCCCCCTGCCTTCAAATCCCCCCATCCTCGAGGGCAGAAATATTTGTCTTTTCATGTGCTCGGAATAAATTCACGTGGCTGAATCGACTCTCGTCCCTGTGTTTTTACGAGTCCAAAATAGTGTCTCATTAGCAGAGACAGTCTTCATTTCCCCACGCAAAACAGGACCAATAAATTGCATGACTACGTTTTAGAACACATTATGCATTCAGGAACGAACTCGGTGTCGTTTTGGACATCAAACAAAAGCTCCAGAGGTCACCGCAAAAGACAAGTACCACAGTCGAGATGGATTTAGTTTTTTTTTTTTTTTGCATAAAATCTGTCACTGTGTCTATTTATGCAGCCCACATTGTCCAATTTGTCCTCAGAACACGGGCTCAGAAAAAAAAAATATATATGTAGGAATGCTAATGAGCGACAAATATCCCCTGTCTTTAACGTCGTTAAATCTACTCTCGTTAAAGCTAGAAGTTCAGTAGGGTTCAGAAGTTTTGGTGTGTTAGTTATAACTCATATACTACTATATGTGCATACAAATATGAGTGTTCCTATTGGCTGAAAGCAAATCTTTATTTTGAATCACACTTACACATCATCATCATCATCATCAACATCAACTACATCATCCCACTGTGGCCATGTCCCAAACCACACATGCGATTCACTACATAGGGAACATCAATACCGTCAGTTTACTGTGGGTTTGTCTCAAACCACACTTCCTAATCACTATAGAGCCCACAGAGGGCATGTCACAAACCACACACCCTATTAACTATATAGGCCATGTAAACATCATCATCATCAGTCCACTGCAGCCGTGTCCCAAACCACACTTACTATAGAGTTCACTGTAGGGTGTCCCATACCACGCCCTTTATTCCCTATACAGGAATATAAACACCATCAAACACCATCATCACTGCGGCATGCCCCAAACCACACACTCATATGCACTCATAAGCATAAAGTCCAAATAAAAACCATCATCAGGTCCACTGGGGAGTGTCCTAATCCACACTCACTCTTCACTATATAGTCCATATAAACAACATGTGGACTATCTGTATTCACTCTATATGAGTCAAATAAATATCATCATTATTTCACTGTGGGTGTGTCTCAAACTACACACCCTATCTACTATATAGGTCACATAAACATCACCAGTCCACTGTGAGCATGTCCCAATCCACTATAAAGGCAACACCATCGGTTCACGCTGGGTGCACTCCAACCTGCACTCTGTAGGCCACTGAGCATGTCTCAAACCACACACACACACACACACACACACACACACACACACACCAATTTATTATACAGTTCACTATGGATGTGTCCCTTTCCACACAGCCTATTCACTACAAAGGCTACATTAACACCATCTTCGCTTCACTGTAGACGTGTCCGAAAAGACCTTCTCCGAAAGAAGAGTCTATTATGGGTATTTGGACAGTAGCTGCTGCAGTGCATTATGGGAGGTTTTGAGTGCACTCAATATTCTCCACTACAAAATGACAGACTCTAAAAAGAGTGTAGCTGTAACGCTAATGCTAACTCGGTGAGATTGAATCTGTGCGAAAGGTCAGAGCGATGGATCAAGAGGCGAGACATAAAGTCGTAAACTTCACTGCATATACTAGGGTCCAAAAAATCTCAGTGCACTACCAGGGACAGTGGGCTGGTGATGTGAGACATTTCTATGTGGTTTGGGACATATCCACAGTGGACCGATGATGATGGAACATTTATAATGGTGTATGTACCCTCTACATTGAAAAGGGTGAGCAGTTTGGGACACATCCACAGTGGACTGAAGATGGAAGCATGGTAACAGTGTTTATGCGCACTATATAGTGAATAGGGAGTATGGTTTTGGACACATGGATTGATGATGTTTATGTGGCCTTTGTAGTGAATAGGGAGTGTGGTTTGGGACACGGCTGCAGCGGACTGATGATGATGTTTATGTGGCCTATATAGTGAATAAGGTGTGTGGTTTGGGACACGATCACAGAGAATTTATAATGGTGTTTACGCGATTTGGGACATGCCCACAGTGTACACAGAAATGTAGCCTAGATAGGGGATGGGAGTATGGTTTGGGACACTTCCACAGTGGGATTGACGAGGATGAGACATTTGTGATGGTCTGGAAATGATAAATAAGCTGTATTATGAATAAAATCTGTTCTAAACATTCAATTGGCGAAGAACACAGTGCTCCTTTATCACTAATGTAAGAGTGTGTGAGCAAACTGAATCGGGACACCACCGAGGAACAAACTGTTGTGACACTAATGGTGTAAAAGTCCTGTGTGATTTCTTTTTCTCCCTTGCAGAGCGAGTGAAATCAGTCGGCGTGGATGAAGCGCGACTTTCCGACTGCGTCTATTTTACTTTTCTACTCCATCATGCTTTTCCCCCCCGTTCGCTCGCTCCTTCTGTTTCAGCCACTTAGCCATGCAAAGACAAGGTGGAAGCTACAGAGTGGAAGAAGACAACACTCATCTGTCCATCAAATGCAGTCATGCAGAGGGAAGAAAGGAGGAGAAATCATCTTTCTGCAGGGAGAGAGAGAGTGAGAGAGACGGATGGATGGAGCTTGTACTGAACACCTCACACGCTTTCATGGTTCAGTCTGACAGGACTCCCGCATAAACCCTCGTCGAGGTTGGGCCGAGTTACCACGCAATAACCGACCCGACGGCCGCAATCGCCTCTTTCAATTTCATGACTGTGACGGATGGAGTGGATTTCCATTAAGTTTTTATTTTCATTCTCTTTCTTGGACAAGAATCTAATCTAAACCCCCTCCTTACTTCCCTCACGTTTCTCAACGAGGAACACTCCGCACATCACATGAACAGCTGCAACGTGCATCTGATACGCTTCCTTCAAAGGCTTTGTGTTCATGTACAATTAGAAGAAGCAAAAATAAAAATAAAAAGCAAGCTTTTACTTTAAGTAAAAGCGATTGGTTACTCGGAGGCCACACTTACGCAGCGGTTTATGTTCATTTCTCTTTCACATCCCGATATATTTAAAGTAATAAACAATAACCAGGGGGATTTGCTACGTCTTGACAATGAACGAACATCAGATACGAATTTAACACAGGAAAAAAAAAAAAAGCTTCTGAAAACACAGTGCCTCCCGTTATCATTGGCGGTTGCCGAGTCAATTTTCTTCTCATTTGCATGAATAAAATGCTCCGCCTCCTTCGCTGTAAACAGCAGTAACTCTTGTTCACTTCTTGTTCATCCTATTTTGAGGTCATTATTGCTGATTCCCGCATATATTTCCTGCTAGCGCAAACGGTAAAGTATTCAAAAAATGTGCAAAAATAAAAATTGAGTAGGAACGTAGCTTGTGAATGAATTGCGTCAATGTCTATGCTTTCGAAACGACTCGAAAGCACCAGGTCTCGTTCAACTCTCGCTCAGTCCAGGTGCACGGAAATATTTTTCATAGCTGTCGAAAGAAAAACAAACAGATTTAAAAAAAAAAAAGTTCAGGTAAGTCTGATTACACAATTAGCCACGCCCACAAAACTGGCACATTGGTACATTTCATTACGGCTCACAATACTGCCATTAATCACTGTGAGGAAGCCAAATTTATATGATTTGATTCATTCATTTATTTGCATAACTGACTCCTGATTGGCCGATAAACCACATGCTTCTAAATGGGGACGGAAATATGGGAACACGCCGACTGTTTCAGTCTCACAGTTCTTCTCTGTTCGTGATGCACACGATCCACAAATGTCAATCGGCGCTGCCAAAAACAGGCCTGATGCGTATCTGTTCATCAGAAGCCTTGGAACAGAAATAAACAAACCGAACAGATAACAAACGACTTGGAATATTCAGAAAAAAGAAAAAAAGATTCAAATATCTCTCTATCTGGAGATTTTGAGATTTGCCAATTTGCAGCAGACTCTCACGCAACATAAAAGTGCTCTCTCTCGTGCTTCTCTCTCGTGACAGTGTTGGTCAGTATGTTTAAAGCGAACGCTCTAGAGCGCTGGGACGGGAACGCCAGTTTTTGGGGTTTCTTTTTTTTTTTTTTGTAAGATCTTCATGTTAGATTTAAAAAATAAATAAAGAAATAAAAATGTGATCATAAATCCTTTTAATTGAGATGAAAGCGAACACTCCGTCCCTCTATAAATCTTCACGGCCGACGCTTTTTTCTGAGCGAGCGCACAATGGGCCACACTTTTCAATTTGGCTAGGAGAGAAAATGGAGGAGCGAAGTAAAAAGCAGGCGGTTTAGCAGTGGAACGTTACATCTATTCTACTTTGTTCCAGCCTTTTGGGAGTAAGTGGAGGGCAGGCGTACACTCGCCTATCCGTTTACACTTTCTTTTACAAGAGCGCGGCGGCTGTAATTGTGTTCCGCAGTGCTGTCTTCTGCTGCCTGGCTCGCCTCCTCGAGACCTTGGCGTGATGAAGAAAAATGTAACTCAGTTTGAGGCGACTCTTTTCTTTCGCTCGATTTCTTTCCCCGTGCATGCAGCTGCATCTCTTCTGCTGGCTTTCTCCAGGACGCCACGACACCTCGCTATGACGAGAGTGTACCCTGATATCAAAATATATCATCAGATATCAGAAATAGTTACCTTGTTCATCACCCATTATAACCGGTAGCCATTATTTAACTCAGCATGAGGAAGTAGAGCATAAGTGGGCGTGGCCACTTATGCTTCGTGAAATAATTTGAGCCAATGAGGTGAATTGTAAATGACATGTGACTCGACCTATTTAAAATATAATAATGATAAAATTTGACATGCTCTTTCACTCTCGATTTAAACCTGTGTGAAATATAACACAAAATCCATGAAAAAACAAACAAACCAAAAAAAGTTTATGTGCAATTAATAATAATAAACAGCACAGAAAAACTTGTCAGAAAATGCCGGCAATTTTGAATGCGACCTACCAAACTCCGCCCTTTTTTGCTTATGCTATATATTTTGTGCTTATGATACCACTCACCTTTCAATGTTTACCAAACTAGCCATTTAGCGAACACTCTGACCTCCTCATCATTCACAGAGATGCGCTACCTTACTACTAAGCTAGCTATTTACTGTATCCGTCCGTGTGCGTCTCTCCCCAGTAGCAGCTCCACACTGTAAGGCTAGCCAGTTCGCTATAATCTAACCCCTTATGGTTCTTTGCATAACTATTACAAAGCTAGCTTCTTATTTAGTTTGACAAGCTAGCTTGATTTAGTGATTTAGTGACATTTTTAGAAATACTCACGGCTGCGCGGCTTCACGGATTTCCGGCGTTCCTCGAAATCAAGTTTTACGCAGGGAGAAACACTCAAATACATCATTCCCAATGAAAGCCATGAAAACATGAGACATGATGGAGGATTGTGCATCAGATCATACGAGTTGAAGAGGACCGCCGATGCAGGAATGTGTAATAAAGTGCAATAATCCTATATGCAAAGGACAGAGACACTTCGCTACGTTATATTTCAAAATATACGTACGTCTGAAACCCCAGCGGAATCCGCGCCTTACATCCCCCAGGCTTACATATTGCTCTACTGTAATTCTCCATCTGATTTGAATACAAAAGAATTTAAATAAACACGCGACATGTCTCCCGTTTAATACGTTCTGTAGTTAATGTATATGTGCATACATAAACTCCCAGCTCTATTGTAATAAATCGCACCGCTGTCTCTCATTCAGTTCTACATTACACACTTCCTATATATTTCCTTTTTCATTATTCATGCGAGTTCTCTCTAATGGCTGCCGTACATCATGCGAGGAATTTCGTATCGCCGGTGAGTAATTATACGATCTGTCTGTCTGCAAGATTTATACGATGATTTGTTATTATATGTATCATTTTTGTGTCTTGTGTATTTATTTATTTATTTGTTTCTCAGTATGACCTTTATAATTTTCCGCACATTCAAAATCCATTTGTACAAACCCCCCGAACCCCCCTTCCCCCCCCCCCCCCCTCCCCGCCCCGTTCTTTTTTTTTTTCCTTCAACACCCCCTTGTGCGTTAGGCTAAATATTATGGATGAATCCTCAAGAAAACTAATGTTCGTCGTGTATTAAATAGAATTCAACACCTGCTTTTGTACGGACGCTGATAAACAACCTCAGAGATATTAATGAAAAATAAAACGTTACTCATTCCGGGGTCTAATTAACCCTATAGTCGTCGCATTACACACTACGTTTGCGGTAGTTAGCACACGTACCGCACGCGAGCCACAGAGCGTATCCGCTTTGTGTTGAAGTCGGTAAACATGCGAGACTCGGGTCATGTCCGGGTGTGTATGACACACACTTTCTCCCTCCGGCTCTTGTCCGATTATAGATTAGCTGCAAGTCCTCGAGCGTAGAGCTGCTGGAATCTCATAAAATCATTTCACTCAATATTACACCGTTGATAACTAATTACTCGCGCGGTAATTTGCTTTCCGAAAGTCTGTAAAGGAGGAGGAGGAGGAGGAGGAGCGTACAGGTCGCATTTATAATGAGACTCGGCAACGAGAGTGTAAACACGCGAGAAGAAATGTCTACTCGGTGAGAGACGCCGACGTTGATTGGACCGAAGCTTGTATTTCACTAGAATGAGATATATGTTGAATAAACCTCTGTGTGAGGTGCTGTTCTAGTAAAATAATCGACGACATGGTGACACGGTGAGCGTCTGCCGCACAAGTCGCCGTGAATGAGCCGTTACTATAGAAACCATAACGTATTAGAACGAGCGCGTTAATATAATCCTGCTGTAGAAAATTCATCAACACCTTCTGACCAATCAGAACACAGAATTCGACAGCACTGCAGTGTAGTAGAGGAAAATCCGTTCGTTATATCGTCCACAATGTGGAGATTATGTTCAGGAATCCGGACCGGAAATGAGAAACCAGGAATGTACAAGAACCCCCTTAAAATGATCCGAGAAATGGAGAGCGAGAGAGAGAGAGAGAGAGAGAGAGAGAGAGAGAGTATAATTAGCTGAGCCGCTGCCAAACTTTAGTCGTGGAAAGCGACAGGACCTCCATCAGCACTTTGGCCCTGAAGTGCACTAAAGTAAACGAGCCAGTTGTAAAGTGCGATGTGTCCTGGGCTTTATTTGAGGAAGCGAGCTGCAGTTACAGAACATAGTTCTAGTTTTAAAGGCAATGCAAATTATTCCAAGACGTATGGAGGAATATCTGTGTCATTAAAACTCATTTGAAAACACTGTTTTTACATTTTGACCACACCCAATGACCTTCACAATGACCTTCTCCTAAAGTCAATTCAAGTTATTTTTGTTCATCATGTATATATAAATATAAAGCTTTTGCTACCACAGACAAAAAAAGAAACAACATAAAAAATAAAAAAAATCACATCGTAAAAGAATTCTTGGCTTGTGAGTTGAAAGATCTGAATGCTGAATCCTTTAAAGCACAATTCTACGGGGAAAGGAAGTGCGTCATTGTCCTGCGTGTACTGGACGTAGTCTGTGAGAGAGTTCTGTAATTATAAAACAACATCCCTCTGTATTATTATATGTGCACATTTCAAAAATGTACATATTAGCGTCAGAGTGCTTTTCAAATCCAGTTCGTCAGCTTTCGTTGGAAGTTTCTGAGAAATTGAGAAAAGGAAATGAGTACAGATGAGTACAGTGATTGTCGTTATTTCAGCCAATCAGCAATCGAGAAATGATCCCTGATGCTAAATCTGCAGTTTAATGCAACGGATTTAAATTTTGCCTGGAAAATGTGAAATTAGAATGACCAAAATTCAAATCTAACCCTTAATAGCATAAAATCCCATCCTACTTATCCATTTGGAAATCTTTGATGTGTAATAAATAAATGATGTAATCTACACCAGCCAAAAATTATTTTTTTTTTTTTTTTTTTTTTAAAAAAAAAAAAAAAAAAAAAGAAATATTAAAAAATTAGAGCAGAGATTGGAAAAGTGCTTGACGGAGTTGATATTATCTTCACCAGGCGATGATCGAATCAGAAATGCGCGCGCACCACGGTGACCCCAGGATTCAGGCAAGCTTCAGGTCTTCGTGTGTGTTTTTTGAGGAGGACTTGGGCTGGAAATCTTGCTGAGACAACACAGCTGCTCTCCTCAACCTACCCAAGTTTGTTGATCTCACTCAGCATTAAACTGGATTCGGTGCTCAAACATTTTCACCGTCATTCGCCTCCTGTGTGTGTTCAAACCGCATTAGCTTTAAGATGGACTCCATCCGTGCCGCTCCATTATCCTTCCCCAGATAACGCAGCACATCTCAGCCATGTTTACTTAACATGCAGGATCCGGCCTCCTCGATTTGTGCTAATCAGCCGATAAGAAGAGAGCCCTTTCCCTAATCCCTGGAGGCTGAAAGCCGAACTCCTAATGGTCATTAGTAGTAATTACGCTCCCTAACCAGCACATCCGAATCAGTTGTCCTCACTAATAAGAAGCTTTTTTTTTTTTTTTTTTTCCCCTGCCCTCTCACACACCAGCCACACACGCTCTGGCCAATGAGTTCATCTTTTTTATTTTTTTTAAACCAATGAAAATGTATACAAACTAAAAAAGCTGGGCATGTGAGTGGAAAAAAAAAAGCATTTCGATGAACAGCAGGACAGCGGCGGAGATCTCCGAGCTCACCGCAGGATCCGAGCTCTGATTTCACGTGTGCATGCGGTATGTGTGTGTGTGTGTGTGTGTGTGTGATTTGTGATGTGAAAAAAAAAAAAAAAAAAAAAATCTCTCCAGCCTGGATTGAAAAAAGGACAAAAATATCTGCTCTGCAGGGACAATGCTGTGTGATTTAGCGCTCACGTGACTAAACGCTCGGTATGAGTCTCAGATTCAGCTGATGCAGTTTTTCCCCACATCAGGAACGCTGATGAAAGTGTATGTAAAGTACGTTTCGGTCTCTCACACTCTCACACGTCTTTAAAAAAAATAAAATAAATAACTAAATAAAAGAAACATTCTCTCTCTGTCTATTTCACCCAAATATGCTGTAAATTATTCTCCCTTTCCCATCAAACGCACAGAAAAAAAGCTCTCTATATTTTTTTTTATTTTCTTTTGAATTAATGATAGTTATGTGAACAATGACCGTTTTTAATGGTCTAAACTGGAATCTACAGTATACACGTGTGTTTGAGGGGTTTTTTTAGTGAAAACTGAAGGAGTTCTACAGGAATCGGGTGGCCTCTGATGGTGACGGTGTTGTTTAATGGTCAGCTAATGGATCTAATGGACTTTTTCGGCTGATTATAAGATATAATTTCATTAATAATTACGATGACAGACAGATTGTGTAATGGATCTGGAACTGAATTAAGAAGAATGGAAGCCATTAATAATTTTTTTTTTTTCTGTTCTAATCTTTAGTTTTTGCCATTTAATGCTATTTTATATACTATACGTTCTAGTGTATATAGCACTATTTATTTACTATTATAGGTAAATCATTCGTCTATACTTCTATAGCAACAAAATGTTTTATTTAGCACCGGAAGTAGACTGTAAATGTTTTGCTCATAAATGAGTCACTAAGGTAAGTGAATCAATACCTTCAGTTCAAATGCTGCTGCTAAAAATTCTATTCATATCCATAACCGACTTTGTAATCGCTCATATACCGAAACTGATCCGCGCACCCGAGTCAGTGGATCGTTCATTCATTCATTCATGGCTTAGATTTTCCTGGTGGACTCTCCTCTTCAGTTCACCCCACAGGTGTTCTATGGGGTTCAGGTCAGGGGACTGGGATGGTTATGGCAGGACCTTGATTTTGTGGTCAGTAAACCACCATTTGGCTACCTCTCTGTGTGCGCCAAAAGCACCTCTGGTGTTTATCACCAAAAAGCTCTATTTTGGTTTCATCTGACCATAGAACACGGTCCCATTTGAAGTTCCACTGAAGACACTCGAGTGTGTTTTTGGATGAGAGTACTGGCTTTTTTCTTGAAACCCTTCCAAACAGCTTGTGGTGATGTCGGTGACTTCAGATTGTAGTTTTGGAGACTTTCTGACCCCAAGACACGACTATCTTCTGCAGTTCTCCAACTGTGATCCTTGGAGATGTTTTATCCACTTGAACCGTCCTCTTCACAGTGTGTTGAGACGATACAGACACGCGTCCAATTCCAGGTCGATTCATAACGTTTCCAGTCGACTGGAACGTCTTCATTATTGCCCTGATGGTGGAGATGGACATTTTCAATGCTTCTGCTATTTTCTTATAGACACGCCCCATTGTGTGAAGCTCAACAACCTTTTGCTGCACATCACAGCTACATTCCTCTCTCTTACCCATTGTTATGAATGACTAAGGGAATTTGGCCTGTGTGTTACCTCATATTTATACCCCCGTGAAACAGGAAGTCGTGGTAGAACAATTTCCTGTTCCTAGTTATCCAGGTGTGCTAAAACAAAAATGTAAAATATCAATAGTAATACACTTCAAATATATTTTTATCATATGAATTCATAGTACAATTTAATAATTGTGGCACACATATTTAAGATATATAATATTCGTGGAGGGCACTGTAATTGTAATCGCTCAAGTTGGTTTTTTGGGGGGATTTTTTTTTTAAAGAATGATTCCGTGAATGAATATGACCAAATCATTTAACTGAACAGAATCAAATAACTGATCTCGATGAGTGTGTGTGTGTGTGTGTGTGTGTGATTATTTTGTCATAAAGTTTGCAGAATGCTAAACTGGCAGGCACAAGCCTCCATTCCATGTTAGCAACATTAGCATTCCTCCAGCACTTCAGGTCTCAGCTGGTCGATTAGACTTGGTGTAAAGGGAAAAGTGTGCATTTAATTTTTGCCTGAACTCTTTGTTTAAAACAGATGGAAGGCAAACAGCAATGTTTTTATTCTGCCGTCTCTTCCTCACACTTGTATCAGTTGAGCCGTCTCTAACCTCATCCCCAGAGAACATCCTGGAGAGAGCGATCTTTATCGACTGGTGTAAAAGCAGCAGTGCAGGGACGCAGGGAGCCGATAACATATGCACCGGCCTCTACGGCATCCACAGCCTCATAAGCGCTCCAATCCCCTTTTTTTTCTGACTTAATCCATCACCTCTCTTACTTATCACTCACTCGAGCGTCGCTCTTAGAGGGCATGGGAAGAGAACAAAGAGGCGAAGGTATGTAGAGGTGGAACCACCAGGGGCTAGCAGATACAGATACTGGAAACAGACCAACATTAAATCCCTTTTATTGTTATGTAATGCTAATGTAGCTAACAAAAAGGAGATGAAAATCAGGGACTTCTCGACCTCTGTTATAAGAACTGTGAAAACTTACTGGCATTATATGTACACACATATACATACATTATATATATATATATATATATATATATATATATATATATATATATATGTATTATATATATATATATATAAATATATATATAAAACGCAGTATATACAGTGGATATAAAAGGTAACTATACAGTAGCTTTGAAAATGATGGATTGATTCAAAGCACCGTAATAAAAACGGTTCTCCGGACCAACTCCCAGAACCGTGGCTCTCAAGAGTTCCATCCTGCTTTACACATTAGACTTGTAATAGCGTTCTGATATTCCGATTCTTATTTGCAGACTTTATTTTGAGCCTCAGTATTTAATATCAGTTTGATCTGATTAGCCGCCTGTATGACCTTTGCTAAATTATTTACCCAGCATTCCACTTGCTGCCGAAGATCCCGAGTGACAAGACTTCATCCAAGTGCAGCGGAAAAGTTCTCACTCCAGTTAAAAAGCCCGTCAGGGAACGTGAGAGAGCAATAACGCCAGGTTTTCTGGATTCCACTCAGGATTCGACCTGGCTAATAACAATATATTCGTTTTATGTATATACGTGCCAGAGCACTCATTCACAGTTCTACGGTTCCTGCTGATTACAATTTTTACGATTTGTGGACAACATTGAGAGCTCGCCATGGAGCATCGCAGCTACTTCTGGAATATTCCAAGCTGTTACACCTTCAGCATTTTTACCCTCCATTATTATTGTTTATGATGCCACCTTCAGAGTGGAAAGATCAGATTAATCTAGATTTACATTTACTGAAGGAAGGAAGGAAGGAAGGAAGGAAGGAAGGAAGACCTAAAGGAAAGACATGGATAAAAGAAAGAAAGAAAGAAAGGCCTAAAGGAAAAACAGAGACAAATGAAAAAGAAAGAAAGAGAGAGGGACATAAAGGAAAGAAATGAAAATAAAGTAGAACTGAAAGAAAGAAAGAAAGAAAGAAAGAAAGAAAGATAGACAAATAGAAAAATGAAAAAGAAAGAAAGAAGGAAAGAACCAAGACACAAAGGAAATAAATGGAAAAAAGAAAGAAAGAAAGAAAGAAAGAAAAAAAGAAAGAAAAGTGTGAAACAGAAAAGTGTAAAAAAATAAGAATGGAAAGACGGAGAGTAAGAGAAAAAAAAAAACATGAGAAATAAATTAACCAAGACAGGAAAAAAATAATAAAATAAAATAAGCTATAAGAAACTGTGAGAAAGAAAAAGAGGAGGAGAAAGCAATGAAAAAAAGAAAATGATTGACAGAAGCGACGCTCTGCAGTGTGCAGCTGCACTGTGTTTGTGAGTTTAAACTGAAGCTTCTGATTGGTCGACGGTGAAGGCCGTTCTGACATCATCAGTGGCAGTCAAAAAAGAAAAAATCTCACAATTTAATCTGTAATGTATTCATGTGGGAAAAAAAACAAAAACGTACGTTTTAGAAAGCACCTGCTCGTGCCTGTGCATTATACTTTTTCAGCTAGGAAACCAGCGGGTTACTTTATACTCTGTAATTTCAAATCTGATAACATGTTTGCTGTGTGTTTTATGATCACACCCTCATGTGGAGAATCTGCTCAGTGCTGCGCTGCTCCTGAATCCAACCACTCGGCCGCTACACACCTCACCAACGACACGGATTTGGGGTAACACCCGGGAGAGAACACCATGTCCACATTATTCTTCAGCTTTTAATGTCATTTTTGAGGCACTTGACATACAGTCTCCTCCGAAACTATTGGAACAGCAAGTCTAGTTACTGCTTTACACCAAAGATATTTGGATTTGAGATCAAGAGATGGAGACGAGACGAGCGTTTAGGATTTCAGCTTTTATTGTGTTAAACAACATAAAATATATAACCTCATTTATCAGACCACCCAATGTTTAGGAGAGGAAAAGCATAGGAATATATACTGTATGGGTGGATGGATTATTGTCTTCCTGCATGATGAAGTTCCTCCTGATTCATTCGGATTCAAACTTCTAAACATGTTCTGCTGCTACCGTCATGAGTTCATCATCAGTAAAGATTAGTGAGAATGTTCCAGAAGCAGCCATGCAACCCCAATCCATGACACTACCTCCACCATGTTTCACAGATCAGCTTGTATGTTCTGGATCACGAGCAGGTCTTTTCTTTCTCCACACTTTGGCCTTTCCATCACTTTGGTAGAGGCTCATCTTGCTCCAGAACTTTTGTGGATCATCTCTGTGTTTCTTTGTGAATTCCAGTCTGACTTTCTGACTCTTACTGCTGATGAGTGGTTTACATCTCGTGGTACGACCTCAATATTTCTGCTCTCGAAGTCTTCTTCTTCAGTGGATTGTGAGACCTTCACCCTGCCCTGTTGGTGAGGTCACTGACTGTTGTTTTGGGGTTTTTCTTCACAGATCTCACAGTGTTTCTGTCATCAGCTGCTGTTGTTTTCCTTGACCGACTCGTTCGCTGTCTGTTCCTCAGTCCATCTGTGCTCTCTTTCTTTTTCAGGACATTCCACATTGTTGTATTGGCTATGCACAATGTTTGTGCAATGCCTCTGATAGATTTTCTCTCTTTGCTCAGCTTCAAAACGGCTGGCTTTTCTCCCATAGACAGCTCTCTGATCTATATGTTGGTTTATCCTTTTTAACAACAAATGCAGTCTTCACAGATGAAACTGAAGGATAAAACAAGGAGTAGATGTTCAGACCTATTTATTGCTTAAACAATCAACCTAACAGGACACACCTGGGGAACAAGAAACACCTGTCAGTCACATATATGCCTAAAATTGGGTGGTCTAATACAAAATGTGCAATGTCTTATGTCGTTTAACACATCTAGATATAAATACCAGGAAATAAAAGCGGACATTCTGAATTTTACACACACACACACACCTTGTATATCCTGAACATCAACAATTATAAACTACAGACCCACAATCGCACGGCTTTCTGACAGCTTAAAGATGTCTTCCTGAAGCATGATCCGATGATCAATAATCAATCAGTTAGGGTCCTGTGTGTTAATGAATAGCAGGACATGAGTCATCATGGATTTACTTTCAGTTATGTTGTGAAAGGGGGTGGGGGGTGGGGTGGGGGGGGGGGGGGGGGGGGGGTGACAGATTTAGTCAACAATCACTTCAGAGCCGCTCGGTTTCAATAACGAACACAAATATTGATACTGAACTAAGGACTTGATGATTATCTTTTACACGAGACGTCATGCACAGGATTGGTATTTCACGTCTAAATATATGTTGCGATTATCCCACGTCCCTGTCGAGGACACTGTTAGTGGAAGCATCGTTTTTACTCCAGAGGTAAAGTGTGAAGTGTGTAAAGTGTGAAACGTGTGTAGTGTGTGTCCCAGTATAACGCCAGCTGTCTGCTAAAGTGCCTTAATTTCAAACAAATCCTTCGCAGTGAAGATAAATCCAGCACGGAAAAATTACACCGGCTTTGGTGTACAGAAAACTGTCATACGAAGTCAATTTAAAGCAAAAACAAATAAAGATTTTTAAAAAAAGGGGATCGATCCTAACCTACAACACAGATATCCTGATTAGAGCTGAACTCCGAGACCTCGACTCATACACACGTCTACAAAATAATAAGCTTATAAGAATAATAAGATTTTTACATACAGGCACATAAAGCAGCTAGTTCTGTGGTCTTAATTCCTTCTCTGAATTGACTTGCCTCTACCAGGAGGTTAAGACTCGAGCGTAGATTAACATAACAAGATAACGGCTGAGAACACATGGCTAGAGAACACAAAATGATTCACCTGCCTGCAGGTTTACAGGATTTTAACCAAGCCAAGATCAGGACAGAACCTGAACTCTTCTGCATGGAGAACGTAGATCGATACAACGCTCCCTCAAAGATCTCGCAATAACCAGGACGCTGTTGTTTTCCTGATTCTTTTGGAAAAAAGAATCGTCTAAATCGTCGAAAAAATTAAACAGCCAACAAAATATTAATATCAAGGCATGTAACATTAATTCTTAAATGAGGGGTGCCAATTATTTTTGAGTGAATTATCAGGTAAGCAACACACACACACACACACACACACACACACACACACACATAGCTGAGGAAATGTTTTAGTGGCTCAGTGTTAATAGCTTCACTGCCATATTAGCAGACGCCAGCATCTGAACAACTCCAAGCTAATAAAGAGAGAGAGAGAGTGTGTGTGTGTGTGTGTGTGTGTGTGTGTATGTGCAGGGCTGCAGTAATTACCCAGTCTGAGACATCAGTATGGTATTTATGAATACACCACACATTAACACACACACACACACATACACACACGGGTGGGCCATGTTGCGATTAGCATTCCAGCTGCACGCTCAGTCCGTGTCCCGCTCGACCCGATAATCAAACCTGGCATTAGCATTTTATTCTCGTCTTTATCTCGCTAAAGGGGCTGAGGACGGAGGCAGGGGGGCTGTGACATTGATAATCATGACACCTCGTCGGATCGTGTGGAAAAAAAAAAAAACACACCGCGTGGCCACGATGGCCGGGGAAACGTCACGCAGGAGGAGAGAGAAATATGGAGCTGTGAGATTGCATCGATCGGAGAAAGGCGCAATCAGCGAGCTAGCGCGTCCCTTTAGAATAAGCCAGCTGCATGCACAGATCTATGAAAACAGAGTCATAAAGCCATCGGAGCGGCGAAGATACACAACGTGAGGTGTGTTTCCTTTAGCACGCTAACACACACACACACACACACACACACACACACACACAGAGTAATCCACAGCACGGCTGCGGCCACCTGCATTTCCCTTCAGGTTTCCCTGTTAGCATCCAGCCCATTAGCAAAACAATAAAATGAACATCAGATCGATTTTATCGACGCCGTTTTTACCTTTTATTGTACCAGCAATTCCCAATGAGCTCATTTCCGGGAGGCGCATTTTATCCGAATGTTCCATGCTAATGATACCTCACGATCGCACAACTGATCCGACTGCTGTACAACGTTCTCAGCAGTTCGAGAAACAGTTAAAAAGTCCTAAAACGTCCTGTTTGTGGAAAGCGACATCGATCCGAACAAAGGAGACGGATGTGCTCGTTCGGGTTTTGCAGCGGAGCTACGCCGCTAATGTAGCTAACAAGTAATGGAGGCTTCGGGCTAGCAGTGTAGCACTCTGTCAGACAATGAATCGTTTCAAACTGTTAGTGACAAAATAACCAACAGAAGAAAGAAGGAGATACCGATAGAGAGATAGAGGGAGTGCAAGAAGAGATAGATAGATAGATAGATAGATAGATAGATAGATAGATAGATAGATAGATAGATAGATAGATAGATAGATAGATAGATAGATAGATAGATAGATAGATAGATAGATAGATAGATCAGACACTAGACTTGAGTACATGTGTAACCCAGTTCTGAATCCGAGGAACTTTCCTTATGTAAATATTGACGTATCTTTAATTGTGAGGTGGTCGATGATGATGTTTTTTGTCGTCTCAGACTGAATCAGGGGCAGGTGTCTGATCATCACTGTGTGTGTGAGTGTGTGTGTGTGTTAGCGTGGAAGTCGGCCTGTTTGGACCTGATGTCCATTAAGGATTCATGATTCATCTGGATCTCTTATTATAAAGTCTTGAATTTTTCATGCAATCCTTCAATAGAGAGAAAAAAAAAAAACGAATAATAGTACACATGGAATTGAAATGAAACACCATGTGGAGCTTTCGCGAGTTACAGAATCCTTCCTTCAATTCGGACAAGACTGCGGATATCAGCAGGGGTTCGGTGAGTGTGCGTGTGTGTGTGAGTGTGTGTGTGTGTGTGGCGAAGTTTTTTCTTCACTCTCTCTTGGTGATTTTTCTCGCCTTGTTCCTCGCAGGATCGTTAAACAGAAATAATTCATTTGTGATAAAGGTCGTCCGCGCAGTGGAGACGTCTCCGAGTCAGACAGCTCGACTCGTCGATTCACTCGGGGGTAATTCATGCTAACGATGATGATCACGCTCGGTCCACGGCGTGACCTCACGCGCTTTTAAACCTAAATCCTGACAAGAGGCAACGTCGATCATGACATCATTAAAACGCAACACACCGTCACGAAGAGCCCGGATCGATAAATACACATGAACTTCATCATGGAGCTGGAATGTTATTGATCATGGGGCAGCCATCTTGGATAAATGTCCTGCTTAAATAATTCATTAAGCATGAAGAGGAAATTATAACATAAAGATGAATGTTTAAGGAAATCTCCATCCTGAAACATGTTCATTTACTCTGAAATAGAGAACCAGACTGTTGGAGGATTCTGCATAGAACCTTTTATTCTAGAGCCTTAAGGGTTCTAAAATGAATTTGGTGAAAAACCTTTTACGATGTATTTAGTCCTAGAACTGGAAATTGTTTAAAAAAAAAATGCAGGTAAATTTTTCCCCCTTAGCTATTCCTTTACATATTATTTACAGTTATTTATTCCTGCAGGCTGTACAGCCGCACCCGTATTTGAAGTATGTGTGGAATAGTGTGTATATGTATATGTATTTATATGGATAGATGTGTGTATGTATAGGTATGTATATATATATATATATATATATATATATATATATATATATATATATATATATATATATATATATATGTATGTATGTATAGCATGTGTATATGTGTATTTGTAATTCTGTAAACACATGAACAGATGCTGTTTATTTTGTATTTATTTGTTTGTTTGTTTTTTGTTGTTATTTACTTTAATGTCTCTTTTAAATAATACATTGGCATGTTTTACTTGGATTAAGGGATTGGGTGGCGTTGTTTGTTGGAGTTATTGTGCTAATTGTGTAACTGCGCAGCATTTTGTAATCAATAATATTGAGATTATTGTGTTTATTGATTGACTGTATTGTCTATTTTTGTCTTGAGGTTTTTCTGTTTTTGCTGTTGTAACACCTTCATTTCCCCTTGGGGATTAACAAAGGAAGTCTAAGTCTAGATCTAAGTTACACCCTACACCAACAATATTGGGTTTAATTAAATCCAGTTCTGTTGCTCAGTAACACAATTACTTAGTCAATCCTGTACTATTAATTTTTGATGTTTAATTTTTCCCAATAAATGTCCTTTGTAGTACCTCTAGGTGCCACTAGGAGTGTACACACGTTAGTGAATCAGCAGCAGATTTGTTATTCTGTTTACTACTGGAGAAGGTTATGCAGAAAACACTGCAGCAAACGTTTTTGAAACGTTGTCACGGGCGCTTCGGAATAGCGTCCTCACGTTTAACTACGCAGGACGTCGTTTCGTTAGCAGGGTGAAGATATTTACGTGAGGGTAGCGTTGTTTCGAGAGAGACCGATTCTTGAAGAGGTATTTGTTTGAAACGTTTGTAACGAAAACGGATGAGAGACACAACAAGATCGAGGCAGACGGAAAGAAAATAATAAATGAATCATTGGAGGAAATGAGGTCACGGGTTGGTGCGCATGCATTAGATATGAAATCTCTGACTGCACCATTACTTCTGGGACACTCCACATATTAATTAAAAATGAGTTTTAATCACACAGCGTTAACCAGAATCCTTTTAAGAATAGTTCAAATTAAAGAAGATCTTTTATTTCCGCTCCTGACAATCGGATTCGTTGTTCATCCCTGACTGCGTGTTGAGACGAGATCCTGTATCGCGATCCAATTCATATCACTGAGATGAGAAAAAAATAAATAAAAAATAAAACAAAAAACAAACAGTCCATGAGTCTGTATGAGCACGAGGAAGAAGAGCGGATATGGAAATAATAAATTGATAAATGAATACACAGTCTTGGCTGCTAGTCCAAACACCGCCTGAGAGCAGATTTTAAATGGGACATTAAGAGATAAACAAGTCAATAGCAGCACCGCCGGTTTCCCCTCTGCAGGAAGCAGCGAAATGTTTCTCCTGGGTTTGAAGCCTCGTTTTATCTGCTAGGGGGATAAAAGGTCAAATAACTTGCTCCCAAGAAACCGAAATTCTATTCTACACAAACACAACACACGGCGAGCAAACTGTTTCATTTCAAAATATTCGCCAAAGCTGAAAGCATTTTCTTTAGCGCTGTGCTAAAGCTACACGGCTAACGTAGAGTAGCTAACGAATAATGGAGGTCTGTAGCCACCAGTTCAGCATTGTTTAACCCTGAGGCGGTGATTTTTCACCCCGCGTCACTCAAGATGCCTGTTACTGCTGGTTGCCATGGTTACACCGATCAGCACATCCCTGAGTGTTTTATTCCTCTTATCCCGCAGCAATCTGCCAATGATTACAATTTTGCATTTAGTCAATCATACTTATGTAATGTCGTGGAACGTCCAGAAAACAAGTCTCTCGCTAATCACTAACGCAGCTGGTCGTGTTGCCAAGAACCCGCAAAGAAGCGTGAAGTCCTCTGTCCTGAAGATGTCTGGAGACTTACAGATACAGACTGTTTTGAAGCGCTGACACTGGAGACTCCTTCCATAAGTGTTACATCGACATATTTCTCCTCACAGGCAACCTCACCATATCAGAGAGCCGTGAGAGAGCCGTTACTATAGGAACGGTAAGGTATTAGAACCAGCACTTTAATATAATCCTGTGATTTGCCTGTGCTCTACTTCACAGAAACTTACTCAGACGTTTTACAGAAACTTCGGTCCAATCAGAATCCAGAATTTAACACTGCTTCTTCGATAACAAGCTTAAACCAAGTGATAATTTTTTGCTGGTTTTACATGAATTATTGAATGAACACTGTTCTTAGATTAGACTCTGAGATTTAGAATTAAGTGTAAGCACTTTAGAGAGGAAGACCACACACACACACACACACACACACACGACTCACTGCATTGTACAATGCTGGCCGAGCTCGAATTTAATCAATGACGGACAACCTTGTCTCAGTAGCAGCATACACACACACTGAGGGAGGAAAGAAAAAAACCCCCCAAAAAAACACTCGTCTTTTCAGACAGACAGACAGAGAGAGAGAGAGAGAGAGAGAGAGAGAGGAGAGAGAGAGAAAGGGAGAGAGAGAGAGAGAGAGAGGGAGAGAGAGAGAGAGAGAGGAATTTTTTTCTATTTGGTATGTATTTATTTTTTATTATAATGAGGCTGTTACTCTTAAAAGACTGTATAATATTAATAATAATAATAATAATAATAATAATGATAATAATAATAATAATAATAATAATAATAATAATAACAATAATGATAATAATAATAATAATAATAATAATAATAATAATAATAATAATAATAATAATAATAATAATATAATAATAATAAAAAAAACAATATAATAATAATAATAATTATGTGTCTTTAATATTTTTATTTATTTACCAGGAGCTTTCTTTGTTCAATAATATATATATATATATATATATATATATAGGTTCCCATTTGAGTCTGGTTCCTCTCAAGGTTTCTGCCTCACATCGTCTCAGGAAGTTTTTCCTCACCACCGTCGCCTCTGGCTGCTCATTGGGAATGAATTTATCAATTTAAAATCTATATCCTGAATGATATTTTTCTGTAAAGCTGCTCTGGGACAGTGTCCAGCTATTAAAAGCGCTATACAAATAAAACTGAACTGAATTGAATTGAACATATGAGTAATGATCTCTGGAGCTTCCTTCCGAGGTTTTCCTCTTGTTACTGTCTGTGTACACATTACTGAGAGGTGGTATGTGACAGGAGAAAATGAAACCATGTTATTCTTCCAATTTTTTGTATCAAACAGTAAATGGGAACTAACTGCAGGTAGGAACTGAAGGGGAACTGAAGAACCATCAGACCACCTGCATCGTAGGATTGATCAGAGGACTCGTTCCAGCCAGGAGCTTGGATTTCTCGCTTTAGCACGTCATACGCTTAGAATTGAGAAAATCTCTATCCAAATGTCGCTTCTCTCTGAAATCCGTCTCGTGCCACACCGAAATCATGACATCGAAAATAAACGTCCGTCTGCTGCTTTGTGACTGTCTGGCGTGAGCGCAGGATTGAACTGGAATGAAAAATTCAGATAAGCAAAAGAAAAAAAAGAGCAGGAGATGCTAATCCGCCAATCCATACAGGTTACGGCAAAACTTCTCCGCTAGGCCGTTTCAGGTCAGTCTAGCTCCTGCTGATGTTCAGTCTTTCTGCATGTACGAGTGAGTGAAATGCAGAAACGAGATGCTTCGAGGAACAGTAAGAAATGGAGGATGCCGTGAAGAGAGGAAGAGAAAAGAGAGCGAAATAAAATGCCAGCGGTTATTTATTTAAACGCTGCCCTGTATACATATTTAATGAAATGCGAGACAGCAGGAACAAGGCCTTTGTGTGTAACTGCAGTCACGCCGTGACCTCAACGCTGTGTCGGAAAGCTGTTTGACTCGAGGAATATGTTCTAGTTTGAGTACAATAAAGTAATAAATAAATAAATAAATAAATAAACACAAAAACAGCCACAAAACTTATTAATGGGCACAAAGCCAGAAACATGGCGCAATAGACAAGCTGTCAGCCTGGTCCAGGGAGGCGTTAATGTGATCCCACAGCTCAATTGGACTTGGAGCAGCGACCCGGCATTTATTACAGTCACAGAGAGAGAGAGAGAAAGAGAGAGAGAGAGAGAGAAAGCTAACTTAGCGGTTAAAGCCTTCTGTGAGTGATCTACAGCTCCTGGCTAAAATAACACCCTGAATCGAGCACAATAAAAGCTCAAAAGGGGAGTAAATCAGAGCATGAGCCTCACAGAAACTGCCTCGAGATGGAGGTTTAAACATCTAGACGTTTAAACATGTTCATTTCTGCCGCTCTGGTGCTAATCCTGCCGTGATAGCATGAGAGAAGAACGCGTCATAAATTGTTATATTCAAGCTATCAAATGCTTGAGTGCCTTCAAATCTGCTTCAGCTTCAGATGGGTGTTAAAGATGGCAATGTTTGTGCCTGCTTTGCAACTAGCCTGCTAAATCATTGGCTAATCTGTTCCCTAGCATCCGAACATCAACATAAATTCATACATAGTCGTGCTAAGAGACCACTGAGCTCCATTAAATCCACACTACAGCTTCAAAGGCTTGATTTCAGTCATACATTGGATTTGTGGTCACAGATGAATGCTAAAATGACAGCAATCATCTCTGGTTAGCAACAAGCCTGCTAATTCAGCTGCCAATACTCTCATTAGTGTCCAATCATCAACATTTTAGTTACATCAAGCTGCAAAAGAATAAATATTGATCAAAATAAAGAGGTTCATGCTAACACACATTGTTTTATTTACCTCTTTATTTATTTATTTATTTTTCCTTTTATGTATTTTGATATCACTGAAATGTTGGAAACGTGTTCACAGATGGATGCTAAAAATGACCGTCTATGTCTCTCGTTAGCGAGTAGGCTTGTTCATTCTTCTGCTAATATCTTCCCTAGCATCCAAACTTTAAGATAAGTTGATATAGTCATGCTAATGGTCGCCATCTTTGTGTCATGTTAGCAACTATCCTTCTATTTCCCCTGATAATACCATCATCAGCATCCAATATTCACAGCAAGCTGCTAATTATCTCATGATGACATTTTTCAGACTGAATATTGTTTAAAATAAAAGTTATTCATGCTAACAGGAAGTCCTCAGAATCAAAAGAAAAATATGATCGCAGTCACAGGATAGATTAGCGGTCACTTTATGTCTCTGGTTATTTACTAGCCTGCTAATTCTTCTTCTAAGACCCAATTTAGCATCTTCAACATTCCATGAAAAGCCATTGTTAAAGCACAGATTGAATTCATGGTCACAGATCGATGCTAAAAATGACCATCTTTACTGCTAGTTAGCAACTAGGCTCCTAGTCCTTTGCAAACACCCTGATTAGCATCCGGTCTCTGACATTTCCTTCACATCAAGCTGCAAATGTTTAAAAATCTCTCGCCAGTTGGATTAGCACTCACAGATGGATGAAGATGATTGTCTTTGTGTTTGTTGGCAACTCGCCTGCTAATTCCTCTGTTAGGACATTCCTTAACATACAAACTCTAACATTTTAGACAAATCTGACAAGAGGACCTAAAAATACTTATTGTGACTCATACACTTTTATAGCCATACGACCAGACTCCAGAGCTACCTTAGATCTACTTCATTTCAATCAGGGGTTGAATTAGCACTCACAGATGGATACTAATGATGACTTTCTTTGTTTCTGATTAGCAACTAGTCAGCTAATTCCTCGGCTAACACCCTCATTAGCATCTAATCTTTAACATTGTGGTCGCCAATCTGCTAGTCATGCTAACGGCCACTGTGTTTTCAATCAAAAGCACGGTATGTTAAAAATAAGGAAAACAACACGTTTGCTAATACCCTCCTTAGCCACCTAGGTTTGATATGTGAACAATTCTTTATTTGTCTTTATATATAATAATTGATTATAATAAATTAGTGCTCAAAAATGCATGCTGAAAGATGTTCGATGTTGATGTTTTATACTGTAATATTTAGTTTTGTAGAAGAGTGATAGCTAGCTACTTATCTATTTAAGCGTAGCTACTTCTCAGTGTGAATCTAGCATGCAAGCTAAATGCAGGCTAACTGTTTTTGTTTAGCAAATGTTCTCCGAAGACGACCATTCCTGCTAGAAAATAAAAATGAATCAAAAAATGACAGTCTCTTTGGAAAATCTCTAAAGGTGTTGATCACACTAGCTTAATCGTTTCCGTCAACGTTTCCATTAGAGATTTTCTGATTACGAATAAATAGCAGCAGAACGAAACAGAGTCATGTTTCACGGATAGATGATCAACATCTGAACAAAAAGAATAAATTGATAAGGAATCATTAAATCAGGAAATTCCATTAAACTGTCATTACAGACCACCAGAAACACATTACAATCCATTTGGATCCACTAATGGTTTGTAAGTCATCTGCGATCAAGGCTTCGTAATGAAGAGTTTCGCAATATTAATTATTGAATAGTATTTTCTAGATTTCTCATTTCAGACTAGTATGTAAGAATGACAGATAAAGTGCCATCTGCATAGAAAACCTTCAGGTTATTCTGATTGAAAATTCTATTTAAAATCAATAGCACGGACTTCTCCACTCGGGTTGGCCTCCATACGAATCAAACCCCACCACGTCTCCACCTCCACCACCAGCAGAGCGCCTCCCTGTGGGCCAGTTCTCACCAGCACATCAACCGGCGCACTTTAATAAGTGTTGGAGATTCTCGTTAGAGGTGGGAATTCGACGAGACGAGATACGGTTCGAGTGTAAACAACTAAAACTCGGTCGGGGGTAGTGGTTTTTTTGTGTTTTTTTTTTTGGAGTTTGGTCTTTCTCTTGCATGAAAATATTTCACTGGAGAAGAAAAAATCCTCAACAGCAAGTGAAATCCAGAGCTGTGATTCTCAGGAGAAGATCAGTGGTGAGGTGATAGATTATTGATGCGTTGCATGAGGTAAAGAGGCTCGGAGCAAAGTTCGGCTTTCAGCGTTCGGGAGGAACAAATATATATATATATATATATAGAAACGAAAGAGAGAAACAGAGAAACAAGTAGAGCATCCAACATTCATAACTTAACAGGACTAAATAAAACAGTCTCTCAAATCGCTGTGTGTGATATTGCCTGAGCTGAAGTAAGGAGGGAAAAAAAAGATATCGGAATAATGTGTAGTTCTGTTTTTTGAAAGAACTTTTCTCTTTATTTGTGTGTGTTTGTACTTTAAAAACCAAAAAAAAAAAACAAAAAAACAACAAAACTCCAACAATCAGTGCGTTTACACGGACAACGATAATCCGATATGAACCCGACTAAGACGATACTCTGATTAAGAAACTAGCATGTAAACAGAGATTATTGATGACCTTAATCTGACTAAAGTCACACTCGAAGCAAACACAAATGGAATTAATACGTGTGGGAGTTTTCACGGCATTTTGCGACAGGACACGTACACACAGCAGCGCTCGACCGTTTAACGGCCGTTTAACCACGGTCTCAAGCAGTCGTGTATTTGCACGATTAATAATTAACCGCACTTGAAGCTTTCGTAAAATTAAAAATAAAAACCCAGAACTGTACACTGTACCATAACGAAGACCGACTGTATGTCGATACGCGAAATTCTGGGGGGACGTCGGACGGCGTGGTGTGGGGCGTGGCATAATGACGTGTGCTGTTAATCATCTATAACACGTAAAACATTAACGTGACAGGAATTTTCTAAAAGCAACTCTTGTAAACACCTTAATCAGAATAGTGTCTTATTCAGAATAAGGTCAATAATTAGATTGCCGCTGTCCATGTAAACGCAGTCAGTGTCTCAGCGGTGCTGTAAGTGCGACAGAGCAAAACGGACACGTCGCTACAGGTTACGGTGAAAAAGATGGAGAACTGGAATGTTCTTATATCTTGAGCATCAGCCTGGCTGTCTCCTTTTAGATATAGGATACCGGAGAAATCAGCTTAGATCTGCAAGTCCTGCTTGCTCTATCCCTCGCATGACAAAGCGGGCGAAATGCTGCAAATGCACTCAGCGCAGCTCTAATGCAGGCAAACATTAGATTTATATCCTGTTTCTGCAGAACTCCATGAAACTAATCCACTCAGGCTTTCATTACCAAATGACAGAACACTGCTAATTAATATTTGATAGGAAAGTAATCCATATTTAATACGGCGATGTAATTAATAATAACATAATGAATATTTCAAGGTTAAGTTGTGTGATTGAATTGAGAATATACGGAAGGTGTCACGGAGCTTGTTGGGTGGATGCGGTGTCGTGGTTGCAGATTCGGGCCTGATTACGATCGCGACGTTCCTGCAGAGCATCCGACCAAACATGTCTACCAGCAGTGCTATAGAGATCAAATCTGATTTATTTTCAAGCTTCAGTCAGATAATTTCCATGATTCACTTCGGAGTATTTTCTCTAGCATTCCTGCTGAATCAGCTGCATTTCTGAACTTCTGAATTTGTTTTCCTTTTCTTTTGTTTACGCTTTAATGACCATGATTGAAACGGAGTCTAGCTAGCGTTTTATTTATTTATTTATTTTTAATACTCACCTGCAACTCATTGTTTATACAATTTATACAGAAGCGTTATTTTCTGCCAGACTAATTTGTGGACAAATCTCATGACGCGTTTTTGGAAGTGCTGGCGAAGTGGTTTCTTCTTCCTTATTCCACAGTGCTGTTGAGTTCCGGATTCAGCGGCTCGGGCAGTAGCGCAGCTGCAAATCACAGATTTGATTATATTTAATGCGCTGATACGTTATCGTTTCTATAGTAACAGCTCGTTCACAGCGGACACGCCACATAAACAGATTAAAAACACGTTTACATCGTTGACACGGTGAAACTTTCCGTAACAGAACGTTCATTTCCCTTTTATGGAAGGAGTCTCCAGTGTCAGAGATAATGCCATAATTGGACATTTTCTGACTGGTAGCACCGCTGTCTCACGTCTTCAGGGTCACGAGTTCGCTCCCGTGAAATTTCGCTTCATGTCCTCCACGTGGGTTTCTTCCAGGTTCTCTGGTTTCCTCCCACCTTTCGAGAACATGTCCGTATATGGACTGGCTAAGATACAGAACCACTAGGTATGGATGTGTGTGTACATCCTGCCCAGAAATGGACTGCTATCCCATGCAGGGTGAATTCCTGCGTCATACCCAGAGTTCCTGGGATAGACTCCGGATCCCCCATGACCCTGACCAGGATAAAGTGGTTAGTGAATGAGTGAATTTCAAGAGATGGCTGGTGCTCCTGTAATACAAGTAAAAACAAGAACCAACTCGCCCCATGGACAACGTTAAATATGACTATAATCAGATAAAAAAAATATATATATATATATATATATATATATATATATATATATATATATATATATATATATATATAATTTAAATGACATTGTATTTATTTATCACCTTTAACAATGGACATTATCACAAAGCAGCTTTACAGAAATCCAAATATAAACTTCTTCTTCTTCTTCTTCTTCTTCTTCTTTTAAATGTACATTTTTAAAACAGTATGATGATGATGTTCTCTCAAAATAAATTAGTTAATCTCGGTGCTGTAAGAGGAATAAATCACTTCAGGAACACTTCCCGTGCTAACAGTACCTCCGTTTGAAGTTTTTTTTTTTTTTTTCTTTCTTTAAATCCCATAACAGCATTACACTGAGTGTTTTATTCTTTACATAAATGAGTTTTGTATTACGGCAATTGTTTATCGTATAAAACAAACTTTTTGAAGAGGTTTTGACTCAGAGCTTTGCTCTCGGTTCTTTCATCACCGCGAACACGAGACACATTCATCAGGCGGTGAGTTTCTCGAGCTAACACGATTTCTCCACCTGAAAAGACTATCACGCCTTAGTTTCAGGGAAAAGAAAAGGGAGAAAAATCTATAGTGTAGCTCACGCTATTATAAGCCGAGCACATTATCCATCTTGTGTTGTCGGGGCGGCTTGTTGGAGGCACCGAAGGGAAACGTTGTTTAAAGACACATCCATTTTCTTTGCTGAATAAATAATCAAAGTCACTTTCTCTTGTTGAAACCGACAGGCACTGAGATCCCACGACATCGCCCCGGCCTCCTGAATATTAATAGCTTGTTATCAATGCTCTCTGTGATAAATACGTAAAAATTCCCATCGGAGATAATAGCGTAAGAAGCTCCTCTTTTGTGTACAGTGCATCTGCACGGAGACGACAAGAACACAGTGCACAATTATCCATTCTGATCCTGCATTACGCCAAATTACAGCCAGAAGAGGAGGAAATAAAAGAGTGCGAGCAAAACGATCTCGCTGACATTTCCCTTTTCCCGTAATCAAACCCAAACAGACCTGTGTTTACCGCGTCTTTGTTGTGTAGAGATAACGATTTTTCCCCGCCCCCTTTCACTTCGCTGTTGATTATTTATTCCGGAATGAAGCTGTCACTTTGTAATCTGCCATCATTACGGCGTGTAAGAGACGCTGATGGAGGGGACCAAGCCGGCGGAAATATAAAGTCGCGCCATCTATTCCCCGGACGCTCGGATCTTTCGCAATTTCAAAACCGAACGAAACACAATGTCTTTTCGTCGCCTTCCGTCTAAATGTGTGTTATGCAAATCGGCAGTTCCCTTCAGAACACGTACTGTTTGATGTGAAATAAAACTGTAAGCCCAAAACGAGAGATTAACTAGTTGTCTAAACTAAGATCGCAAACAAAAACAG